>JABMCL010000448.1:1012500-1082500 GCA_018857735.1 Alviniconcha marisindica | reverse complement strand
CTTATGTCTTTGTAAGCGCATCGGGCTCTTAAGCGATGGAGCGCCATACATCACCCATTATTATTATATTAAAAACATGACCTTAACTTGGTTAACAGCAGCAACTGGTGCAGGACGGGATAGGCAGCGTGTCGAAGCTGGCCACAGCCTCCGCCTCTGACCTCATGGACTGTGCACTGGACCGTGACACCGCCCTCAAACTGACCATCTTCTTTGGCACCAAACCTGAAGCCTGATTTTTAACACAAGACTCAACGAGTAATGAAAAGCAACTATCCTGTCTTCGGAATGCTAGCTCATTTCAGCACTTCTTTTCTGTTTTTTATTTGTTTGTTTCTTGTTGTGGTTACTATTTTTTTACTCCATTTACATACCTCAGAAGAAAGCTGTTTTGCCGTGCGATTAAATTTGCTGCACTTGGCAAATCCTCGGACACCTGGCAAGATTAAAAACCGGTTACATTACGTTTTTGGAAATGAAAAGCACAGTGGGGTTTTATGGTCGGCAGACGGTCCAGCTGTAACTCTTTCTCTGCCCCAAAAAATGTAATAATAATAGTAATAAATATGTTTCGGCTTTAACCCTTTCTCTGCAAAAAAAATATTTTAATAATAGTAATAAATATTTTGCTGCATCTCTCCTCAATGCTGGCAAGGCGCTTACATTCAAAATACAAGTACATCAGATCAATACCATTTTTGTTCTTCTCTCTCTCTCTCTCTCTCTCTCTCTCTCTCTCTCTCTCTCTCTCTTCTCTCTCTCTCTCTCTCTCTCTCTCTCTGTATATAAATCATGCCTGTAATTTGATATCTACTCATCAGTAGCTTAGCAAGGACTAGTTGTTAGGTTTTTGACTGAACCTAAACTACAATCCTTGTAAAATAAAGTTTTCGAGTTCGAGTTCTCTCCCTCTCTCTCCCTAAACACACACACACACACACACACACACACACACACACACACACACACACACACACCACACACAGAGACAGAGAGAGAGAGAGAGAGAGAGAGAGAGAGAGAGAGAGAGAGGTGGAAAAAGGTGAGTGATCCCCCCTTACAGGGTATACTTATAGTCAGAGCAAGGTGACCCCCCCCCCCCTCCTCTGCCCCCCCCCCCCCCCCCCAGCACCCTTCCTTCCAGTACCCACACCATCCGCCCACCTCCTTCGTGTCTCAGAATCATTCTGCAGGCATTCACCTGAAGTTGAACCCAGCAGTGTTCCGCCTGTTTTCTGTGTAGATACACCTTTCTATTTATGCTTGTTGTTAGGGATGAAAGCGCGGAATATTTTCAAATGTGTATTTTGTGTTGCGAGTATGTTTATCAGCCTTCAGTCAATCACGCACATGCTAAGAGCATGTAAACTGCCTTCTCTCTCTCTCTCTCTCTCTCTCTCTCTCTCTCTCTCTCTCTCTCTCTCTCTCTCTCTCTCTCTCTCTCTCTAAACACACACACACACACACACACACACACACACACCACACACACACATATATATATAGAGAGAGAGAGAGAGACAGACAGACAGACAGACAGACAGACAGACAGACAGACAGACAGACAGAAGACAGACAGACAGACAGAGACAGAGAGAGGCAGACAGACAGAGACACAGAGAGAGGTCCATGTTTGTGGCAGATGCGGAAACGGCTCGCCAGGGACGTCATGTGACGTGAAAAGCGCAGTGAAAGGGTTAAGTGTTCCACTCGGCTTATCGGTATGTTTTTTCGCCAGCTGTGGCTGAGCAATCAATATAGCGCCTGTGAAAAATGACACCGTTATCGCCTGTTGCGACAAAAGCGCAGAGAGTATGCTCGAGAGCGGGGAATAGCGCTGTATATAAAAGCGAACACCAATCGATTTGTTTCCTTTGGTGTGGAGGGCCAAATCAGTGGGGGGAAATCTGTTAAAGATGCCCTACTGGATACTTTCACGAATTTTGATATAGTACTACTAATAATAGAGAATTTATAGAGCGATTTCAGCGACTCAAAGCGCGTTACAACTTAATTAACGAAAGAAGAAATTAAAAACAAAAACAAAGCATAAAACAATGCATAAATACACAAAAATCAATGACATAAAAACACATTACTAAACAGACTGATTCAAAGCATAGTAAAACACACACACACACACACACACACACAAAACACACACACACACACACACACACACACACACGGATAGGATAGCGTACACGCGCACACGCTCACGCGCGCCGAGAGCACCGAAAAGATTATTGGTCAAAAATAATTTTTGAAAAGATAATTAAGTTTCAGACTGTTTAACAGGAACGCGAGTTTATCTTTATATCCTGATAACGCGCATAACCTTTCCCGCATTGTTCTATAAGACGAGTAAAATCGTCTGGTCGGAGGGAAGACACAGACATCCAAGGCTGCAACGCCAGAAAACATGAAAATAAGGCACGTATTTAGGAGTACAAGAGTAAGTGCTCGTCAGAAGTCCCTTGAACTACGCTAAAGCGGCTGCAGTTCCTTTGTCGCCGAGCTGTCTCCGGTGAGGTACTGGCGGGGACCGAGATCCCAGCAGGCGTGCGTGTGTGTGTGTGTGTGTGTGTGTGTGTTGTGTGTGTGTGTGCGTGCGTGCGTGTGTGTATGTGTCTCTGTGTGTATGTGTGCGCGCGCGCGCGCGCGTGTGTGTATGTGTGTGTGTTGGGGGGGGGGGGGGGACCACCTAACGCTACGCTGTCGCCGCTAGAAACTGAATAATGTTTGCATTAAGACGGGCAGCGATGAGCCTCGCTTTTCTTCTTCTTCTACTTTTTAATTTTTTATTTTTTTATTTTTTTTAAACAAACAAACAAACAACAACAAGATTTATTTTGTATTATAAGTCACAAGACGATGTCCACAAGTCAATTCCTTTGAAGAGAATGAAGAACCAAAGCGGGGAACAGAACCGACGCCGTCCGTTTTCCAGTCTTACACCTTGCCGCTGGGCCAACCCGTCCTAGTCACAATTGGGTGCAGCAAGTAAGTAAACATGGTGCTTAACGTCCACAGAAACCATAAGGCTTATTGGGGAAGGGGCCGGAAGGGGGTTTGGAGGTGATGATGATGATGAAGTGATGTTTAATGTCCTCACTGTCACCCCCAGAATGACTCCTGCATTAAGATTAAAGCATTAATGTTTTATTAATTGTGAGGGACAAAGTCACAAGACAGTGTCCAAAAAACCACAACCTTTGTGAAAAGAAAGGAGAGTCGAAGCGGAATCGATCCGAGGCCCTTCTGCTTACTTGCCAGCCTAACGCCTTACCGCTGGGCCAGACCGGCTCACAATGAGCTGCAGCGGAAGGAGCGAACGACTTGTCGAGAAGTCAGTGCAAACCTCAGGGGAGATTATTGTCGCGCAAAGCTGAAAGCTCTTGCTTAAAAAGGTAATAGTCATATTTTGGTCATAATTATAAGTCCTCACTGTGACCTT
Organism: Alviniconcha marisindica; assembly: GCA_018857735.1. NCBI lineage: Eukaryota > Metazoa > Mollusca > Gastropoda > Provannidae > Alviniconcha > Alviniconcha marisindica. The sequence continues at coordinate 1,079,043 of JABMCL010000448.1, read as the reverse complement.
AACCTTGAAATGACACCCCCTATTTTTTTCTTTATACATTTTTATTATTTAATTTTTTGCATGACATTTCAGCTGCAGGTGACGTACTATCATACCGGGTCTATTTACAAAAGAATCAGCAGTTCAGAAGATATCGTGTAAATCTCTCTCTCTCTCTGTTTCACATCCCACCCCTTTCATGGACAAACGTTCACCATTACATAAAAAAAGACCCCACCCTTTAAAAAATGTTTTCGTCTAGTTCATTTTAAACCTGGGAACTCTGTAGAACATCTTTAACCTCGCTATCAAAGAATGTATCAGCTGTGCAATCTTTGTCGATACCGTCATCGAATTTACTCCGCTCCACGCCGCATTGGTGCAAAAAACAACTAATCGTCTTCCTCATTACTTCAAACACACACACACACAAACACGCAAACACTAGCACACGAACGCACGCACGCACACACACACACACACACACACACACACACACAATGTTGTTGAAAATTAATCATCATCTCCACAGATCTCCAATTAATACTCCCTGATCGTAATCTCATAAATTTGTGACAGATCCCCATAAGCAACAAGAACAACTTAATGGCGGCATAAAGTGAAGGCGAAAAAAATGTATAATTTTCATGTCCCCTTTTCAGTGTGTATTCTTTTAATGATGGGCAGTATGACTCGACCTAGCTGACCAGTGTACGCAACCACTCCATTTGTGTTAATCGCCCAAGGCATGTGACTTTACTAATGCAAAATATAGCTATGCTTCAATATTGTTTCTAAGAAGAAAAAAAAGAAGCAGTGCCATACACATTGTGTTTTTCAGGAATACTTTGATCTTGGAAGTAGTGCAATAATATTCTGTGGATGAGAAACCTTGAAACTGTGTGTGTGTGTGTGTGTGTGTGTGTGTGTGTGTGTGTGTGTGTGTGTGTGTATGTGTGTGTGTGTGTGTGTGTGTGTGTGTGTAAATATGTAAATTGCAATGTCTGAATCCAATTTTGCAAACAAAATTAATAAGAAAAGTTGTTTCGAAATGGTTTATTCCTGTCCAAAAAAAAAGAAAGACCGTTAAACAGAATCAGATGATGACATCAAACAGAATCAGATGATATCAACAGCATTTCCTGCGTCTAACAGAAACTACCCAGTATCAAAACAGCACAACAGAAGAACACTGCCCCAACTTATGAAAATCCAAAAACCTTAACTCCGCAATGCTGAGTAAGTGTGGAAATGAAGGCCAGTAACATAAACATGCAACATAGTAAGTATGTGAAGGTAGGCTGTTATGTTACACTGTTAGTATAGTTATACTGGCAACATAGTCAGTGAATGCGTGACTGAAGGCAGTTTACATACTCTTAGCATGTGCGTGATTGACTGAAGGCCGTTAAACATACTCGCAACACAAAATACACGTTTGAAAATATTCCGCGCTTTCATCCCTAACAACAAGCATAAATAGAAAGGTGTATCTACACAGAAAACAGGCGGAACACTGCTGGGTTCAACTTCAGGTGAATGCCTACAGAATGATTTTGAGACACGGAGGAGGTGTACGGGTGATGTGGGTGAAGAGAAAGGAGAGTAAGTAAGTTGGTGTTTTACGCCCAGTCAACCGGTACGGTTATATCAGGGCGAGGGTTGTGTGGGTACTGGAAGGGAGGGTGCTGGGTGGTGGGGGGGGGGGGGGGGGGCCCTGCTCTGACTATGAGCATACACTGTAAGGGGGGATCACTCACCTTTTTCAACCACTGGCTCAATATTCAATCAGCCAATGGACCAGACTTTGGAAAACTGACAAGGGTCAAGAAATCGAAAGCGAGACTGGGCACAGTATTGACCCAGGGTCATTCTTAATGAGCCAGGTCACAGCAGGTCATGAGATCAGAACTGAGGTTTGAATGTTTAAGAAAGAAAAAAAGGAAAAAAAAGGCAACCCAGCCTCGATTTCGATCTCGTGACTGTGACCAATCTCATTAAGAATGACTCCAGTAAGTATTATGCTCAAACTCACTTTCGTGACCCGTCTCACTAACAATGGTCCATAATCTGCTCTAAAGGGAGGCCACCTCGAGGGTATCAAGTTATCCACAGCAGGCTCAAGCACCCTTAACAATGTGTCGAAGGCTCAAGCTCCCCTAACAATGTGTTCAAGTAACTGGGCTGTTTACTGACAAACTGTGGAAGATTGGTCAGGTGACTACACCAAGACTGGTCAGCTGCTGCATCAAGGGTTATGGCGGATTCAGTGTTCAAACTACTGTGGTCAACCAAAGTAAGTATGAACACAAAATCCATGGTAATCCTTGGTGAAGCGGTTTTTGCATCTTACACCGACACAAGCTATAGTCTACTGCGGAGTCTGGAATACGTTGCACAACGTGGAAACGTAAGTATGATGTTATTCCAGGGATAGACACGAACTCATACTCCAAGCGTCGCTTTCCAGCACCTTCCAGGAAGGATGTGGTAATTCTGCGCTTGGAGTTTGACATGAACTGTGTACGGTCGAAGTGGGAACCTACAAGCAGCAGCTCCACTGTGGGTTCCATAAGTAAGTAAACATGATGCTTAACGTCCACTGAAACCATACGGCTTATTAGGGACGGGGAGAAGGGGGGGGGGTAGGGGGGGGGGGGGAGAGAGATGATATACCTATCGCTACACTGTCACCACCAGAACGACTCTTGCATTAAGATGGGCAGCGATGAGAACCATTTTAATGTTTCATAATTGTGAGGGACAAAGTTACAAGACAGTGTCCACAGACACCCCCCCCCCCCCCCCCCCCCCCCTTTTTTTTTTTCTTCTTTTTTTTGGGGGGAAGAGAAAGGAGAGCTGAAGCGGACTGGAACCGAGGTCCCACTGCTTACCAGCCTAGCGCCTTAGTGGGTTCCATGCACGCTGAGCTTTAATTAAACCCTGCCTCTCTCCCCGCGAGCTTTGGCCGCCATGGGATACTACTGTTCACAGGCGGAATGCGCAATGAGTCGAGTCTGATTCAGCTTTCGGATAATTTTAATCTACTTCGTGTCGTTGCAGCTAATACCGCTCACCATCAATGAATGTGCGCCATTACCAGTCTTTTTGGGGGAAGGTATTGTTCAGAATCGAACAGCATTCAGCTCCGCTGAAATACTTCAGCTAGTTGGGAAAAGTGGCGACCACTCTTGAGTTTTAGGACTTTAACGCACGCAATGTTAATGCTCTGCTTGGCTCAGGTGACCAGCCGAGAACACTATTTCGCTATCAAGCCATTGCTGAAAGGCAACATGGCTGCCCCCACTCCCCCACCATCGCTGGGGATGTCTTCTGCAGCACGAACGCATCCTGAAGCATTGCTGCCCCATCTCTTTCTTCCGTTGTTCTACTCTGATGACACCGTGAGAAGTAAGTAAACATGGTGCTTAACGTCCACATAAACCATAAGGCTTATTAGGGACTGGGAGAAGGGGGTATGGAGGTGGGGGAAGAAGGAGATGATATACCTATCGCTACACAGTCACCAGCAGAATGACTCCTGCGTTAATGTGGGCAGCGATGAGAGCCATTTTAATGTTTCATTATTAATTGTGAGGGACAAAGTCACAAGACAGTGTCCACACACCACAACTTTGGAAGAGAAAGGAGAGCCGAAGCGGATTCGAACCGAGGTCTCTCTGCTTACCAGTCTAACGCCTTACCGCTAGACCAAGACGGCTCACATGAGACCGTGAGAGAGTGGACTCGACACCTTACAGTCACCTATTCCCACAATGGGCTGACCAATGCTCTTACGGTCGCCCTCGCAGTGCCACGAGCAGTTGGAAACCAGAGCAGACCACTGCTGCCTTTGAGCAGTCTATGGTACATTGCTGCCTTCGAGCAGACTATGGTCCACTGCTGCCTTTGAGCAGTCTATGGTCCACTGCTGCCTTTGAGCAGACTATGGGCCACTGCTGCCTTTGAGCAGACTATGGTCCACTGCTGCCTTTGAGCAGACTATGGTCCACTGCTGCCTTTGAGCAGACTATGGTCCACTGCTGCCTTCGAGCAGACTATGTTCCACTGCTGCTGCCTTTGAGCAGACTATGGCCCACTGTTGCCTTTGAGCAGACTATGGTCCACTGTTGCCTTTGCAAAACTGGCAGAGAGCCTTCACTCACTCAGTCAATGACGCAGTCATTGTAAGTTACACAGTCCACGAACAAACGCAGAGCTTACTGTGGAGGAACCAGCGCTGTGAAAATGGTCATCATCAGTACTACCATTGGGTGCGTCGTGCAACTAATGTAACACAAATAGGGCTTCTGTAAGGACAGGGAAAAGCTCCACTGTGACTTCTCTTTCCAGACCTAAAGAGACAATCATATAGATGATTGATATATATATAGAGATATACAGCGTGGATTTTTCTGTGTCTAAAACCCTTTTTACAGCAAATTAGATATCGCTGAGTTATCATCCAGATCTACGTGGGATGAGGCAAACAGTGTGTTAAGGACCATCCACATCCACAGGCGCAAGTCAGACTGTGTTAAGGATCATCCACATCCACGTGGGGGGACTCAGACTGTGTTAAGGATCACCCACATCCACATGTGTGTTAAGGAGCACCCACATCCACAGGGGCAAGTCAGACTGTGTTAAGGACCATCCACATCCACGTGGGGGGAATCAGACTGTGTTAAGGATCACCCACATGTGTGTTAAGGAGCACCCACATCCACAGGGGCAAGTCAGACTGTGTTAAGGACCATCCACATCCACGTGGGGGGAATCAGACTGTGTTAAGGATCACCCACATCCACATGTGTGTTAAGGAGCACCCACATCCACAGGGGCAATTCAGACTGTGTTAAGGACCATCCACATCCACGTGGGGGGAGTCAGACTGTGTTAAGGATCACCCACATCCACATGTGGCGAGACACACTTTGTGTTAAGGAGCACCCACATCCACAGGGTAAGTCAGACTGTGTTAAGGACCATCCACATCCATGTGGAGCAAGTCAAACCGTGTGTTAAGGATCATCCACATAGGCCAATCAGGCTAAATGTTAAGGATCATCCATGTGCGGTGCATCAGACGTGTTAAGGATTACCCACATCCACATGTGGCGAGTTAGACTACGTGTTAAAGATCACCCACATCCACATGGAGAGATCGCGGAGCCAGTTTTGCATGTTTGTGCAAAGATTTGTGTCTGAACAATTCATGCAAAGTGCGTGTAAGACTGTAACACTAATGCGACCTCCCTGGAAAACGCATCAGAATGTTCTTTGTCCTAGTACCGAAAACAGTACAGAAGATAATAATAAACAACCAAACTGACTAAAAACAAAATTCAAGAAAAGAGTTGGGGCAGAAACGAGAACACAAGGATGTAATGTCTGTTGCCTGGTGCGACACAATATCCCCTGCGGTGTGCCTAGAAATGCCGCTGGCCACAGTACCAAAGTCATGGTCACACAGTGTCAGTGCTTATGCCCCACTTTGTGTGTGCTGATCTGCTATTGACAATTACAGCACTCCAAGTTTGGCTGCCAAGACTCATTAAGTAGTACAGAAAAAACAAAAACAAGAAAACAAAAAACAAAAAACTGACAAACATTTGGTTAAGTTCTGAACTTTCGCTGTGGCATTTCCCATGAACACAACAACCCTACCCTACCTTTTCAAGAGACATTCCAGCTTCAGATGACATACTCATCAAACTAAGCTTGGTTGAAAAGGGGATCATGTTCATGTATTAACAGTTCTAACTAAAAAAAAAAGGAAAAAAAAGGATCATGTTCGCAAGTATTAGTAGAAGTAATACTTGTGTAATACATGCCCTCAATGGAACCTTCATCTTCATGACAGCAAACCAACCTTTCTGCAGAGCACTCCAGTTCATGGCGATACACCACCATACCAACTTTGGTTACAAAAGGTTGACAAGATTATATCTGGATGAATACTTATTAAAGTTTTGAATCTTTACTCTGCAGTGTCTTTGACCTTGTAACACTACCAGTACCAGTCCAATCTTTTCGTAAGACTAAGAGTTAAGAGACTGGCTTACAGTAACATACCAAAATAGTTTGGTAGCAAAAGGATCAGTGGTTGTAAAAAAAAAAGAAGCCGTTGGTAGCAAAAGGACCAGTGGCTGTAAAAAAAAAAACGTTTTTGCAGAAACAGTCACATTGTGGTCATACAATGTCACATTGACCTTGAAAATAACAAACCAATCTGTTTGCATGACACTACGGTTCATGGTGATGCACAACCATATCAAGTTTCACTAGAAACAGCGGAGTGGTTCAGAAAATAAAATTACTGTCTGGACAAAACCCAGCCAAGCGATTCCCATACATGAATACCCCCACCCCATCCTTATATTTGGTAAAATAAATATGCACTGACGAATATCGCAGCATGCAATACAAGCACATCACTCTGTTCTGACTCAGACTTTATGTATAGTCTTGTACTGGACAAGACATGTACTGCACCCAAACAATGTTTCGATTTACACTTACAGACCCTCTTTAAGTTTATTAAAGCTCCACAATCAAATGTATCCAGATCCAGTATTGCAAACATGGCAGCATCAGCGTAAATCAGCTAAATAACACACATGTACACATACATACACACATACACACACACACACATAACAAAAGAGACAGACAATGTGAATATACATTGATCAAGTTATATTTTACATGTATTGTTGTGTAAAAATAAATAGCAAGGATATGGAGGAATGAACCTGCACAATGAATGAATCGAAAAATTCAATCACCCAAAACAATGGCTCCTCTGAGTTAAATTCAGGTACTTTGTGCCACTTCTATTATGATTTGGTTTTCTTTCGTGGCTTGCCCGAAACAGTACTGTAAATCAGTAATGTCTGACGGTTTCAGTTCTTGTAGATGCTATAGATATTTATTCCAGTGAATCTTCACAATGAATTGAAGTTTGATCACCAATTCAATCACTACGGAATGGCTTTCCTGGGTGGAGTTAAACATCCCCAGACACTTGCCTTCTTCTTTTTTTCTTTTTCTTCATTGCCTGAACTGACTGAGTCAATAAGGCCCAACAGTTCAGTTCTTCAAGACATTTAGATTTACCTGTGGAACCTATACAAACAGCTGAACATTTTCTCACCAGTTCTATCAGCATCACCAGAGAATGGTTTCGCGGAGTCGTGTCCAGGCATCATGTATCATATTATTTTTTGTTTTTGTTTATTCTCCTGCTGTGTGACACTATAGTGTGAATCAATAATGCCCAGAAATTCAGTTAATTCTAAAGGCTCTGAAAAAAAGGTCTCTGAAATCCCCCCCCCTTTCCCCCCTTGTTGCCTAGCAACCAGTTCCAATGCCCCACTGAACAGTTCATCACCCCCGCCACAAAAGGCAGTCCCATTACAATTTGTCCTACTTCTTAGAGTTATTGTTGTTGTTGTTTTTACCACAGAAGGTAGTCCCATTACAATCTGTCCTACTTCTTAGAGTTTTTTTTTTTTTTAAAGTAATGTGTCTTTTGGGATCTACTTCCAGGGTCACCTTAATTTAACAAATATATAAAAACAATCATGCTCATAAGACACACTCACATTCTACTGTAAAATGGGGTGGGGGGGGGGCGGGGGGGGGGAAGAGAGTTAAATACATCCCTTAAACAGACTAGAGTTACACAAAGCATATTGTGTGAGACTATTTTTATGCACATAACAACCATATAATGTTAAAACCACACCAGACAGGAAATGAAAAACATTAAAAAAAAAAAAATCCCAATTTATGTTTCTTACACATCTGTGACCTTAAAACAAGGTCACAATTGTCAATTATTATTATTATTATTGATCGCTTTTATATGGCTCTATTCTCTGCTCTCGAGCAGACTCACTGCGCTCGCATGTGATTCTACATGAGTGAATAGCTTTTTATAGCACGTTTTTTGAATATCCACCGAAGTGGTGTACTTAGAGTGCTGGCATGGTATGAATCTAAGGACCCAGAGAAAGATTATAATTATGTAAAGTTTGAGAGACTGTTTCAACAGTGTAGAAAAAAAGAGCCAAAATTATGTTTTTGTCAGATCAAAAAATGATCCCAATTACCTCCCTTGAATTGAAAAAATACAGGTATATTCATGACCTAGCCCATGTAATAATTAACAATCATACAAAGTTTCCAAAGTTTCAGTTTAACTGGATTACAAGTACAGAACAAAAAAGTGAACTTGTCAGACACTGCTGTGACCTTGAAATGATATGGTCAAATTCGCTGAAAGTGTTGCAAACAGGTAAAACTCTGTGAGCAGAAATAGCTGTACCACCATGCAAAGTTTGACATTCAAGAAGTGTAGTTTTCAAGAAAATTGCATTATTAAATTTTTTGGCCACATCCAGATGTTCTATCAGACATCAGTCGGTCAGCTGGCCAGTATGCCTAACAGTCTAACACTGATCATTAAACAGACTCACAATTATCTCACACAAATCAAAAATCACTTCCTCAACTCTGTCTTACTTCAGAGTTTTTAAGTTAAATGTGTTCTTGCTGGGCCTACTTCCAGTTTCCCTTCAGACCAAAAAAAAAAAAAAAAAAAAAATCCTCACTTCAACTAAGTCTTGTAATAGCTATGTAATAATACTATTAATAATATATATAGTGTTTGAGTGTCAGTAGGTCAGTCCATGCCACCTACAGGGAAGAGAAAAAGAACCACAACAAAAAAGCATCCACATACTCTGTCACATTCTCTCATGGTTGTGTGGAGATACAGATACAATCCAGCAGGTCTGGCTTGACTAGCCAAGTGCTGCAAATAAACCTGGACGTGAGACTTCTATTGTATCTATGGGTAGCATAAAAATGGAGATCCCAAGAACCTTTCAGTTTCATGCCATACTTAAATTCTTCATAAAAACAGGACCTTGCAGGCTCTCATGCACTAAAACCATTCACTTCCAACAGCTGTGTGATGTTGTTGAAGTGTTGCTTTACGTCCACAGAAAATGTAGGTTTATTAGGGACAGGAACCCTGGATGCCCACCCCGACTTTCGAGCTCTGTGCTGTGTGAAGAACCTCCTACTTTTAAATATTAAGGACTGGACTGCCCATGGAATACAAGAATGATGTCCCGTACTGTTGGCGGAATACTGAATAGTACCTGTAGACACATTGGTCAGAAGAAGAAAAAACGGCCCCGTCAAATGGATGACAGTATAAGCAATGTCTGCACATGCATCATTCACTGATTTAAATCAGTTCCGTTGCAATGTTCTGTTAAGTATGGCATGGAACATGTTACACTTCGAAAATGGAGGTTTTGACCCTGACCGAGTTAGCTTCACTGAACCTTTGATGCAGTTCTGTCTGCAAGAAAATTCACACCCACCATCATGTTGCCAGTGGCATCTCTAGAATTAGCAGAAATGAATGATCAACAAAAGTGTTTTGGGTATGTTTCAATATTTTGGGTATGTTTCAATATTTTGGTATGTTAAAAAAAAAATCCATTGCAGCACAGCTGAATCAACAAGCCAGTATTTATATTACAGAACTCTACCATTGCATAAGTATCTTTAAAAAAGTCAGCCAATGTAATTGCATTTGTCTGTGAGTGTGATCAACATTACATACGCTAATAATATTACTGCTAAGGTGTCTTGGAATTCATGAGACAAAACCAAAACTATGCTTAAACAGCCAAACCAAAAGGTATAGGAGAAGGGGAAAATCCACACAACTGATCAAACTGACAGTGACAATGTCTTAACTAAAACTGATGGACGTGCGATAGAGTTGTAAATTATTCTAAGTTACGGAGACCTTCCCAAATTCTAGCCAGCTGGACAAGTAAATAACCTGCCAAAAAGCCATGAGCAATCAAAACCTTCAGAAGAAAATATGAATGAAAAATACTTCTTCACATCATGCAGAGAATCTATTGGTATTACTATTACCAGTAGTATAATAAAAACCAAACAGCAGAACTTTGCTAAAATCTCAAAACAGCAAAAATGGACATTTGTCTCTTTGGAATCTTGTAATGTGCATACATTATTTAAAAAAGAAAAAAAGAAAAACAAAAGTACTTTTACAAAATGACCACACAATGAAATGTGTGAGGTTTGTGGCTTCTGTAGCAAATCCTCTTTTTACACAGTAGGACAGCCAGCCATGAGCTGGCAAAATACTCTGCACATTAAACTCGAGACCGCACGCAGGTCCTGGGGGAGGTGAAATGGACAGTCGAAGACTGCAACTGCTAGGAGACTGTGTAAAGAAGGCCTAGCATTCCACAGGGCGGGAAGAGGAACAAGTCAAATAAGCCAAGACAGTCTGACGGCAACACTTAGAGTAAGAGTGGGCTACGACTCCCAGTTACTAAAGAGTCACAGCAGCAGGAGAATAAATAGCTATTATTTTTGAGACTTCGTCTGGAGCCCATTTTGTGAGATCGGGTCACAATTGGTGTCAACTTCTTGTGAGAAAATGAATGAAATGTTGAGGCTTGCTTCACCAGCTGTCCCAGTCTGAATCGGGCAAGAGTGATGTCCCTTCACAGCACACTGTTCATCTTCTGCCCCTTACTGTTGCAGGCAGCTCAAACGCAAGCCTACTTGGCTTAGCAATATGGTGCTAGGCTGCTACGGTGGTAAGCAGATGGTACTACAGTGGTGAGCAGTCAGTCAGTTCAAGTCTGCTTCAGTTCTCCTCTTCTTCAAAGTTGTTTATGGATATTGTCTTGTGACTTTGCCCCGGTCAATAAACAAAACATCCATAGTTTTCACTGCTCCTCATCTTAACACAGAATCATGCCTGGCGGTAACAGTCTGGTGTGAGGCATAGTCCCCAACCACCCGCCCACCCCTCTCCACCCACCGTATCAGTCTCTGCCAGAGCCTCTCTGCTGACAACTTACCGTTAAACAACAGCAGATGAAATGAAAGAAACGGCTCCAAACAGCACGATGAAACCTCGCAGCAAAAGGAGTAAACAAAGCTAGGCTTCAACATAGTATGCACGGGAGAGTTGCAACAGCTGCAGTCAAAATATATGACGTTCGTTTCTTACAGTCACACTGACCAAGAACGGAACCAAAGAGAAAAGAAAAAAAGGCTGCACGGGCTGAGAAATATTTACACAGTACGATTTGCAAGGGGACTTGGGAGCACGGTGGTGAGAAAATGTAAAACTTCGTACAGTAGTCTAGTGCCTTGTAGTATATACCTGCACAAGCTTATCTAAAACATTAAGACTTGGTCGCAAGCAGTGCTGTGGTGAATCGCATTGATATCACTAACAGTAACACCCAAGTATATCATGTATTTTGTAAGTAAAACATCTTGGCACACACAGTGGAAACACCTACAGAAAGAGCAACTGGGACCATCAGAATCACTTCTTCAGAGCAGAAATTCCTCTAAAAAGAACATAAAACGCATGGAGAGAGGTCAGTTAGGAATCTTAATCACTCTGTCTTGCAGGTGTTGAATATAATTTTAATTTCATGAAATTTCCAGAGGCTTCCACTGCACTAACATCAAATAATTATATGCCTGAAGTAAAATGATCTGTACACTATTTGCACACATGACTTGTTCTCACACAAAAAAGGCGGAAAAAATTCAACAGAACCAAAACAAACAAACAACAAACATGTAAAAACCAACCAACATCTTTACTGCTATTTCTCTAAAACATTCTGACACGCACTCACCCAACACAAAAAGCTTGCAATGTTGCATGTCAGAGCCAAGAATGTCTTTTAACAGGGCTACATCCAATCAAGTCACACATTCAGGACAAGCGTCTTGAGAGATTTGTTCACCAACACAGTCCATTGTACACTCAGACCCAGATCTGATCTGCATACACACTTGAAAGAAAAAAAATCGAAAAAAAAAATCAGACACAATGGAAAACCATGTCACAATGTCAAAGTGTCGAGCCATTCTAAAACAATTCAGATTTGTCCAGTTTAGTTTTTTTTTATAGTTTTTTTTAGAAAACCGTGATAGTTCCGAAGTCCGTTCCTCAAATATGCTTTTATTCATGGCTGAATCCCAGTTTGGCAGTTCTGGTCTCTCTGTGCATCACATGTTTATCAATCAGACAAAGTCAGGTTCATCCCAATCCCAATCAACACCACGGTCAATCTCGGACACGGAAGTGCAGTTTTCACGGACCACCAATGAGCTGACTGCTCCACGCAGCTGTGGAGCATCCTCCCATGCATCATCTGCCGTCACGCGGATGACCGTTTCACTCACAAGCTTGCCCCACACAAAGGACGGGCCAAATATTCTGCCCAATTCCCAGCCACCTTGGGTGCTTTTCTTGCCCAAATTTTGCATCACAAACGCAAGCCACAGCTGGTGCTGGCAACAGTAACTACAATTAAACACCTTTTTTTTCTTTCTGTTCTTGGCCCAGAATGTGGGCCTGTACTACACTGCTGGAAGCACTGGTACATGTATGCGCAAACACTCCTTCTCATTGCCAGCAACGCCACAATGCCGGTCAGCGTAGGAAACCTGCTGCTAGGGACCCCTGAAGGTGAACTGGTCTGGAGCAGCTGCAGTTTCCTGGCGTTCCTTCCATCCTTACTGCGTGGAACTGGAAGCCTCTTTGTGTTGGAACATGCCACAGAATGCACGCCGGGCTGGATCAAATCATGCCGAGTCTGACTGGAGGTTTTACAAGTTGCTTGCAGTTGTAATGCACACACTTCACAGCACGGGACGAATCCACTCACTCTCTTTGGTCTAGAATTCCGCCCGCTCATTAATAGCAATCGTACATTACACATGTGCCGGTCCGAAGGAGAAGCTCGACTCCCTTTGGTCATTCAGTGAATTGCCATCAGCTAGTTCATTACAGGCTGAAGGACCACCAGACTCCTCTTTGTCTGAACTTCTGCCTGCTTATTACGCACATGCTGTGCTAGGAGGAGTTAGAGTTGGGGGGGGGGGGGGGGGGGAGGGAGAGAAAAAAAAGTGCAAAAAAACTCTCTGATCTGCACTTCTGCCAGCTTATGACGCACATGCTGGGCTGAACAAAAACCAGTCTGGCTGGAGCCTCTCCAACGTTGTTATGCATACAAACAAGGCGGCCTGCCCCCCCCCCCCCCCCCCCACCCCCCCCAGCACACGTTGGTGGCTGAAAGAACTTTGCTGGAGCGTCCCTTGCCTGACATGTCTCACACACGTACATGTACACACACACATTGGCGGAACAGCCCAGCCTAACACGCACTCACTGGGTTCCAAACATCCCATCACTGAGTCTTTTGTGTGTGAAGTGAGTGGTGTGAAAGTTAGTTGCGTCCGGTGGCCAGCACTCCTACGTCTGCTTCATGCGTTTGCGCGGGGGGCCCAGCGGTGGCGACTGCTGAGATGCCAGTGCGCGGAAGGCCTCGGCAATGAGGTGGGGGTGGGTGGTGATGATGTCCTTCCATCCTGACGAGTCCATCACATCCGTGGCATGGCTGCACACACACACACAGACACACACATGTACAAATGGGGCACATTCACCACTGGTTAGTCACTGAACGTTTAACTGTTGTTTAAATGCTGTTTTGTAGCTTGAAGAAGGGGCTTAACCCAAAATGTGCATGTTGTGTTTTGTCATAATAAAAAACATTTTCTTTAACTTTTTATGTGTTTGGATCTTGTTCTAGAATGCAAGCAGTCATTTTTTTAAACTTTTTCTTAACTAGAAATGCCAGTTCTAAAATTGTTGAAAACTGGTTTCCAGCCCCCAGCCAGCACAGTTGCACTCACGCATGCTGTCACCACCATCAACCACTACCACCACCATAACTGACAAGCGCCCATACCTGCAGGTACAATCAACAGCGTGTGGCCTGCACTAACTGGCAAAGAGAAGGCTGGCCAAGAAAGCCCACAATCACACACATACTGCTGCTGCCACCACCACCACCACCTACAACAAAGCCAAGAAACAAGTGCCCCTACCTGTTGATGAAATCAATGGCATGGGATTTGAGCTGATCAGCGCTGTGTAGGTCAGCCAGGACGAGGATCTCGCACACATTGTCGATCATCAGGTTGGAGCACAGGGCTTCCTCACACATCACTTTCAGTCTCTCTAGAGCGTACTGCGCAGAGGTCAAACAAGGAATTGTTACGAGACACACAAACACACACACACAGAGGTGGTGATAAACTCTCCACTTTCATGTGCAAATTCTCTCCAGTTTCACGTGCAAATTACTTCTCACTGCTTAATTAATGCTTAATGAACCTTTCCCCAAATTGTGTGAGAAAAGTTGTTGCTTCCCTTAATGCTGGGTTGTCTCCAGAAACGTACTGCAGGGACCAAGATGCCTGGAGATGTAAGGAAAGAGAACTATATATATATACCTAACGCTAATGCTACATGGTCACCACCAGAATGATCAGGCATTAAGCTGCGCCATGGCACAAGCCATTTGAACGTTTCATTTACAGTAAAAAGCAAAGTCACAATCAGACAGTGACCATGAACCACAACTTTTGAGCTGAAAGGAGAGCCGAAGCGGCCCTGAGGTGGTCCTGTGCAGTTGACAGGACACTAAAATCCAATCATTAATGAACAAAGTGGAATCAAACCCACATCTCTTGTCTGCTTACCAGCACAATAACACCTTACTGCCAAACCAACTCACATGTAGGCAAGGCTTCCTGGTACTCCCTAGAATTTGTGTGTATAGGACCAGCTCAGAACATTGTGCAGAGGTCCTGGCGCTGAAGGAGTTAACCCTTTCAACACTGAGGCCTGCGCAAGTCCAGGCAGTCTGCCCACCCAGCCTAGGCACTTTTCGCTGTACTGCTCAAAAGAAATGGGGACCCCAGTCATCAGTACAGAACACACATTATTTCCGCCAGTTTTTGCTTAAATTTTGCCATAAAAGCCCCTACAATTCCAGGTCATAATTGCCATCTTCTTCAGCAAGCGCTTTTTCACTTGCCTGCTGGTGTATGTACTGTGCTTGCTTGCTCACTGTGTCATAGAAAATTGTGACAAAGTGGACAATTTTATGCACACTGCACCGTGAAAACAATGCAGCATGTTTGAGAAATAAATCAAGGCAGTAGCCTCCCTTTACTCTTTGTCAACCTGTGCGCTCATGTGTGTGTGTGTGTGTGTTTATATTTGAGTATGTGTTTATGTTTCAGCATGCGTGCATGTGTGTCTGTGCGTGTGTTTTCAATGCAGTAAATGCACACATCTGCTGGACTTTGTAAGCACCCCAGGCTCTCATGAGACAGGGTGCCACAAATAATCCACTATTATTATTTTACAAAGTTTTGACCCACAGTATGGAACTTGGATTTTTATGCCCAGTCAACCAGTAGTTATATCAGGCCCAAGTGAGGGAGGGAGAGAGAGCAAGAGAGAGAGAGAGAATACATTTTTTGGTAAAACTGCTACAACATACCCTGCTGTCTTCTTTTCTCATCACTTTTAGAAATCTAAGGGCAAACAGGGGAGGTAAGAAAGTCTACCGCTCATCAGCTTACAGTATTTGCAGCTGCCTGCAGCACACGCATAAAAACCAGCTCACCAAGCTCTATTTTTACCTTTGAGGTCTGTGCTGTATAAATACTCCATGATTATTATTATTATTATTATTATTAAAGAGTTCACTAAAAAATTATCCACTTACTTTATCAGCAGCTGCTAGCAACTCATCTGCCATTTTGTCCAGGTTTGGGGCACGGCCAGTGTAAATAAATCGCAACATTTCTCGCATCACATCATGGTCCACATCCGTGATCTCCACGCGATTCTGCACATAGCCCAGATGGCAAATGTAAGACACGTTGTGCATGACCCCCCCCCCCCCCCCCCCCATACTCAGTTCCGTCCCAATCTGTCATCAGCATTATTAGGGCAAAGACAACATCCACTCACCCACTGACCATGGCTGCAGTTCATTTTTTTTGTAGTCATTGTCTTATACAGTTGTTGTTTTTAATCAGAAATGTCCAAAATATTTCTGACAGCAGGCCAACCTTTTCAGTTCTACTGATACATCAGTATTCAACTGATGGTTGTCAGCCTTTGTTCTCTCCAAGTTAAGACGACTGTCATTCTCTGCTGTCTGGCTGCCCACTTTACCTTCTCAGTAGACTACAGAAAGTTCAGAGCTCTGCAGCAATACTGATTTTCAAAGCATGCAAACGTAATCATGTGCAACCCCTTCTGCAAGCTCTTCACTGGTTGCTGGTCCAGGACAGAATAGGCTACAAACTGTCAACTGTCTGACGCAACTTCTTCTCTGGCTCATCTCCTACCCATTTCTCTGACCTTCCCACTGTATACGCCCCTTCCAGGCAGTTTCGTGCTTCTGCAAACACATGGCACCTCGTATCCCCCATGTGTGAACAAAAACCTTCAGCCAACACTGTTTGTCCTACTGTTCTCCAAAGCAATGGTATTCACTCCCTTTTGACATCTGTCACATTCACATTCAACCTCCCATGCCTTCAAAACTGCATTAAAAATTCACCTCTACAAACAATACCACAAGAAGTAATTCAAATTATGTCTTCTTGCCTGCCCCTCCCACCCTTACTCCTCATTACATTCCTTCTGTCCTCTGTGTGTGTGCATGCATGCGTGCGTGCATGCGTGCGTGTGTGTGTTGTGTGGGCAATACAATATTACGACTATACAATTATTATTCTTTGAGGTTTTAATGTACACATTTTGGCTGACCTTGTTGGTGAGATATGGCTCTACAGAAATGACCACTATTACTACTACTATTAACACTGAGATAGTCACTACCAAACCTGTGCTACGCAATTGTGGGAAGAGAAATTTGGTGCCACTTACCCGCTTGCTCTCTGTCATCTCGTGTTCAAACATAGCATAAAACACTGGCGAGCGGGCTGAAACAGAAAGTGGTCGTCGTCATACTTCAGCGGGTCTGCTCCGACATGGAAGCAATGTGGAACCAATCATCTGGCTCAAACACAAAGTTGCTGTCATGAATCTTCAGTGTTTATTAGTGACTGGATGTTAATATTCTGTCAACTGAAGAGGGAAGACTGTTGAAACATAACAATGAAACATTAACCCGTATCCTGCCAACTGCACAGGGAAGACTATTAAGAATAACACACAGTAACAAAACACTGACCTATATCCTGTCCACTGCAAAGGGAAAACTACTAAAACATAATAATGTAACACTGACCTGTACCCTGTCCAATGCAAAAGGAAGACTATTGAAAACATAACATTCACCCTTAATGAAACATAATAATGAAACATTCACCCCTATCCAGTCAACTGCAAAGGGAAGACTACTGAAACATAATGAAACATTCCCCCTTACCCTGTCAACTGCAAAGGGAAGACTACTGAAACGTACCATTCACCCTTATTCTGTCCACCGCAAAGGGAAGACTATTGAAACGTAACATTCACCCGTATCCTGTCCACTGCAAAGGGAAGACTATTGAAACATAACATTCACCCGTATTCTGTCAAATGCAACGGGAAAACTACTGACACATAATGAAACATTCTCCCTTACCCTGTAACATTCACCCTTACCCTGTCCACTGCAAATGGAAGACTATTGAAACATAACATTCACCTTTAATGAAACATAATAATGAAACATTCACCCTTATCCAGTCAACTGCAAAGGGAAGACTACTGAAACATAATGAAACATTCACCCTTTCCCTGTCAACTGCAAAGGGAAGACTATTGAAATGTAACATTCACCCTTATTCTGTCCACTGCAAAGGGAAGACTACTGAAACATAACATTCACCTGTATTCTGTCAACTGCAAAGGGAAGACTATTGAAACATAACATTCACCCATATCCTGTCCACTGCAAAGGGAAGACTACTGAAACGTAACATTCACCCGTATTCTGTCAACTGCAAAGGGAAGACTATTGAAATGTAACATTCACCCATATCCTGTCCACTGCAAAGGGAAGACTACTGAAACATAACATTCACCTGTATTCTGTCAACTGCAAAGGGAAGACTATTGAAACATAACATTCACCCATATCCTGTCCACTGCAAAGGGAAGACTACTGAAACGTAACATTCACCCGTATTCTGTCAACTGCAAAGGGAAGACTACTGAAACATAACATTCACCCGTATTCTGTCAACTGCAAAGGGAAGACTATTGAAACATAACATTCACCCATATTCTGTCCACTGCAAAGGGAAGACCACGGAAACATAACAATGAAACATTCACCCTCGGGCTCAAAACACAATGTGGCCCTCGCCATTCTTGTCATGCGCAGTATAAGATGATGACTCACTGTTTACCCACTCACACTACATAAATACAGACTTGCGCAAACACATTGTAATCTGAAACACAGTGAGGCATACTAATATACAATATGCATGCAATGTCAGTCAAGTGCCTACAACTGCCTTTGTCTGTTCATGCCACATAAACGTGTGTGGGTGCATGCATGCATGCATGCATGTGTGTGCGCGTGTGTTTGCGGGTGTATGTCAGTGGAAGAAGCCGGGGCAGGCGAGAGGGGGAGAGAATGTGAGAATGAGATGTATATTTTGAATGTATTTATTTTATAATTTATTGTAGTTTTAAATGTACCTTCTTGAGTCTTGAGCCTTGTGCTTTGTATTCTGATGAATAAAGATTGACTTTACTGATTTGATTTCACTGATTTGAACCACGACACATTCATCCTACATAATGCACAGACTGAAGCCGACAGCTCACTCATCCCATGTACTACATGAACTGATGAGTTACTGTTCACAGCAGCATCCACTCCCAACAGAAAGCTCCACCCACCTGCCAGTATAGACTTGTGTACTCTGAACTCATGTCCCCCAACACTGAGAAAGACATCGCTGAAAGACGAGCTCTGGAACAGCTGGCCCAAGTCTTCGCTGAGTCGGCACTCCGGAACCTTGACAGGAGTGCAGTTGGACTGGCCCGACACGTTCACTGTGTCACCCACCACGCTCACCTGTGGAGAGACATCACCGCTGTGACCATAATGGGCATACTGCTGTACTGGCCAGACATGATCACCTGGTCACCACAAACTAATGATGGCAACGGATGTCAATGAACACACAATAGTGGACTGTCAGACCTGCTTATACTCAAATACAGATAAGAGTACACTTAAACAAAAAGAAAACAAAACAAAATGTTTAATTTTTAAAAATATTTTCAGGTTTTAGCAAAAGACCAGGGTCCAGGGGACATTTTTATCAATGTCATTTTTGCTGCCATGGGCTACTGAAAAGTCTGAGCAGCAATGCTGGTAAAATCCAGATGAATTGGAAACAGAAGACTCAACTCCACCAGACTCAGATTTGTATCTCGATAGGAACATTTGTTCCCTCACTGCTTTGACACTTTCTCTATCAGTTCTTTTTCGTTTCATTTTGTTCTCAATGAAAATAATCTGAACATGGCTGCACAAAAAGTACTGAACACTCATACTTTGCAGCAGAAATTACACAAACCTCTCTGAATTGCCCAAGAATTATGTGCTGAGACTACACAAAGTGCAATACAGAAACCGCCAGCAACGAGAGGTTGGGAGACTTACGCATGCACCATTGAAAACCCAGAATTGGGCATATTCCGGACTGGAAAATAAACGAACTGCAAAACATGTCTAGAAATATTTATGATTGTGTTTTAGTGTGTGTGTGTGTGTGTATTTTTTTGGTATGCTGAAAATGTGTTCAAAATACACCCAAATCTTATGACAAAGCAGGTTTGGACTATGTGTTGTATGGTGCTGGGATAGTACAGTGGAACCCCTCTTTTAAAGAGCATCCAAACTGAGAACACAAGGTGGGTGTGTTGGCTAACCTTTTATCAAGGAAGAGCAAAAAACTAAAAACTAAACTAAAACTGCAGTGACATGGAGCTCATGCCGTGGTATGAAATACATTAAGTAACTAACAAAGTTTGAACTGAGCAGATCACAGACTAAAACATATCACCACAACAAACATTTGCGGTTGGTCATTCCACCCAGGGTGTTTTATACACATTGCAACACATGCTAAGCTTAATATGAAGGGAAAAAAAACATGGCTCACCTCACAGAATATTGTCAGCTTGTCATCTGGTAACAATCCGTTGGCTTCATCCATCAGGAAGTCACGTCGGATGAATTTTTTAAAACCCCAGTCCTTTCCCTGCACAAACCTGTAGGCTCGCTGACTCTCTGTAACACATGTAAAATAATTTTAAATCCAGATAAACCGCTTTCTGCTTCACAAGGTAATGAAATGAACAGACTCTTTTTGTGAAAGAATAAACCTGCAGGGGCACACCAACTTTCTGTAACAGTAATACTCAGCAGACTGATTTTTATGCCACTCTCTCCAACACAAAATACACATTCTAGAACAAGAGAAGTACACAATCAACTCACACAAAAAACTTAAAATAATGACTTTCATTATGTTTTCCACTCTCCTATAACTGCATAAGGTCGTAGGGTGTATCAATTTTGTGTCTTCTTTTTATTTGGGATTACCTCTTTTATGTACGATCATTGTGACTTGTAAGTGTACTGAGGATCGGGTTCGGACCCGGTCTTTTCCGATCATTAACTTCCATAGCCTTTTCTGGGCGTGGTTTCTTCGGTTCTCTGCAGACTGTGCAGTCTTCATTCGTTCGTCACCGACTTACCCATAGCTTTAGTCTCCTCACGCTTGGCATTCAGAATTGAGAACTTGAACTTGGCTCGCACCTCACTTTTGTTGCAAGAGACCAACAACAGGTAGAGAGACAGGTAATCTTTACTCTCCTCGTCCAAACCTTTGGGGTTCACCCGTAGACACCTGCAAAACACAATGGAACGTAGAGCAATCAGTGCTGCTTGGCTTCTTAACCTTTGGGATTTCACTGACAGTGACACCGTGATCACGCTAAACTTTTTTTCAAACCAGTGTGACAGCTTTAAGGTGGTGAAAGTGGTTCACAGAAACTGACGCAGTCATTGTAACCGGTCAGACACACAGCCATCTATGCTGCTACTAGTACTAGAGCTGTACTAGCAAACACCCTGCTTCTTTTCACATCTAGAACACACACACACACACACACATGCACACTCTCACCATGCTGTTTCTGTGTTTGCTGTATTGAGAATCAGTCAAACAAAATAACAGCTGGTATGCCTGACTGACTGCTGATTTATATGCTGACTGGTTAATGTGAACCCTGTGACATTAGTAACACCTTGCAATAAAATGACAAAGCATTTAAAAATGCCCCCCTTAGCTTTCCTCATCCAGGTTGTGGATTTTTCACTTGCCGACGTAGGCAAAACAGGAAGAAATGGAGCAATTTAATTAATGCACAGTGCATATTCTTCACTTGACAAGGGTGCATTAGAAACGATCAGCGCAGACTGAAGTGAAGATTAACGTAAGGAAACTTCAAGAGGACTGACTGGAGATTCAGTTTACCACCACAAACTGGGATCTCACTTGCGTGAAACAAGACACCAACCATTTCAGTTTGTCGTTGGCTCCTGCAGAGAAAGTGGAGCTTTTGAGCACCTCCCCCATCTCCTCCCGGCAGAAGCTGAAGTTGTTGATGGTCCAGATATAGGAGAACTTGATCACCTTCACCTGAAACACAGCATAACCAGTTATCACTTTAGCTACACCGGCACCCGTGGAAAGAGCAAACCGTCCGGATACCAAACACAAAGTACTATTTCCTTCACTGCTGTGCAGTGCTAGGTCGAAGTTTGCCAATACTGAATAACTGGAGTCAGCTAGTGACTGGATTCTAATGTCATGTCAATGGCAGGTGGTCACCTCAGTTTGATCAAACTCTGTCATAAGCAAACGCTCATTTCAATCCCTGAAGAACCAACTCTCAAGTGCACTGCTAGGCTAAAGCAGCCAGCAGCCACCTGACTCCCAAGAGGAATGCATGAGTTGTAACGCCAACTTGCCTATCTTACTTTAAGACACTTCCTACCTGTGCTGAACCACTTTTCATCCACTCTCCACCTGTGTTTAATACTAACGCTCACCTAGCTGAGCACTGCAGCTGTTTTTACCCAACCTGTGTGTAACACCCACTTATGTGTAGCACCTGTTTTCACCCACCTGTGTGCAGCCACTGTTTTCACCCACCTGCGTGTAGCACCTGTTTTCACCCACCTGTGCGCAGTACCTGTTTTCACCCACCTGTGTGTAGCACTAGTTTTCACCCACCTGTGTGTAGCCACTGTTTTCACCCACCTGCGTGTAACACCCACTTATGTGCAGCACCTGTTTCACCACCTGTGTGTAGCACGTTTTCACCTACCTGAGTGCAGCCACTGTTTTCACCCACCTGCGTGTAGCACCTGTTTTCACCCACCTGTGTGCAGTACCTGTTTTCATCCACCTGTGTGCAGCACCTGTTTTCACCCACATGTGTAGCACTAGTTTTCACCCACCTGCGTGTAGCAGAACCATTCACCTGCCTGCTCGTAGTCCCAGTTTTTGCTTCACTCACCTGTGTGTGTAGCAGAACAATTTACCTGCCTACTTGTAGTGGCAGTTTTTTGTTTTTTGTTTTTTGTTTTTCACCCAATGTGTGTTGCATCGGTTCTCACCCACCTGCATGTTGCATGTTGTATAATTTTTCACCCACATGTGTGTAGCACTGTTTGTCACCCACCTGTGTGTAGCACCAGTTCTCAGCCACTGGACAGGACACCTCGGGGATGGGAGGCGTGGACACTCTGCACACCGCCATCTTCCACTTGGCCGCAGACACACTCCAGTCGGCCTCCCTTGTTGACGCTGTCAGCTTGACAGCCCTTTCCTCACCCACTCGCAGACAGCTTTCCCTTCAACCAGCTGCCACACTCCCGGCCCAAGCTGCTCTCCGAGCCTTCAACTCCCTCTTCTCAAAATGACCGTTGCTGCCCCCACAAGGAAAACTGGAAATGGAAGACAGCATTATTTGCATAGGTTTGTATTTTATATGAATGGTTCCCCCCTTCATTTTCAAGTTCAAAGTCATTTTGCAGTGACACACTGTGGAGAAATTGGCACAGAGGTTTAACATTAACACTAATACCAGACTGTAAGTGTGTAAGCCAGATGGTCAACTGAAACACTTCTGTAAAACTAAAAGCTCCTATTAATTTTGAGAAAGTAAGAAATCTGTTTTCCAGAAACAAAAACAAAACAAAACACACACACACACCACTGCTTAAGTTAAAAAGTAAAATTAAAACAGTGAATTTAGACTTTTGTTTTTCGTCTCTTCTTCCTCAGAAAGTTTCGTTCTCCCTCTGGGTTGGACAACTGACAGCAAAACCTCTGAAAATCACAGTAACTCAGACAATTCTCATGCCTCTTGTGACGTAACCGTGCCCAAAATCCATCTCAATGACTTTCCTCTCCCAGCCTCACCCCCTGCCAGAAACAGCAAAATTAATAAGTCCCAACAAAGAGTACTCAAAATGATCAAATCCCCCCCCCCCCCCCCCACACACACACACACACAAAAAATCCAGTGCCACATTACTTTTCTACAATAACCTGGCACAAGCAACAGATAGGATTATGAGATAGCCATGGCAAACCCCCCATCACTTTTTCGCCATAACCCAACACTGGCAACGGAATGGATTATGAGACTGAGACTGAGAGAGAGAGCCATGGCAAACCCCAAATTACTTTTTCACTATAAGTATAACCCAACACTGGCAACAGATTGGATTATGAGATAGCCATCATGCATGGCAGCCCCCCCCCCCCCCCCCCCAACTTAAAGTAGAGTATGAATAAAACATTAAGGTATAAAATGCCTTGCTCCAAACCTGTTGTTCCAAATATTTACACTAATTACTGTGTTCTGACAAGTTGTAGTTCATTTGTACACTAACTGCCAGTCCAATAATTATATTACTTATTAGTATTTTTATTTCTTTTAAAGAGAGAGAAAGGAAAAAATGGGGGAAAAAGAAAACAACAATGAACAGCATAAAATAGATGACACTACTCTACAGCATGGTTAATTCTGTTCTGTTAATGAAGCACTGACCAATAAACTAGGGGAATTCAGCCTGATCTGCGACAGGTTTTTGTCTAAAGTACCGTTTTGGGCACATGTACAGTCTATCAATGTATGGATAAATCTGTCCGAGTAAGACTAGAGCCGAGGCCAGCATCCGCTTCGCAGACGATTTTTCCTCCCCGACACTTTTTTCCCCCCCAACTGCCAGTAAACACTTTCAAAGCAAATATTCGATCTCTATCAAAGAAAACAACAACAACATAACAGAAACAGTCAGGCCCAGTGAGAGGACCGATGACAGTACGATTAATTTAAAGGAAAAGAATCAAAAAAATAAAATTTATGTTATGCAGCAAGTTGGGTCGAGTGCCCGACCTGCCCGATTTTGTCCTACTTCTGCAAATGATCAAACACAAACACAGAACACTCGAAACTATTCAATATCAGGAGATATCCTTACTGTCGAAATATCAGCAATTCATGTCCACCACTTCGACGGGTTGTCCGCGCTAATAAAAATATTCAGCACAAAGAATTGCAAGAACGTCACCGTTTCTTCTTCTCAGTCTGTCTTGGGACAGGCACGCGCATGCGTAAACAGCGGAAAAAAAATGTTCACAGAGAGGCTCCAGCCGCAGTTAATCTCTAAATGGTCGTATGATTTCAACGTAACTTCTTCAGAGTACAATGTTTAGAGCGAAAAAGTTGGTATGCAAGATCTGTGTACAAATTATACACCGTCTGAAAGTGAAGAGATTTTTAGCTAGTCGTCCAAAAAAAAAAAAAAAGGAAAAAAATTCAGCTGGTCCAAGTTAAGTTCAGGTCAAGGTGAAGGACGTTGTAAAAGGAAGTTATGATCACATGACACTCTAATGTTGACATACATGTTCAGTCTGAGGGACCATCTCGTCAACATCAATAATTTGGAGGATTTTCACTTTGCTTGAATTACAATGGACAACACTGACAACTCATTGTCACACAGACAAGTGGCAGTAGTCAGAAAGAACCTGGTCGCTGTGTTCAGGTAATGTTCTGTTACGAATGATGCGTAGGTGGAGGTTTGGCGTCCGTAACTTGCACAGTTTCACATTTTGGACACATCAAATCACGCTGACTTAATTATACCCTCCCACCAATTCTTATGAATGAGTTTTAGTTTATGACCGAAGATTTTTTCCTCTTCAAAGGTGAGCAGGAAGGTGTGCCGCAGGTAAGCACTGTATACTCGGTTTTCAATTCATCTCTCAATCTCCTTTTTTCTTTAAAAACTATGGTTTATTATAATAAATTATATGAACGGTTTGTGGCATGGACTTTTGCCCCCCACATTTAAAAGATCCCATGAACGCAGTTTCTTGACCCCAAATGCGTATCAAATCATGCATTTAGCATTAAGCCGATTGAAATGTGTGAAACAAAGCATTTTACTAATTATACCACTTGTACAAGTTATTTGTAGACTTTGTATTTTGTCATATTGAAACCAGCAGTCTGATAGTAGTAATATTGTGTAATACCAATAGTAATACAAAGAATAAATAGCAAAAGAAGAAGAATACACACAAAAAGACAAAATTATATTTATTTATTTTTTATTAAAAAGCTCAGACCCAGGGGTCCTCATTTTTTGCATCCTAATGGATGAACTCACTATGTCTTGCAGTTTTAAAGGGTATTATCACCCTCTACCAAAAATACACACATGCACACATACACACACACACACACACACACACACACACACACACAATGTGCACTCACACCTGCACCCACATGTGGGATTGGGGGGGGGGGGGGGGGGGGGGGGAGAGAGAGAGAAACTGTAAGCAAGACAGAAGCATTGCAAGTGAACAACATTTGGAAATGTGTGTTGGGGGTCCCAATTTTTGTGTGAGGTGTGACATGAATAAGACCATCAGCTTTTCAATCTGGAACTGAGATTGTACAAAGGTAAGTTTACACACAGGCTGCAGCAAGGTGGGGGTAAATCACTGTTACAGAAATCTCAACTTTCTCCATATAATCTTGGCATAATAGTATATTTAAACTTGGTGCTTCCTTGACAGCGCAGCATCATAGAACTAGAACTGTAGAAGTCACTTGTTTTTCATTTCTTGTTAGTGTTGAATGCTGAAAGTTCACTGAACCTAGTACAAAATATGTTGTTGTTGTTTTTTGTAGGCCTGATTTGTGGAGCATCATGGCATATTATTTTTGTGTGTCACTGTCAGCACTGAATGCTGAAAGTTCACTGAACCTAGTACTAGTAGTAGTACAAATCTGTTTTTCATAGTCCTAATTGTTGGAGCATTAAATTGCAGATCATTTTTGTGTCAGTGCTGAATGCTGAAAGTTCACTGACCCTAGTACAAATATGTTTTATGTAGGCCTGATTGTTGGATCATAATGGCAGATTATATTTTTGCAAACATAGTATATATTTTTTTGTAATTGTTTTTTGTGTGTGTGTGTGTTGTTTTTTTGTTTTGTCTTTGGCATAGAATTCATCCTGATATATAACCATAATGGTTGACTGGGCATAAAACACCAAGTTACTTACTTGCTTACATGCCATAGAAGGTAGCTAAGAGAAACTCATTTAGCCATACACTCAGGACTACAACACTGTGAACTACAACTGTACAAGTCTTGCTTTTGACTGAACTTTGGTTCACTGGTTGATTAAAGGTGTTGGCTGAATCTTCAGAGTGCTTTTGCTTTCAGTTTGGCATACCAGTTGAATTAACCATGCCTTCAGCACCATTGCGGTAAACATGCACAAAACATTCATGTTCACTTACAGCTCCATTGATTGGATAAAATGAAAGGCAACAAACAGCCAGTAAACATTGAGAAGACATTTTAGTCACTGATTCAAAACACATTTCACACTGGGCATGTGCTTGCTGTTTGTTCCATTGCAGCATGGAAAATGTGTTGCGTTGTTTATGTTGGAATGTTTGTCTTGATGAAACATCGGTGGTTGTGATCACCCGCTAGGCAGATTCTTAAGTGGTATTTTCACTCCTTACCTTGGGTTTTAATTCAAGCATAATTTTAATGCACAGAGTGAAAATCTAAAGGGTGAATTTCAGGTCCTAGTATGCGAATACGCACAGATTTGTTTTTTGGGGAACCTTGAGACCTATGCTCTTTGAAACAGACACTGTCGGTGATAAAAATAAAATAAAATTTAAGCCAAAACATTCCTGGTGTGTGTTTACAGTCACAGCACTGATAAAAAGTGTGCTATTACATTGTTGGTGTGTGTTTACAGTCACAGTGCTGACAGAAAGTGTGCTATCACATTGTTGGTGTGTGTTTATCACACAGCACTGATAAAAAGTGTTTTATCATATTTTGGTGTGTGCGCACAATTGCCTTCATTGCTTGGTGGCTTGTTGAAAGCAGTTTTAAAGTAGGAAGAAACTTTTTAAAATGATGTTGTTTGCTTCTGGCATTTTTGGTCAAAACAGCAGCATCTTGCAGCTGGAGTCTTTCTATACATTTATCTAATGCCAGTATCAGCACTGGGCTTCATCAGATTCAAAGGGCTGAGAACAGCTGTGGTTGTAAGTAAGTAAACATGGTGCTTAATGTCCACAGAAACCATAAGCTTATTAGGGATGGGGAGAAGGAGGGGGGTGGGAGGGGGTATGGAGGTGGGGGGAGAGGGAGATTATATACCTATCACTACACTGTCACCACCTGAATGACTTCTGCATTAAGGTTGGCAGCAGTGAGAGCCATTTTAATGTTTCATCATTCAAAAAAAGTCAGAAGACAGTGTCCACAGACCACAACTTCTGAAGAGAAAGGAGAGCCGAAGCGGATTCAAACAAAAGTCCCTCCGCTCACCAGCCAAGCGCCTTACCGCTGGGCCAAACCAACTGTGGTTGTATGGCTTCAGTATATATATATATATATATATATATATATATATATATATATATATATATATATATATATACTCACTTTGCTGCACAATATCACAAGTACAAGGAACCTGTCATGAAAATCAATACAGTGCTAGTGAACAAGTAGTAGGCAGGTACAGGCACACATGAAAAAGTGTTATTGTAGAGGATGGATGTCTGTTCTACAAATAGATGCCCCACAACAGTATGCTTGGTAAACAAGACAGAAAAAAAAAGAGAGAATCAAATCCAAATCTTTTACACCAGCTAACCTTCATTCTGTGTCTACAGCATACAGTTAACATTCCGCAAGGCTAAGTTACACTGGTACTGACAGATAGGTGGATATTGTTTTGGAAAGGCAACGAGGAAGAGGTGTATCTAACTTGATCTTTTGAGTGCACTGATCCACCATTCTATCCATACCTGTCAACCCATACAGTTTACTGGTATAAAATACTTTTTTTCTTCCATTATTTTGAGGGGATATGGCCATATTGGAAAATGGATACAGGAAAACATAATTTTCATGAGATTTTGTTGTTGTTTTAAACTGAGCAAAAAGACTGAAAAACTTTTTTATGAGCAGCTAGCCGACACATGCCATCGCCAAATGCTCACTAACTGGCCTTGTACAATAGGCTAAGAAATCTTGTTGGAAGTGAAATTTGAAGTCACACATGTGAATTTCACACAACATTGCTTCTTCCTTCCACTGCCACACATGCCATCTGGAATTCAAAATGCCGCTGCCACCAGCAAGAAACAAAAGACACCAGCCTGCATAAGTGAAATACAGGTTCACAGACTCTGGACTAAGGTTTACTCTCAAAAGGGGTTGACAGCTATTATTCTATCGCACCATCCTTTTCTCTCTTTTTTTTAGTGCTTTGTGAGGTAGTAGGAGAGTGTGAACGTTATGTGGTGAATTCATTTGTGCCTTCATTTTGTGGCCAGTAGCTGCACACTAAAAAAAACAAAACATAAAAAAAAAACACAGAAAACAATGCTTTACCCTACTTTCACTTTTACCTGCAGTCATTGATACACTGATAGACTGTGGAAGAACCAAAAAATGAAAACTTCGAATCTAGGGTAGTGTTTTATTGACTTTTAAAGTGTTCTGCTTAGTTAAACTAATACATTGACAGACTGTGAAAGACAAAAAAGAAAAAGAAAAAACAACTTCAAATCAAGGAGTGTGTTTTACGGTAAACATTTTTTACCATAAAGACTTCAAATCAAGGATTTTGTTTATAGTACTCTTTTTATTTGAATTGCCAGCATTTTTGAGTTGGACAAAACATGTTTCTTCCCACCTGTCACTGACCAGTACATGTGAGCACACACGTGCGTGCGCACACACACACACACACACACACACACACATGCACGCACGCACAATTTACATTGCCCATGTCCATGCATAACCTTGTATAGAGTTGTATACCACCACCACCACCCCACACCGAAAAAAGAAGAAGAAAAAAGAAAGAAAAAAAGAAAGAAGGTTTTAGGATTTGCATGGACATGGTCCATACATCATAATTTATAACTGTGTTGAGCAACATTTTGAGTTATGATCATCTGTGTTGTGTACTAACTGTACTTTGCTGTAACTTGATGTGTGTGTGTGTGTGTGTGTGTGTGTGTGTGTGTGTGTGTGTGTGTGTGTGTGTAAATGTTCATCAAACTGTGTAAAAACAAAGTGTATAAAACACACACACACACACACACACACACACACACATGTTATTAATTATTAATACCAGTGATGGGTGACTGTGCAGGTTTGCAATGAAGGTGCTGATAGACAAAGCCTGCTTCTACAGTACTGATGATTGGTGTGAATAGTCAAATATATCTAACCCTGTCACAGGCATTGGATGCTGTACTTGATTTGATCTTGATTATTTTGCTGGTGACGTCTTCACCAGCTGACTAACGTGTGTTTTTGTGTTTGTGTTTGTTTGTTGTTGTTGTTGTAGTTGTTTTGGGGGGGTGGGAGGTGGAGAGAGACTGGGAAGTGAGGGGTTGTGAGATTGTGTGTATGTCAGTGTGGGTGTGCATGTGGGTGGATGCAGGGGCGGAAGAGGGATCGAGTGAGATGCGTTATGCATTATTAGGTTGTGTATTGTAATTTTTTATGTATAACACTTTGAGCATCACACACTTATAGAGGGATTCAGCACATTAGAAATGCATTAAAAAAAATTTTTAATGATACATTACATACTTGAATAACACTTGCAGGTTTGCAGTGAAGGCGCTGATTGACAAAGCCTGCTTCTGCAGTATAGACGATGGGTGTGAAGAGTTCATCAACTTCAGCGCTGCCGTGGAACACATCTTGCAGCATCGTCTACGACGTCAGTATGAATGTTTTAGCTGCAGTGGTCATTACCGTGCTGTCATTATGACTAATTAACGTTAAAGGACCTAGCTGTCTCAAGGCATGTTAGTCACATTTTTTAATTGAGTTGTGGTGTAATGTGTGAAAAGTTACCATTCAAAAGTCACAAAAACTGAAACAGCATGGCCATCCATGATTGCTGACTTAGGACAGTCAAATCAAATTGTGTGTCATAAACCCCACAGTGGGAAGGGCAGGCTGAAATGATACCGTCCCAGCACACATAGCCACAGTACTGCTTGGTGTGATATGCCATCAATGAAAAGCCAGTTTCAGATGAATTTGCATCGTATTTCATAACCAGTCATCTGCCTTTTCCCAGGCCTCTGGCTCGCGTCACTGCCAATCGAGTCTAGACAGTACGCCGTAGAACCAGGTATGCTGTCTCTTTCCAGACTGCAGTAAAGGGTGACGATACGCTGCAGAATGTCTCCCAAAAGTGTGCTCGACTTCCAAGTCCTTTAGGAAAATCATTTGTTGTGCTTTAGTCTGTCTGGCAGTCTGTGTCTGCGATGTCATGGCCAAGGCCAGCATGTGTTGCAGGAGTGTACATGTCATCATGAGCCAACCCTTTTCTGCTCTTCAGTAATGAAGAGTGAACCAGCAGGCCTGTGGCTGCACCCTGAAAAGCTAAAGTTCGAAGCCAAAAAGTACTTCTGTTGCATAAATATAGACAGAACAAGGGTACAAAGCTTGAAAAACACAAATTCAAAGCCAGTATTTACTTCTGTTGCATAAATATAGACAGAACAAGGGTACAAAGCTTGAAAAACACAAATTCAAAGCCAGTATTTACTTCTGTTGCATAAATACAGACAGAACAAGGGTACAAAGCCTGAAAAACACAAATTCAAAGCCAGTATTTACTTCTGTTGCATAAGTGTAGACAGAACAAGGGTACAAAGCCTGAAAAGCACAAATTCAAAGCCTGTAAATACTTCTGTTGCATAAATACAGACAGAACAAGGGTACAAAGCCTGAAAAACACAAATTCAAAGCCAGTAGATACTTCTGTTGCATAAGTATAGACAGAACAAGGGTGCAAAGCCTGAAAAGCAAAAATTCAAAGCCAATAAATACTTATGCTGCATAAATAAAGATAGGATAAGCCTGCAAAGCCTTAAAATAGAAATAATTGCATGTTTCCTATGCTTTGGGGCCAGCTTGTTTCTTTACTTTGTGTATCCTTTAACTGTGCCTTACTGTAGTGTGATTAAAGGATGCTTACATTGTATTATGTTTTCATGTTTTGTTTGTACCCCAAATGTACCACATCATTTTCATCTGGTTACTTTGAAGGGGGTGGGGTGGGGTGGGGGGTAGTTTGTGGCCGTTTACTTATTTTAATATCCAGAAATATTCCTGTGTGTGATAACTGATATGAAAGTTTTCTTTCATTACATGTATGAGTCTTGAGTTGTAAGTGTGTGTGGTGTGTGTGTGTGTGTGTGTGTGTGTGGTTGATGGTTGTTATCCATTGGTTATAAACACAATTTATGCAAATTTAAAACAAAACAAAAAACACCCGTAGAAACATTTTTACAACTTCTAAAATATGCTTACAGTTTTTTTTCTTTTTTTCTTTTTTCACTGTTTCATAACAAGAACTGTCACATATCAAGTGTGTAAACATGCACACAGACACACAGACAGACACACACACACACACACACACACACACACACACACACACACACACACACACACACACAAAACACATGATACATTGATTGACTGATGAATTCCCCTGAGGAGAGTGATACTACCAACCTGGTGCTATCATATTGGGGGTGGAGTTCGATTGATGGATGGATTGTAGTGCTATCATATTGGGGGTGGAGTTCGATTGATGGATGGGTTGTAGTGCTATCATATTGGGGGAGGAGTTTGATTGATGGATGGATTGTAGTGCTATCATATTGGGGGTGGAGTTCGATTGATGGATGGATTGTAGTGCTATCATATTGGGGGAGGAGTTTGATTGATTGATGGATTGTAGTGCTATCATATTGGAGGGAGGAGTTCGATTGATGGATGGATTGTAGTGCTATCATATTGGGGGAGGAGTTTGATTGATGGATGGATTGTAGTGCTATCATATTGGGGGAGGAGTTTGATTGATGGATGGATTGTGGTGTTATCATATTGGAGGGAGGAGTTCGATTGATGGATGGATTGTAGTGCTATCATATTGGGGGAGGAGTTTGATTGATGGATGGATTGTAGTGCTATCATATTGGGGGAGGAGTTTGATTGATGGATGGATTGTAGTGTTATCATATCGGAGGGAGGAGTTTGATTGATGGATGGATTGTAGTGTTATCATATTGGAGGGAGGAGTTTGATTGATGGATGGATTGTAGTGTTATCATATTGGGGGTGGAGTTCGATTGATGGATGGATTGTAGTGCTATCATATTGGGGGAGGAGTTTGATTGATGGATGGATTGTAGTGCTATCATATTGGAGGGAAGAGTTTGATTGATGGATGGATTGTAGTGCTATCATATTGGAGGGAAGAGTTTGATTGATGGATGGATTGTAGTGCTATCATATTGGGGGAGGAGTTTGATTGATGGATGGATTGTAGTGTTATCATGTTGGGGGAGGAGTTTGATTGATGGATGGATTGTAGTGTTATCATGTTGTGGGAGGAGTTTGATTGATGGATGGGTTGTAGTTTGATTGATGGATGGATTGTAGTTTGATT
Source organism: Alviniconcha marisindica (assembly GCA_018857735.1). Taxonomy (NCBI): domain Eukaryota; kingdom Metazoa; phylum Mollusca; class Gastropoda; family Provannidae; genus Alviniconcha; species Alviniconcha marisindica. The sequence continues at coordinate 1,045,963 of JABMCL010000448.1, read as the reverse complement.
GATGGATGGATTGTAGTGTTATCATGTTGGGGGAGGAGTTTGATTGATGGATGGATTTTAGTGTTATCATATTGGGGGAGGAGTTTGATTGATGGATGGATTGTAGTGTTATCATGTTGGGGGTGGAGTTTGATTGATGGATGGATTGTTGTGTTATCATGTTGGGGGAAGAGTTTTAATGATGGATGGAACTTGGTGTTATTGTGTGTGTGTCTGTGTCTGTGTTTAAGAGAGAAATATGATGAGAGGGGGCCATCGTCAGTCAGATGAACATTGAAACCGTTTCAGAGGCAATGTTGGGGAAACCTCTGAGAGATGGAATGGAGCACATAATTATGGGCTTTTCTGAGTGCATATATACCATCTTGATCTGAACTGAACTGAAGAGAGAGAGAGCGAGAGAGTTGGTTCCGTCAGAGACTGCATCTATACTTGCATCTTGTTTAACTAACAGTAACATCAGCCGGGAATCAGAGGCACCTAAAGGAGACATCCGCAGTCATTGTTGCTTCGGAAAATACATGTCCTTTGATATCTTGTTTCACTGGTGTTGATGCAGCCAGCAAGATGTGGTACCTTGGAGATGACCGCAGCCACTTTTGGTTCTACATCAAAGCTGCTTGTCGTCGACGAGACCTGCGAAGCTGCATCACCAACATTGACAACATTGAGAACATCAAGTCTCCTGTGGCTAAAGTGAGGAAACTTCTGACAGAAAGGGTGGAGCGCATATGGGCTTTCAGAAGCACATATATAATTGTATCAATAAGTAACCAAAAATCAATTGACATATTATATATATATATATGAACCAAGGAGTAAATCAATGAATGACTCAACCACGTACAAGATCTTATACATATATTATCTTGTGCCTGATTGATCCATTCAGTGTGTTTCTGATTTACTCCTTGGTTCATATGTTAATTGATTTATTGAGTTTTTAATTATTTCAGTTAGTAATTGAATAAATCAATGAATGAGTGAATCAATCATGCACAAGATCACACACACACACACACATATATGATGTTATGCATGTTTGATTCATACATTGATTTACTCCTTGGTTGATATATCATATATGTTAATTGATTTACTGGTTTCAGATTTGTTGATCAGTCTGTCATTTGTTGTCAGAATCTGATACATGGACCCTGTGCGGTTGATAGGGCGGTACAATTCAATTACTAACCAACCAACTAAATGATTTGTGGCCTTGCTGGTATGGTTCCAGGGTCGAGCCTTCCTGCGCTGTGCACTGATGGAGAAGCGACTGTCGGAATACCTCAGCGAAGCCTTGTCACAAAGCACCATCACAAAGTGAGAATCGTGCGAGAGGACCCTCTTCACTGTTTTTATAGTTGCTTGTGTTTCTGGCTTGATGGTTTAGTTCTTTGCGTACAGTTACAGGTTATAGGGTGTTGTTTTTTGGTTATTGTTGTTTGTTTTCTGTTTGACTGATCAGCTGGATTTAATTAACATACTGACAGAGGGTGAAACTCTTCTGACTGGTACAATCTAAAACAGAATGAAGCCCAGAGCGCTCATGCAAAATCAACACACAGAGGAGATAATTACACTTGAAAGACGTCACACAAACACAACAACAAAGACCCGAGTCATTGACAGTACTGAATGAGTGCATGTGAGTTAGTGTTGTTGATTTAGCAGGTGGCAGTATGCACGGGATATGTTGATTGATTGATGGATTCCTTTGAGGAGGGTGGTGCTGCCATCCTGGTGCTATCATACTGGGGAAGGAGTTTGATTGATGGATGGATTGTAGTGCTATCATGTTGGGGGAGGAGTTTTAATGATGGATGGTAGTGTTATCATGTTGGGGAAGGAGTTTTAATGATGGATGGAATGTAGTGTTATAATGTTGGGGGAGGAGTTTTAATGATGGATGGATTGTAGTGTTATCATGTTGGGGGAGGAGTTTTAATGATGGATGGATTGTAGTGTTATAATGTCCAAGGAGGAGTTTTAATGATGGATGGATTGGAGTGTTATCATGTTGGGGGAGGAGTTTTAATGATGGATGGATTGTAGTGTTATAATGTCCGAGGAGGAGTTTTAATGATGGATGGATTGGAGTGTTATCATGTTGGGGGAGGAGTTTTAATGATGGATGGTAGTGTTATCATGTTGGGGGAGGAGTTTTAATGATGGATGGATTGTAGTGTTATAATGTTGGGGGAGGAGTTTTAGTGATGGACGGATTGTAGTGTTATCATGTTGGGGGAGGAGTTTTAATGATGGATGGATTGTAGTGTTATAATGTTGGGGGAGGAGTTTTAATGATGGATGGATTGTAGTGTTATAATGTTAGGGGTTTAGTGATTTATGTATAATGTTGGGGGGGAGGGGGGGGGGGGGAGTTTTAATGATGGATGGATTGTAGTGTTATCATATTGGAGGAGGAGTTTGATTAATGGATGAATTGGAGTGATATAATGTTGGGGGAGGAGTTTTAATGATGGATGGTAGTGTTATCATGTTGGGGGAGGAGTTTTAATGATGGATGGATTGTAGTGTTATAATGTTGGGGGAGGAGTTTTAATGATGGATGGATTGTAGTGTTATAATGTTGGGGGGAGGAGTTTTAATGATGGATGGATTGTAGTGTTAAATTGATTGAGTGTATAATGTTGGGGGGGGGGGGGGGGGGGGAGTTTTAATGATGGATGGATTGTAGTGTTATCATATTGGAGGAGGAGTTTGATTAATGGATGAATTGGAGTGATATAATGTTGGGGGAGGAGTTTTAATGATGGATTGTAGTGTTATCATGTTGGGGGAGGAGTTTTAATGATGGATGGATTGTAGTGTTATAATGTTGGGGGAGGAGTTTTAATGATGGATGGATTGTAGTGTTATAATGTCTGAGGAGGAGTTTTAATGATGGATGGATTGGAGTGTTATCATGTTGGGGGAGGAGTTATAATGATGGATGGATTGTAGTGTTATAATGTCCGAGGAGGAGTTTTAATGATGGATGGATTGTAGTGTTTATCATGTTGGGGAAGGAGTTTTAATGACGGATGGATTGTAGTGTTATAATGTTGGGGGAGGTGTTTTAATGATGGATGGATTGTAGTGTTATAATGTCTGAGGAGGAGTTTTAATGATGGATGGATTGGAGTGTTATAATGTTGGGGGAGGAGTTTTAATGATGGATGGATTGTAGTGTTATCATGTTGGGGGAGGAGTTTGATTGATGGATGGATTGTAGTGTTATAACGTTGGGGGAGGAGTTTGAGTGATGGATGGATCCTGATGTTATAATGTTGTGGGAGGAGTTTAACGATGGATGGATGGATTCCTGTGCAGGCGATACTACCAGCCTGGCGCTGTCATATTGAGGGAGGAGTTTTAATGATGGATGGATTGTAGTGTTATCATGTTGGGGGAGGAGTTTTAATGATGGATGGATTGTAGTGTTACAATGTTGGGGGAGGAGTTTAGATGATGGATAGACGGATTCCTGTGCAGGCGGTACTACCAGCCTGGCGCCATCATGCTGGGAGAGGAGGCCACAGAGCTGTGTGGAGTTTTGCTGGGATTGAACTCCATAGACTTTGGGTACGTAGTTAGGCCATTTGTTGTCTGCAGTTGCTTACAGCCAGTTTAGCAGTAATGTATGCTGGTGCATTAGAAGGTTGGGGTAGGGTGGCGGTGTGTGTGTGTGTGGGGGGGGGGGGGGGGGGGGGGGGATGTGTGTAATGTTTGTGTGGTGTGCATGAATGCATGTATGTGTGTGTGCGCACACGCACGCCTGCATTCATGTGGGTTGATGCATGCATGGGCGTGCATGTGTGTATGTGAGTGTGTGCACATGTGCATGCCCATGTCTGTGCCTGTATTCATGTGTGTGTGTGTGTGTGTGTGTGTGTGATAAATCTATAATCTAGTCACAATTAGACAGTGAACCACAACTTCTGAAGAGGGAAGGGGAGCTGAAGTAGGATCAAACCTAAGCCCTTTGCTTACCAGCTGAGCACCTTACCGCTAGGCCAAACCTGCTCTCAGGTCACTCCGTTCCATTTCACCCATTGTGTGCAGGTTTTGCCTTAAGGGAGAGAACTATGACACTGTGGAGTGCCCTCTGGTCATCAGTTACACCCCCTTCATGAGGTTCAAACAGAGGTGAGTTGATTGGTTCATTGTGAGCTATTTTCTTGAAGATTTTTTAATGGCAAGTTTGTTCTGGCTAATGTTTATGTGGCTTCTTGGGCCAGTGTGTTGTGGAAATGTTTTCCGTTTTATGCATTGGATAACTATGAACTATACAGATTTATTTGATTTGATTTGATTTGACCCCTGCTTTCTCTCTTTGCCCTGATATAACCATAATGGTTGACTTTGCATAAAACAGCAGGTTACTTACTCACTTACTGCTGTCTCTCCCTGCCTGGACACAGCCACGAAAGCCTGCACAGCGACCTGGAGGAGATGCGGGAGCTGTCGTGCGGCAGCTCTCTGGCCAGCGAGGATGGACAGGATCCCCAGGAGGACCTGTCCCCTGACTCCTGGTCCCAGCGCTACAACGCCCTGCACAGACGCTACTTGCGTGTGCTGGAACAGAAGGTGAATAATGTGGTAGTGTGTTGATTATCCCCTCTTCCGATAGTGTGCTGATTATCCCCTCTTCCCCCCAACCCCACCCCTACACCCCACCCTAGTGAAGTTAAAGCAGGGGATGGGGGTTAGCTGGGGCATAGCTCAGTTGTAGTTGTTGTTGAAGTTGATTGCTTTTATATAGCGCTATTCTCCGCTCTCAAGCAGACTCACTGCGCTCACATGTGATTCTACATGAGTGACTAGATTTTTATGGTGCGTTTTTGAATATCCACTGAAGTGGTGTACTTACAGCGCTGACATGGCTGGTGCCACATGAATCTGCTGCCGTCTTGGTGCGTTCTGTGTACACCATACAACCATGCACCATGTCGCTTCAGGCAAAGCCACATACGTAAGGGGCATGCATGTTTAGCTTTAACATGCCACCTGCACTTTTGGCAGAATGACTGGGGTCTTTTACGTGCTGCTGCGGTAACACAGGGGTGGAACGGATACCAAAATAAGAGTCGGCACAGAAAGTTGACCCCGGAGAAGAAAATTCTCCCACCGCTCCTGCAGGGATTCGAACCTGCAACCTTTCGATCAGGAGTCCGGCGCTCTAACCACTGAGCTATCCACACTCTCCAGTTGGTAGAGCGTCAGACTGAAAAGCCAGGTGCAGTACTAATGGAGGTTGGAATCCCCGGGGCAGCAAGCAATTTTTTTCCCCAGATGGCGGTTGGAATCCCCGGGGCAGCAAGCGATTTTTTTCCCCAGATGGAGGTTGGAATCCCCGGGGCAGCAAGCGATTTTTTCCCCCAGATGGAGGTTGGAATCCCCGGGGCAGCAAGCGATTTTTTTCCCCAGATGGAGGTTGGAATCCCCGGGGCAGCAAGCGATTTTTTCCCCAGATGGAGGTTGGAATCCCCGGGGCAGCAAGCGATTTTTTTCCCCAGATGGAGGTTGGAATCCCCGGGGCAGCAAGCGATTTTTTTCCCCAGATGGAGGTTGGAATCCCCGGGGCAGCAAGCGATTTTTTTCCCCAGATGGAGGTTGGAATCCCCGGGGCAGCAAGCGATTTTTTTCCCCAGATGGAGGTTGGAATCCCCGGGGCAGCAAGCGATTTTTTTCCCCAGAGTCGGCTTCTTCTGACGGTGTCCGTACAGCCCCTGCGTGTAATCGCAGGCATCAGCATCTGCGCGCACGCTAAAAATCCCAAACATGGGCAGCCATGTGAATGTTTGGACACACGAAGGTCCTGCACACACCAGTAGGAATGGGTAGCACTGCTTTGCTCTTGCTGCTGCTGTACCTTACCTGGGTAAGGTGACACAAATTTCGTGCAAGGGACACAAGGAGTATGCCGTCTTATGGGTGATTGCCTCTCTGGACTGTGCAGTTTGGGGCCATGATGCTTAAAATACTGATTTCTCCTTGGATCGTATTAAGTGATGTGGATTCAGTCCTGTATTGCCTCGTCGGCTCATATGATCAGATACATACACAGTGAGTTAGCTTTCTTCTTCCATATAGTGTCCAACTTCAACACACTGAAGACACGGACACTTTAGTGTATGCTGGTTATTTTGGTGTGTCAGTAATCTGCCAAGCTCGGACACTGTCATGAACTACAGGATTATTTAATGTGGGTCTGCGATCGTTTTGCAGGCATAAATGCTTGGGAAACTTTGTTTTTGTTGTTGTTGTTGTTGTCGTCATTGTCGTTTCATCCAAAGTCATTTAACAGAACTTTTGTAAGAGTCTGCACAGACTTTGACTCCTCAGGGTAAGCGCAGGCTGCATGCCTTTGGTGTCTGCGATCGAGTGCTCTCGCTCTGCACCACTGACTCTCAAGACTCAGGTGTTCTTTGTGTTTCGTTTTCATCTTAGTACGAGTGCTGTGTATGAACACCCTGGGGCTGTAGAAAATAAAGAGAACACACAGGCTCATCCTTGCTGTGCACAAATTCTTCCCTGGCAGAGCTTTCTGGAAGAGGTGGCAGCAGCCCAGGAGAAGGCGCTGCAGAGCGCTGCAGCGGCGCGGCAAGAAGAGTGCCGCCTGCAGCAAGAAGCTGCGGTGCAGAAGCGGCAGTATGAAGGCGTGATTCTGGAGCTCCAGGCACAAGTGTGAGTAATGATGATATGTTGATGGTTCTTCCTCTTCCGTGGTGCTTTACGTCCACAGAAGCCATAAGGCTTATTAGGGATGGGTGAGTGGAGGTGGGTGAAGATGGAGATTATATACCCATCGCTACACTGTCGCCACCAGAATGACTCCTGCATTGAAATGGGTAGCACTGAGAGTCATTTCAGTGTTTCATTTATTGTGAGAGCGCAAAGTCACAAGACAGTGTCCACAGACCACAACTTTTGAAGAGAAAGGAGAGCAGAAGTGGAATCAATCTGAGGCCCATCTGCTTACCAGCCTAACACCTTACCGCTCAGCTCATGATGATGATCGCTTTTATATAGCACCATTCTCTGCTTTTGATCAGACTCACTGAGCTTTTGCTGCATATGTAATTATTCTAAATATTGAAGTGTTGCTTTACGTCCACAGAGACTGTAGGCTTATTAGGGATGGGAGCCCAGGACGGCCACCTCAACTTTCACACAGCTCCTGAGCTCTGATTCTGAATGAGTGACTAGAGTTTTATAGCACATTTTGAATATCCACCAAAGTGGTGTTTGTATATTTTTACAGAGCGGTTTGGTTGTTACATGGCTGGTGCCAGTGGAACTGCTGCTGCCTTGGCGCATTGCGTGTAAACCATACAACCATGTCACATCACTTCATGCAAAGCCACATATGTAGGGTGCTTGCATGTTTAGCTGCAACCTGCCACCTGCACTTTTGGCGGAATGATAATAATAGTAATGCCTTTTTTATGTACTATTTCTCCAGGTTTAAGCACACAGCCCATTGCAAAATAAAGAACAAAGAATCAGCACATAGAGGTTGAACATTTATGTCTTGGCCAATCAGTGCGGTTGTTGCATCTTGCCTCCTGAATGTCTTTATTACATTCCATCCAATGGGTGTAGTTGTTACATGTTATCCAGTGAGCATATTTGGCATTCATTCCATTCCATCCAGTGGATGTAGTTGTTACATCTGATCCAGTGAGCATATTTGGCACTGCTTGAATGAGATCAGTGAATGAGATTGCCCTGTCAATGACCATGGTTGTTATATCTTGCCAATTGAATGTGGTTGTTACATTCTGTCCCGTGAGTGTAGTTGTTACATTTTGCCCACTGAGTGTGTGTGTTTCATCTCACCCAATGAGTGTGGTCGTTACATCTTTGCCAGTTGAATGTGGTTACTGCATTCCGTCCAATGGATGTAATTGTTACATCCTGTCCAAAGAATGAGTTGGTGTCTTGCCCAATGAGCATGGTTGTTACACCTTTGCAGGGCACGCATGAAGGCCATCAACGAGGCGCTGCAGCAGCAGCTGGTGACGGCTCGCAGCACGCAGCTCCCCATGTCCGAGATGGAAGGGCAACGAGACGGACGAGGGGAGGCTTCTCGTTTTGCCGCTGCCATGGCCTATAAGCAGGACAATGACAGGTGACGCAGCGCACGGACATGAAGAAACACACACACACTAAGTCATGGATGTCTCACAGCAGCAAACCCGTTTACTCGTACGATTTGGGCGTATTTTGTGTGCCTAAATTTTCAGCATACAAAAATACGAGAAAAAGAGAGAAAAAATCATCAATGTCGTTATAGACATGTTTAGTGATTTGTTTGTTTTACAGTCCAGAATATGCCCAGGTCTGGGTTTTCTGTGGCATGTGTGTAAGCTTCACGACCTCTCATTTGCTGTAGTGTCAGTTTCTGCATTGCATTTTGTGTAGTCTCGGCGCTGAATTCTCAGTAGTTCCACTGCTAAGCCAAAGTAGAGTGTTCACCATTGTTCCTGAAGCTGTGTTGAAATTACTTTCAGATTAGTTTGACTGAGTAACTAAAGCAGTGAGGGAACTGATCCCACCGTAGCTAAGTCTTCTGTTTCCAAATCTTCTGCATGCATTGTTTTTAACCGTTTCACTGTTACGTGTCGTTTTGTGGCCTGAAGAAGGGGATTCCCCTGAAAATTTGCATCGTGCTGTCTATGTAGTAATAAATAAGTGTTCTTTGAGTCTTTTATGTGTTTGGATATTATTTTAGAACACTAGCAATCATTCTTGTTTCAGGTTTTGGATATTATTTTAGAACACTGGCAATCATTCTTGTTTCAGATTATTATTATTTTTGCATGCTAGCAGCATTGCTCAGACTTTTCAGCATAGCCCATGGTGGCAAAAACGACTTCGACAAAAAGCACTGTCTCTGGTCTGTGGCTAAAAGCTGAAAATACTCTAACTTTTCAATATAAAAAGAAAAGATGACATTTAACAAAAACAAAAGTGTGCTCTTATCTATATTTGAGTGTAAACAGGTCTGGATGAGTGAAAGAGTTGTGTCAGTGCTGTGGTACATGTTGATTAATAACTGTAAAATTTTACACACTGTAATGATGATTTAAAAATAACAATTAATTAATTCAGTTTTTCGTTTTTTAAAGTCCTTTTTGACACTGTAATTTCCCTCTAACGGGATAAATAAAACATTCTGTGTTTCGTACTTCCTGTATTAATTCTGTTTTTTGTTTTTTAAAGTCCTTTTTGACACTGTAATTTCACTCTAACGGGATAAGTAAAACATTCTGTGTTTTGTACTTCCTGTATTAATTCCTTTTTGTTTGTTTTTTAAAGACCTTTTTGACACTGTAATTTCCCTCTAACGGGATAAATAAAACATTCTGTGTTTCGTACTTCCTGTATTAATTCTGTTTTTTGTTTTTTAAACCTTTTTGACACTGTAATTTCCTCTAAGGGATAAGTAAACATTTGTGTTTCGTACTTCCTGTATTAATTCTTTTTTGTTTTTTAAAGCCTTTTTGACATTTAATTTCCCTCTAACGGGATAAGTAAAACATTCTGTGTTTCGTACTTCCTGTATTAATTCTGTTTTGTTTTTTAAAGTCCTTTTTGACACTAATTTCCCTCTAAGGGATAAGTAAAACATTCTGTTTCGTACTTCCTGTATTAATTTTGTTTTTGTTTTTTAAAGTCCTTTTTGACATTGTAATTTCCCTCTAACAGGATAAATAAAACATTCTGTGTTTCGTACTTCCTGTATCAGGCACAGCCTCACCAGCTCCTACGACCGCAGCAGCATGGGAAAAACTGGTGACACGCGCAGCCTCACTTCCGCCGTCTCTGAAATTTCCGTCGACATCACGGGGCCCGGGCAGGCAGGAGGGGCAGCAAGGCAAGGGGAAGACACCCAGAGCATGGTGCCCCTGACCGGCTCCCTCGGCGACCTTCACCTTGACCTTGAAATGGGGTCGACCACCGCCGGCGCCTCCGAATCTTCCTCCACCATCGCCAACCCAGAGCAGGCAACACCAGTGGTCTCGGTCAGCATGGGAGCCTACACGATCACGTTCATGGAGAGCGGTGAAATCAACGGAAACAGCGACGATGACAACGTGCATGTCAGGGATCCCTCCTCGCAGGATTCTTCGCTCGCTCAAGCATCAGTTGTGAGAGGAGGAGAAGACGGGGGTCAGGCCAGGGAGCCTCTTCCGCCAGAGCGTCCTGAGGTGGAAGCGCAAGAGGGTGTTCGCACCTCCGGTCCGGCTGGGGGGGATCTCTCCATCTCCCGTGAACAAGAATCGTTGCCGGCAGGGCAGCCGGTCACGGGAGCAGAAGGCTCAGGGGATGGAGTCACTGAAGCGGAACAGAGCGATGAGAGAAATGCCAGGAAGGAGAGCGGCGAGGGGGCGGAATCTGATCAAACCCCCCTCAGTGCGCCACAGATGAAATCAGGCTGCGACTCGGAGGTGGCGGCTCAGGACGACTCGGACAATGGAAGCGAGGACAGCAAAGCCTCTGAGGCAGAGGTGCTGGTGCCAGAAGGTGACACAGGCGAAGGGGGCACTGCCAGCAGCGACAGAGACACCTCCGACCCGGAGGTCCTCAGCCATGGGGAGATGACCAGCAGCAAAGAGAGCGCTGTCAGCTCAAGTGACAAGGAAGCATCGGAGCCGGAACTGCTCGGCCAGGAGGGCGACGCCCATGACAGTGAAGCTGCTACAAACACCGACAACAGGGAAGAAGCGCCTGAACCAGAAACCTGTGGCCAGGAAGTTGTCACAATGGGCAAGGAGCCCACTGCGAACAGTGGAGCCAGAGACGGCCCCGCAGAGCAGGAAGAGGGTGGCTCTGGAAAGGATGCGGCGGTCAGTGCAGAAAACGCCGACGGATCGCACACGGCTGCGGGTGAGAAAGGGGGCGCCATCAGCAGCAGCGACTCTGGGAGTTCTGATGGGAACAAGGACACCTGGGACATGCTGAGCGACTCTGCCCCCGACAGCAATTGATTGTGATGGATCTCTTGCTAGCGAGGAGCAGTGAGTGAGCGTTGGGAGGGGAAGGAGCCTTAATTGTGAGACTTGAGGAGGAGGAGGAGGACTGCCGGTTTGTGGAGCGCTCCAAACATCCCTGGGGATGACCCACGTTTGTGGCGCGTGCTGGGGCAGTCTCTTTGCCAAAATGATAAACAAAGATGCACACACACACATGCAAACCATGACAAAGGCACAAGCACACAAACCAGGACAAAGGTACATGCATATGGCAAACCAGGACAGAGGCACGCACACACACACACACACAAACCGGGACAAAGGTACACGCATATGCAAACCAGGACAGAGGCGTGCACACGCACACACACACAAACCAGGACAAGGGCACACACAAACCAGGACAAGGGCACACACATACAAACGAGGAAAAGGGCACACACACACAAACCAGGACAAAGATGCACTCACACACAAACCAGGACAAAAGCACACATACACATAGAAGGACAAAAGTACACACAAACCGGGACAAAAACACACATACCAAGACAAAAGCACACACTCACACACAAACCAGGAGAAAGGCACATGCATGCGCGTACACGCACACACACACACACACCAAGACACACACATGCACACAAACCAGGACAAACACACACGCAAACCAGGACAAAAGTGTGCGCACACATACACACAACCCTGGAATACCAGTAAGCTCCATGTTATGTGGGCCACTGTCACAGCCACCGCCATCCAGGGAGGAACAGGAAAACCAGACAACAATCTTGGATGACTTGGCTGAGAGTCTGCTGATTTTGCATCACATGCATAACACAGTCACGTTGAGAGAGTGGAGTTGTGACATTAAGATACGCTGATAGATAGGGTTGAGCTGTGACATTAAGATACGCTGATAGATAGGGTTGAGCTGTGACTTTAAGATACGCTGATAGATAGGGTTGAGCTGTGACATTAAAATACCTGATACGATAGGGTTGAGTGTGACATTAAATCACGATAGAGGGTTGAGCTGTGACATTAAAATACACTGATAACGATAGGGTTGAGTTGTGACATTAAAATACACTGATAGATAGGGTTGAGTTGTGACATTAAGATACGCTGATAACGATAGGGTTGAGTTGTGACATTACACTGATACGATAGGGTTGAGTTGTGACATTACACTGATAACGATAGGGTTGAGTTGTGACATTACACTGATACGATAGGGTTGAGTTGTGAGACTAAGACATGCTGATGTGACTGACGTCAGGTGTTGAGAGGCAGTTGAGGACCCGGCTGGCTGAAAATGGCCCTGTTTCTGATTTTCCTTTTCACGTGTAGAATAAAACCCAAACACATGAAAGGTGAAAAAGAATGCTTATTTAATATGACACCACTCCAAACAAACATGCGACATTGAAAAAGCCTTCTTTTTAGCCTCTCGTGTTTTTAGATTTTGTTTTAGAACGCTAGCAGTCATCCTGTTTCAGATTTGTGTGTGTGTGTGTGTAAACTACTCAGTCTTTTGACATAATTGATTTGACAAGGAGGTGTTATGAGGCAGTTGAATAGCTCTCCTGAATGTTGCAATGTTCTGGTTTTATGTCTAATATATAGAATACTCATCCTGATGAAAAGAGGTTTTGACATAATTGGGTGATTTGACTGACTGATGCAAACTACACAGTTCCTGATTTTGCGTGGATACATGTATGTAAGATATTCAAACTGACATGATTTTTTTTTTTATTCTTTGTTGTTTTTTAGCAGTTCCTGATTTTGTATCTCATATGTACTAATGCAAGATACTTAAATTGATGTGAAGGAATTTTGAGCTAGTTGGTTGGTTGGATCGCACATTGCACAGTTCTTCATTTTGCATTATATGTCAAATACTCAGACTGACATGAACGGATTTTGATCAAATTGGTTGGTTTGATAGATCGGTGCACATTGCACAGTTCCTGATTTTGTATCTCGTATGTAAGATACTCAAACGGATGTGAAAGAATTTTGAGCTAGTTGGTTCGTTTGATTGAGCATTGCACGTTGCACGGTCCCTGATTTTGCATCTTGGTCAAAAGAAGCTCAGACTGACCTAGCACTGCATGGTTCAGATTCAGATTCAAATAGTTCCTCATTTTGCATTCCATGTTTAAGATGCTGAAACGGGCATTGAGGGGTATGGGGATAATTGATTGAGTTGACCAAGCATCATGCGTTGCAGTTTCCAATTTTTCATTTCAGTCATCATAATTAAGGGACTTGAACTGACTAAGCGCTCCACTGTTCCTGATACTTCATCTCACATGTGCTGACCAAGCAGTGCATAGTTTCTGATTTTGCATCATATATGTAATACAGTCAAATTGACAGGAAGATATCACAAGATATTTGAATTGTCCAAGCATTGCATTGTTCCTGATGTTGCATCTCATGCGTAAGTTACTCACACTGACAGCTAGAGGTCATAAGATGCTTGAACTGACCAAGCATCGCACAGTTCCTAATTTTTCACCTTGTGTGTAAGATCATTAAATTGACAAGAAGAGGTCATAAGATGCTTGAACTGACCAAGTGTTGCACAGTTCCTGATTTTGCATCTTGTGTGTAAGGTACTTAAATTGACAGGAATACAATATAAGATGCTTGAACAAATCAAGCGTTCCTGATGCTGCATCTCAGGTGTTACCTAAACTGACAGGAAGAGGTCACAGGATGCTTGAAGTGACCAAGCATTCTGCAGGTCCTGACCTTGCATCTTGTGTGTAAAATGGTCACATTGATGGGAAGAAATTGTGGAGATAATTGACTGACACCACCAAGCACTTAATGCTCACATCCTGATTTTGCGTCTCATGTGTGAGCTGCTGTTGACGCAGATGAGGGGTCTTGGAGAGAGATGATAGGATGCCGGGCACTGCCCAGATTCTCCAGCGCAAGATACTCACAGAGATAGGAAGGAACCTTGAGGCAGTCAGACGGCTCGGCCAGTCACTGTGCAGGCTCATAAAGTGCACTGACTAGACATTCTTTAGAGAGTAAATGGATCACTTTGCCTGGAATCATTGCAGTACTGACCTTAGACAAAGTCTTGAGATGGTGAATGTATCTCTTGGCCTAGATTCTTTGCAATACTGACATTAAATAGAGTCTTGAGAGTAAATGGATCACTTTGCCTGGAATCATTGCAGTACTGACCTTGGACAGAGTCTTGAGATGGTGAATGTATCTCTTGGCCTAGATTCTTATCAATACTGACATTAAATAGAGTCTTGAGATGGTGAGTAGACCATTTAGACTAGATTCTTTGCAATACTGACATCAGTCTTGAGATGGTGAATAGATTATTTGGTCTAGAATCATTGCAATACTAACATTAGACAGTCTAACCCTTGAGTTGGTAAATAGACCATTTGGCCTAGAAACATTGCAATACTGACATCAGACAGTCTAACTCTTCATATGGTGGATAGATCATTTGGCCTAGAATCATTGCAATACTAACATTAGTCTAACTCTTGAGATGGTGAATAGATCATTTGGCCTAGGATCATTGCATTACTAACATTAGACAGTCTAACTCTGAGATGGTGGATAGATCATTTGGCCTAGAAACATTGCAGTACTGACATTAGTCTTCAGGTGGTGAATGGGCCACTTGCATGGTTCATGATTTTAACCCCTTCACTGCCATGGTGTCACTTGAAAACAACCATTAAATGTAGGAAATTTGAAATCCTTAAGCCTGTTTGTATGTTTTTCGCATTAGAATGTGAAAGGATTTTCATCAAAACCCACACTATTGAAATTAGATTTGTTATAGGATCAGGAAATACATTGTTTTCAGCGCATATGCGAACTTTTCAGCCTGGAAATTGTATGTGCTGGGGCAGTGAAGGGGTTAATAATAATAATAATAATGGAAATTTGTAAAGCGCCTACCCTGCAGCTCAAAGCACTGAACAAGCATAGTATAACACACATAATGTACATCGAGATGGAAAATGTTATCCAAAAAAAAGAAGAAAAAAAGGGTTCAAGCATAACTGTGCAAAAGATGCACACACACACATACACACACACACACACGCACACACATGCACACACACGCACACACACATCACACACACACACACCACACACGCACACACACACGCACATACGCACACACACACACACACACACACACACACTCGCACACATACACACACACACGCGCACACACACACATTTCAATTTTGCAGAATTTCGTGCAAGATACTTGCTCCGACAGGAAAGAATCCAGAGTAAATAAGTAACTTGGTGTTTCATACCCAGGCAACAGTACAGTTACATCAGGGTCAAAGAATCGGGGGGCTGTTGGAAGACTTGGTCAAGCGTTCAGAGTTCGTACTGTCCGTGACAGTGCTTGAAAGTCCGTGAGTTTTGACAGCATTAGTGGATGTCTTTTGCACACTGCTTGGTTCCCTGGGTTGTTGATTCTGCGCAGACTCTGGGGGCTTTGTGCTGTTTGAGATTGTTCCATAGCTTTCGTTGTCCGTAGGCATGGTTGACACGATGAGCGAAGGTCAAACTGAGAAAAAAACTATCATGTGAATGATGCTTGGTGAACACTTTTAAACAAACAGACATTACGCCATTTGATTTACTCATTTGAACATTTAATGGCTTCCGCATTTGTGATCAGATTGCTGTATGGACATGTGATTGTATTCCACCACTTTGATTGCTATATATATATATATATATATGTATGACTGATATAATTATGTTGATTGCACTTAAGGTGACCATGCTTCTGCTGTAAATATTTTCAACCCTGGTGCAAAATCGGAAGTGAATGGCATGTGATTATTGAGTGCCGCTTGTCAACGAGAAATGGTTTCGTGCAAAGTATTAGTGTTGTATGCATAAATCATACCAAAACTGAGGTTGAATTCAACGCAAACTGAAGACGGCCAGACAAGAAATGGCTTAGTTTCAGTCGAGTCTGATCATTTCTTCTTCTTTGGTGTAGTGTCCAACTTAACGTTCTGAATACTCTATCACTTTTGGTGCATGGTGGGTTATTTGGGTGTTTCTATATCCACCGAACCCTGACATGGACTACGGGATCTTTAACATGCATATGTGATCTTTTTGCAATCATATATGCACAGGGGTCCTTGATTTGTAGTCTCACCTGAAGGGCTTTTGTAAAGTCTGCACAGAATTTGACTGAATAAATCTCACGGTGGGCACAAAGGCTGGCATGTAATGGTCATTCATCCATTTGGTGACCACTCTCAGTTGTGCTGAACTTTGGCTTTCAAGAGCGAATGCACCACCGGCTCTCCTAACTATCCTCAGCTTCTTAAACAAGCTATGCAGCAGAGCAGCATTTACCCGGTTTTGGTGTCATTTATGCAATGAATTACACATCTGAATCGTTGCATTCCAGAGTTTGCGTACGAGTTACAAAGAAGATGCAGATCGTTTTGATCAATGCCATGTTTTGCCAAATAGCTTCATTTTGTTGTTGCTTTCTGGCCTCTTTGTGTGTGTGTGTGTGTGTGTGTGTGTGTGTGTGTGTGTTGTGAGTATGTGTGCGTGCATGCTGTGTGTGTGTGTACGTGCATGTGTGTGTGTGCGTGCGTGTGCATGCGTGCATGCATGTGTGTGCATTTGTCCTGCAGTTTCTTTATCACTGGTATCTACCACTCAACAGCAACATTTACCCACAAACACTTTTCCGTCAGTCAGTGTGTGAATGTTTGGCATAGCGTGCTGCATGAGATCTGTTTGATGGCAATAATATGCTCGATCATCTAGTCAAACGACCGCCTGAACAAAAATGGATCATAGCCTTTAACCCCACCACTGCTGCGTGTGGGTGAACCATTATGAAGGATTTTCAGCAATGTAATGCCGGGGCAGTAAGATCGGAAATTTAGCATAAGGAAGGATTTGCATCAAAACTCACCATACTGAGAGTTTAGGCATCTTGTAGGTTGCCTGTTTGCAGGCCTCTGCATGCACTTTTCAATCCGGAAAGTGTATGGGTCAGGGCAGTGAAAGGGTTAAGGAGCAAGTGATTCCACTAACCAAGGTGCACTGACATGTGATAGGTGCAGATGAGTGTGATGGGTGCACTGAATTGTGGTCGGTCCAGTGTAGCCTTATATTTGTGGTGGAATGTGATAGGTGCAGTGAAGTGTGATGGGTGCACTGAGGTGTGGTCGGTCCAGTGTAGCCTTATGTTTGTGGTGGAATGTGACAGGTGCAGTGGAGTGTGATGGATGCACAGAGGTATGGTCGGTCCAGTGTAGCCTTACATTTTTGGTGGAATGGGATAGCTGCTGTATGGAATGTGGTAGGCACATGATAAGTGTTTTGGAGTGGAGTCTGATGGGTGCAACAGTGTGATGGGTGTAGCAGAATAGACATATCCTGAATTACAGTGATGATTCCTGTGTGTGTGTGTGTGTGTGTGTGTGTGTGTGTGTGTGATGCATACATTTCAATGATATTTACCAGTACCAATTCCTTTTGTTCATGTGATCTCAACAGGAAAGTGTGGTGTGTGTGTGTGTGTGTGTGTGTGTGTGTGTGTGTGTGTGTGTGTGATGCATACATTTCAATGATATTTACCAGTACCAATTCTTTTTGTTCATGTGATCTCAACAGGAAAGTGGTGTGTGTGTGTGTGTGTGTGTGTGTGTGTGTGCAAGTGAGTGAGTGAGTGAGTGTGTGTGTGTGTGTGTGTGTGTGTGTGTGTGTGTGTGTGTGTGTGTGCATGTGCACATGAGTGAGTGAGTGAGAGTGTGTGTGTGTGTGTGTGTGTGTGCACGTAAGTGAGTGAGTGAGTGTGTGTGTGTGTGTGTGTGTGTGTGTGTGTGTGTGTGTGCATGTGCCGTGGTGGGTGTGTGTTGTGTGTGTGTGTGTGTGTGTGTGTGTGTGTGTGTGTGTGTGTGTGTGTAAGTGAGTGAGTGTGTGTGTGTGTGTGTGTGTGTGTGTGTGTGTGTGGTGTGTGTGTGTGTGTGATGAGTGGGAGTGTGTGTGTGTGTGTGTGTGTGTGTGTGTGTGTGTGTGTGTAATGGTGGTGTACACATGTGTGGCAGAATTATACAGCAGTACCAAGACAATGCTGCCTGAATCAAACCTGACCAGATTTTTGTGTTTTTGTGTCTTCTCGTATCAAAGTGTTAGTACACGTTTCTGTCAGTTGATTGTTTGTTTCTATCAACTATACTACTTCTTTTCCACTGTTGAGGGGATTGTTACCAGTGTTAGGAGTGTTTTTATTTATTTTATTTTATAAAGGCTATAGGCACAGCTATGTATGAACTGTCAGCGCATCATCTGCCTTTTTACAAGCAGCAGATAAGCAGGCAGACAGAGTTCATGCAAAGACAATCAAAACAATGAGTTGACTGATCTGCTATTGTATAGATCAGATCACGATGGGGTAGAAGTGTGAGATATGCATTGCCAGGACAGTTGAGTGTGAACTAACCTGCACTTCATCTTAGCAAGACCGCTTTAACTGTAAACAGCCAAATCACTCACCTTTTCCCCACCTTTTTTTTTCTTTTCTTTTTTTTCTTTTTCTTGCTGTGTCTGTTTTCCCTTTAAACTAAGTGGTGAATACTCCTGAAGGATCTCTTTTAACCAAAAGATGAATAGCCGCACAAGGTCTCTTTAAACCAAGCATTGATTGTACTGAAGGGCCTCTGAACCAAGAGGCAAATTTCTCCAGTGAGTCTCTTTATCAAAGCAAAAGGTGACTTGTCTGTGAAGATCTCTTTAAACCAAGTGGTGAATAACTATGAAGGGTCTCTAAACTAAAAGGGAAACAGCCCCATAAGTGTTGTTTTTTTAAGCCAAGCAGTGGATGACGCTGAACGATTTCTAGACCTCTTGCTGATACCGTGACCATGTAGATCATGCTGGTATTGTCAACCAGTCCATCTACTTACCACTACCAGATGAAAGAAAAATGTGACAAAGGAATAGACAGAATCAAAATAAACAATTAAGAAACATTGTAATAATGGCAGATACCAGAGCCGTGAGCCGGTTTGGCCTAGCGGTGAGGCGTTAGGCTGGTAAGCAGAGAGACCTCGGTTCAAATCCACTTCGGCTCTCCTTTCTCTTCAAAAGTTGTGGTCTGTGGACATTGTCTTGTGACGTTGTCCCTCACAGTTATGAAACGTTAAAATGGCTCTCATCCCTGCCCACCTTAATGCAGAAGTCATTCTGGTGGTGACAGTGTAGTGATAGGTATATAATCTCCCCCCCTTCTCCCCGTCCCTAATAAGCCTTATGGTTTCTGTGGACGTTAAGCACCATGTTTACCGACTATACCAGAGCCATATGACAGCAAGCTGCACATACCACCTACCATCTGCTGTCTTCTCTTAACTGCTCACCAAGAACCATAAAAAAAAAGTCTATCTCTTAACAAAAATTGTCAGAGAATTTTCTGGTAAGAGCCGAAGAATGGAACACTAGCAGAAAAATGTCAAGACAGAAAGAGGAAGAGGATTATGCACAGGAAAATGAGAGAGGAGATAGGAAAAGGGAATCAAATGACAGCCCTGCGATTTCATGCAAAAGGGTCATTTGTGTTAGACAACCCCAGCCTCCTTTGAGGTGAGCACGTTGTGTTTTGTCCTGATAAATAACGTTATTTTGAACCTTTTATGTGTTCCAATCTCCTTTGAGGTGATCAAAGAGGTCTCTTTACATCAAATAATGAGTAGACCTGAGTGGCTTAATTTTTAAACAAAGATGCTACACCCTAGTAAAAAAAATACCCCTACTTTTTTGGAAGTCTTCAAATTTAGAAATGCTTACGAGACACCCTGTTGAAAAGGGTCCCTACTTTTTTGGAAGTCTTCAAATTTAGAGGTGCTTATAATGTGAGTTAATGTGTGTCTTGAGCTTTTTTTGGTGTTCTGTTGTTTAGAGAGTGCATTGCTATTGTGCTTACAGTGCAGCCGTGGAAAGATGATGTGTGGAAATGATGGGCAGAACAGGCAGAGGTGGCTATTTTGTTTTAATTGTGGACTCAATAAGTTTGGAGAATAAATATGATTATTCATCTCATCCTTGTTTTTTGGTTTCTTTCCTTCTAAAAAAAATTTCTTCTTCTTTTTGTTCCCATTTTTAGTTCACAAATGTGTGTGCATGTACACACATACACACACACACATATGCACACACACACACATTCTATTTCTTTCACACACACAACTCTCTCTCTCTCTCTCTTGTAAAATAAAGTTTTCGAGTTTGATTTCTCTCATTCACATGCGCACACACACAGATTTGTACATTGAGTCACCACACACACACACACACACACACACACACACACACACTTTCTCTCTCTCTCTTGCAAAATATAGTTTTTGAGTTTGATTTCTCTCATTCACACACACACACACACACACACACAGATTTGTACATTGAGACAGCTCACACACACATACACACACTCTCTCTCTCTCTCTCTCTCTCTCTCTCTCTCTCTCTCTCTCTCTCTCTCTCTCACACACACACACACACACCACACACACACACACACACACACACTTGCACACAGTACATCTGCTTAACAGTTTATTATCACTACATAGTGGGAAGGTAATATGCAAACAACAAATAAGTCAAAAATATCCAAAATGGTTGCCTTTTTTATATATTTTTAAGCACACAGTGAAAGAACAAATAAGTCAAAAATATCCAAAATGATTGATTCATGCTCATACATCAGAGTCCAACTGACGAACTATTTGTTCCACAAACCATGCAAAACCTGAGACCAATGGCAAAAAAGGAGAAATTTAAAGCTGAACTCAAAACATGCTATCTGTTAAAAAATATATACATAAAAAATAAATTACAAAAAAGATGTTCACAGGAAAATTAACATCATTATAGAAATTTAAAAGGATATTTACAAGAGCTATAATAAGCACATTACATAAAATGGATAACGTATCACTGAAGATAAAAACGGGTAAGCAACATGATAAAATAATACACCACGGAAAGTGGACAACATAATTATACCATGTCAGTGTCACCGGAAATTCAATAGATGCAAACTCAAGCGATAAAATTGTGGCATGGGGATAGCTCAGTGGTAGAGAGGTGGACTCAAGCAATGGACTGACAGGTAAAGGATGAACAGTTAAAAGTCTCCTTTAGCTCAGTGGTAGACCGCTGGACTCAAGCAATGGACTGACAGGTAAAGGATGAACAGTTAAAACTGTCTCCTTTAGCTCAGTGGTAGAACGCTGGACTCAAGCAATGGACTGACAGGTGAAGGATGAACAGTTAAAACTGTCTCCTTTAGCTCAGTGGTAGAACTCGGGACTCAAGCAATGTTCTCCATAACACTTTTAACAGGTAAAGAATGAACAGTTAAAACTGTCTCCTTTAGCTCAGTGGTAGACCGCTGGACTCAAGCAATGCTCTCCATAACAGGTAAAGGATGAACAATTAAAACTGTCTCCTCGTCCTGTTAAGGTTATTGGTGTTAGAGTGTCTGGAAGCGTTGGAGAATGCAAGCATGAGGTATATGCTACGCTATCCAAACACAAAAAGGTTCAAACAAACATTTATTTTAACATGGACACACAGTATGCACATTTTGGGGTAAATCCCCTTTATCAAGCATGTTTCAGTTTGTCTTTTTATGCTATGTTTGTGACAGCATTCTTCAACACTTCCAGACGCTGTTTTGTGTTGTCCTAAGAGAATCATTGTTCTTTTTAACCGTTTGTGTTTTTGGACCTAGCGGTAAGGCGTTAGTTAGGCTGGTAAGTGCACGACATCAGTTCGATTTCCCGCTCAGGCTGTCCTTTTTCTTCAAAGGTTGTGGTTTATGAACATCATCCTGTGACATTGCCCCTCACAATTGATGAAAGATAAAATTGGCTTTCATTGCTGCCCATCTTAATGCAGAATTCATTCTGGTAGTGAAAGTGTAGTGTTAGGTAGGGTTCCAGCCCCCAACCCCCTCTGCCCCCACCCCACCCAACCCCCCATGGGGTATCTTGGTCCCTGCCAGTACCAACAGTGTCAGTGGGTTTTTTGTTTGTATTGTTTTTAGATAATGGGTCTGGTATAGTGGGCACTCTGGTCAGAGTTCTGTGTGTGTGTGTGTGTGTGTGTGTGTGTGTGTGTGTGTGTGTGTGTGTGTGTGTGTGTGTGTGTCTGACTGTTTGTCTGTCTGTCTGTGATTTGGGGGTGGGGACTGGGATGGATGGATGGAATTGATGATGATGATGCAGAGCTTCATATCCTCTGATGTCAGGTGACATATTAGGGACAAACTGTGACCAATGCCGAAGCATGGTTCAATATTATTGCTTTACGTCCACGGAAACCATAAGGCTCATTAGGACGGAAAGCCCAGGACGGCCACCTCAACTTCCACACAGCTCCTGAATGGGTCTGGATGGAAATATGAATAAGTATAGTAATATAATGACTTTTTGTTGTTGTTGTTGTATATTGCTGCTTCTCATATGGCACATGTACATTATTTTTCTTGTGTTTATACATTGTTAGTTGTCATGAATGTATTACTCTCTTGAAAATGTTACCTTAATTTTTAATTTTTAATTTTTTTCCTCGCTTAACTTAGAAAATGTCGGAGATGTTGTAAAGTGCATTGAGTTTTAGAAAATGTCGGAGATGTCATAAAGTGCACTGAGTTTTAGAAAATGTCGGAGATGTCGTAAAGTGCACTGAGTTTTAGAAAATGTCGGAGATGTCGTAAAGTGCACTGAGTTTTAGAAAATGTCGGAGATGTCATAAAGTGCATTGAGTTTGTGAACACCACAGAACAGCACTATGCAAAAGTAATCTCTTATTACTATTATTACTATTATTGCCCCTGGAGACACTCAGCAACAAACCTGTCTAACATCAGGGTCATTTTTTTTCTATTTTTTTTTTTCTTTCTATAATACTTTATGTAAATTGTTTTGGTAGGACTATGCTCTACATGTGTACAGAATATCATATTTTGGCTAATATGTATCATGTGAGTGCTCAGGGCATTGATGAGCACATGATAAATGCACATTACTATTATTATTATTATTATTATCTTACATGGAAATGTGGGGAAAGCATTTATCAAGTGGTCATAGTTTAGTAAAGAGGAGGGTGGGAGGGGGTGGTGCTGGTGGTGGGGGAGGGGGGGGGGGGGCAGTCTCTCATCACAGTGGTCTTCTTTTAGTGGTTCCACTATATCAGAAACATTCAATGGATAAACTGACACCCAGATGATGTGTTTTCTGGCAATCATCTCAGGATCTTTCCATCAACTTTGTGCAATCCTTAAATTTGTTGTTTCAAAATGTGTTGGCGTTTTGCTGAAATGGTTGATAATTATTTTGTGCTGAAGCTTCAAATAAAGTTGCAAAACACACAACAACAAAAGACTATTTAAAAATATTTTAAAAAGCCTGAATGATTACGGGAAGGTAAAACTAAACGAATAAATCATGTTATATTAATAGCAAAAATGTGTATAAGTATGTACAAAAAAACTAACGCCTTCCTTTCATTGTCCATGATATTTGAAAATCAGCTCAGGTTCCGGAATGTTTAATAATTATTGTGAAAAGCTTAAAAACGAAAATTGTGCACACTGTAACCAAGGGGAAGAGGCATAGTGCGGGATGTACATGTGATGAAAAAAATCATACAAAGACGTGTGAATGCGTGAGTGAGAGGAATACTGTAACGATGGATGAATGTTTCTGAATAAACGCCCCACAATGATGTGCTTGGCAAAACAAAACAAACAAACAAAAAAAGATTGTTCACATCGTAATGGTATAGTCCTATACCATTATGCACTTAGCCTCTGCTCCCGTACTGCCCTACAGTCTGGAATTGTAGGCTCCCACCCCAACACCTAAACACCCTGATAGCAGCCTCCAGACTGACATTAGTGTGGTCAGTAGTGACGATGCCCCAGAGCCCCCCCCCCCACCCCCCCTCCCCCACCTTCCCCCCCCCCTCCCTGTCTTCACTGCTTCTCACACACTGGCCTCCCACTTGCTCTTTGTTCCTGCTGCACATCACGTGTTCCTCTGTCCTCTGTGCTAGTTGTTATACGTCTGTGTCTCTAGTAACAAAGAATGCCTTGCGACTCAGCCATGGGACAGTGTCTTCTCACAGTATTTCCATCCTAACTAATATCAGTACCCAGTTCCTGCTACAGTCACTCTGTGTGTGTGTGTGTGTGTGTGTGTGTGTGTGTGTGTGTGTGTGTGTGTGTGTGTGTGTAGTGTGTTTTATTATTTATTTGTTTTATATAAAAATTTAAAAAAATACTTTATGTAAATTGTTTTGGTAGAACTATGCTCTGCATGTGTATAGAATATCATATTTAGGTTAATATGTATCATGTGAGTGCTCAGGGCGTTGATGAGCGCATGATAAATGTACATTATTATTATTATTATAGTGTATTGGATAAAAGAGAACCCCAACGTTATTGTGAACAACACAAACAACATTATAATACATGGTGGCAGCAGTGGGGTATCAATATTAAAATGATAAGCAAAACTGGACTGACAATGAAATGAACCACCGGATATACATTGTATACTCTGTACCACATGTGCATCCTGTAATAATAGGAATAATAAAATAAAAGAGAGTAAGTAACTTGGTGTTTTATGCCAGTCAACCATTACGGTTCTATCACGGTGAAAATAAAAGAGAGCTGTGTAGTCAAATTGGTCTGACAATGAAATGAATCACTGGAGTACTTTGTATACTCCATACCACATGTGCGTCCTGTAATACTAAGTTGTATATTGTATAGTGCAAGGTTCCGTGAGCACAATGCGCTTCACAAACTCCATGTATGTAAAAAAGCAAAAAATGGCACAAAAGCAAAAAGAAAAGCATACAAATCAGCACAAAAACTGCAAACGAATCATCACAAATTATCACACTACACAGTTACATACCATCCAGACTCACAGCGAATCATGTCATGGACACGAAAACAAAGCTCCAGATTGGCAAAACAGGGATTAGCAAAGCTTGAGATACAGTTAGAAGAAAAAAAAGGTCCAAAAGAAATACACATTTTAAATTATTAAATTAACTTCAGTAAAGAAAAACATAAGTAACATGTAGCTTTGCAAGAAACAGTTAATAAACTGTCACATCCTGTGGCCTGGAGCAGCAACTTCAATATGTTTTGTCAATAATGTTTGAATGTGAGGAATCTGTATGCTTGTGGAACACTTGCTGACATAAAATGAACAAAACAAAAATGATGCAAGTAAAAATTGTGCTTCGGCAAATGCACATTCAAAACTCTTCTCATACAAAAACCATTCCTCAAGTCAATCCACAAAACCAATCCCTACACAAACATAAAACAAAAAACAAAATACGCAGACATCAAACACAAATTTTCGAAGTTAGCCCCTTCAATATTACCCCTGTTAAAAGAGCACATAAGGCTAAGACATGCTGGTATCACTGACCATTCTGTCTAATTTATTAAAAAAGACCAAAAATAATATAAATCAACAACAATTATGTGCAAGAATATTAAAAGTTTTTTTTTTCTGTTCTAGAGATCAAAGAATGTTTTCCTTCAGTCTAAATGAATGCAGCTTCATGAAAAACTGGGATAATTTGAGCAGTCTGGAGGAACAGATACCCGAGTTTATTTTGTTCTCAGTCCAAGAAATACTTCATCTTATTTGTTTTCAGTCCCAGAAATACTTGAGTTTATTTTGTTCTCAGTCACAGAAATACTTCAGCTTACTTTGTTCTCACTCACGTGCAGAGTTACTTGAACTCAGTAACTTTGTTCTCAGTAACAGAAATACTTGAACTTTTGTTCACAGTCGCAGAAGAACTTAAGCTTATTTTGTTCTCACACACTGCATACACACATACACTTGCACACACACATGAGCATGCACTGGACACACAAATTGCTGGCAAAAAAAGTTGGGGGGGGGGGGGGTTATAATATAATTTACCAAGGGAAAACATTAAATACAATGCATGCATTACAAGCAAGCAAACCTGGTCAACTTACCCAATAGAAAATATAATTTAAAAAAACACTTGTAAACAAATTATGGCGATTAAATACTAAGTACTAAGTTCTAATGTAGCTAAGAGAAAAAAGTTCAGTACAAATGGTCCCCTTCCAAAAGAAGAATAAACCTCATAAAAATAGAAAAATGTCAAAGCTCATCAAAAAAGCAAAAGTAAAGCAAGCACACGCAAAACATTAATACAGTTCAAAGTTACAATAAAAAGAAATGTGTTCACAGTGTTTTCAGCCACATTTGAACAAACTAGAGGCTCATTTAAACGTGAAATGCATCGAAATAACATACACATAGTAATTCTTCACTTTGTTTCTGGTCCTGCTTGTCAAAAAAAACCTGATGTTTGAAAGTTATGAAAACGTGATTGTCAGTGCTGCCATTCCGTGCCCAGTAGCCTGTATCACTGACCCCATGAACTAGGCCAGCATGCGTGGCAAGAGTATCAGATGGTCACGGATAGCTCAGTGGGTAGAGCATCTGACTGAAAAGCCAGGCGCAATACTGACGCGGTTTCGAGTCCCCGGTGCAGCAAGGGATTTTTCTCCCAGAGTTAACTTCCAGCGCAGACTCTCCCTATGGTGTCCACACAGCCCATGTGTGCAAGCACATGCATCGTCATCTGTGTGCATGTTAAAAATCCCAAACACCCGGGGGCGGGGTGTCGGGGGGGGGGGGGGGGGGGGGGGGGGGGTGTACTCAATAAGCTCTTTATGAGGGGAGTATAGGACTCTCTCCTTTTTTTCTTTCTTTTCCCACCCCTCTATTTTTACATCAGACTTACTATGTTTAAGGTCTTCCAGATCTAAATATAATGCCTCAACAATTAATAACTTGCTTGTCATTTTCCCCCCTATATTTCGACCTAAAAAAAATAAAATAAAATGAAAAGAATGTAACCTCTCAGATCCAAGAGAAAGAGATCTAAGAGCACCAAGGAACTGCTCACTGCCAAAGCCTGTCTCCACATGAACCAAGTTCTATGCTACATGTTTATTTGTCCAGGCCCAGCTTTTTGCGAATGTAGCTGGCAACGAGACGCTGGGGTCTCTTCTGCCAATCTTCCATGACATCGTGAGGAACGTCAATCTGGTCGCCCTTCAGCCGATCCAGGAGAGTCACACACACCACTGCACCTGCAAGCATGAGAACAGTCAAAACGCCATTTATTAGGACAAAACGCTATCATTGGCAGGAGCTGCCACAAGTATCATTTTTATTGTGACAAAAATTTTGTCACAACAAAACACATCTTTTGTCATGACAAAAGTATGCTTGCCATGACAAAACTTTTGTCACAACAAACATAATTTTGTCATGACAAAACCTTTGTCGCAACAAATATTTGTTTTGTCGCGACAAGCATACTTTTGTCGCAACAAAGTATGCCTATTGCGACAAAGTTTTGTCGCCACAAAAATGATACTTGTGGCAGCTCCCGCAAATAATAAAACACAATATGTGTATTTTTGCTTTTGTGTGTGTGTTTTGTCCTAATAAATAGCATTATTTTGAACCTTTCATGTGTCTGGATCTTGTTTTAGAATGCTAGCAGTTATTTTTCAGATTTTTCTTTTTCTTTTTTACAAGAACAGAATTGAAAAGAATGATCATGAAGCATTCGTTTGATCATGGTTAAATATCTATGCTGGAGTAATATGATCTGTAAGACTACAATTTATCAAAGTCAGTGTTGAGAAAATGAAAGCTTGGAAGGAATAATAGCCTACTCGAAACATGTTGTTGTTTTCCAAGCAGGTCAGCCTTTTCCTTACAGGTAACAGAGATCAAAATAAAAACTTAAAATTAAGTTTTTTGTTTGTTTTGTTTTAAGTGTGCTGTTATTTTACTTTACATGGAAGTTATACAATTTTTCTCTCAGAATAAATATGGAGAAGAGAGAAAACAAACTGATGCATAGATATATCACTTAATCTCACTCCTCTCCCCACCCCCCACCCCCACCCCCAACCCCCCCGCTCCACCCCCTCAGTCATTCGTATGCAAGCACCTGTATGCCATGCACACATGCATGCATATGCGCATGCACACATACACACACACATATGGGCAACACTACACAGCACACAACACAATGCAACACACACACACACACACACACACACAACAAAACATGACACACACGCACACACACAACAAAACACACCACAACACCACCCACACCACACCACACCCACCCCCCCCCCCTCCCCCCCCGCCACACACACCAACACACACACACACACCAAAACACACTACAACACAACACACAAAACACACACACACACACACACACACACACACACACACACACACACACACACACACACACACACACACCACACAACACACACACACACAAAACACAGACATACACAAACACAACATACACAAACAAAACACACACACACCACACACACACACACACACACACACACACACAACACACACACACCACAACACACACACACACACACACACACACACACACACAAACACAACACACACGAGCAACCATACACAAATACACACACACACACACACACACACACACACACACACACACACACACACACACACACACACACACACAACACACACACACACACACCCCATGACTTACACTTGATGCCAGCTCGGTAGCTGTAGGCAGCGAAGCAGAGTGACTCCATCTCAATGTTGCAGATGCCTTCCTTGCGCATGCGCTGCAGGAATGCCATTTTCTCCGTTTCATTGTGCTCACAGAATGCACCGTCCAGTCTGGCCTGACCTGAAAGTGGACACAAGTGGACACTGTACAAGACTCATTCTCCTCTGAAAGCAACTTAATTACCAATTGAGTATTTTTCTATAAAGCAGCTTGACTAACATCTGCGCATTTTCCTCCAAAACAACTTCACTGCCAAATAGGCATTCTCCTCAAAAATACCTTTGTTACCAATTGGTGCTCACCTCAAAAACAGTCTCACTACCAACTGGGCATTCTCCTCAACAACTTCATTACAAACTGTGTATTCTCCTCAAAAAACAACTTCACTACCAACTGGGCATTCTCTTCAAAAACAACTTCATTACCCAAAACAACTTTGTTGCCAACTGGTGTTCTCAAAAACAACTTCGTTACTAACTGGTGTTCTCATCAAACAATTATTACCAGCTGGTGTTCTCCTCAAAAACGACTTTGTCACCTACCAGTGTACTCTTCAAACACCACTTTATTACCTACCAGTGTTCTCCTCAAAAACAACTTCATTATTAACTGGTGTTCTCCTCAAAAACAACTTTGTTACTAACTGGTGTTCTCCTCAAAAACAACTTTGTTACTAACTGGTGTTCTCCTTTAAAAACAACTTTGTTACTAACTGGTGTTCTCCTCAAAAACAACTTTGTTACCAACTGGTGTTCTCCTCAAAAACAACTTTGTTACTAACTGGTGTTCTCCTCAAAAATAACTGTTACTAAATGGTGTTCTCCTCAAAAACAACTTTGTTACTAACTGTGTTCTCCTCAAAAATAACTGTTACTAACTGGTATTCTCCTCAAAAACAACTTTTTTACTAACTGGTGTTCTCCTCAAAAACAACTTTGTTACTAAATGGTGTTCTCCTCAAAAATAACTGTTACTAACTGGTATTCTCCTCAAAAATAACTGTTACTAACTGGTGTTCTCCTCAAAAACAACTGTTACTAACTGGTGTTCTCCTCAAAAACAACTTTGTTACTAACTGGTGTTCTCCTCAAAAATAACTGTTACTAACTGGTATTCTCCTCAAAAATAATTTTGTTCCCTAACTGGTGTTCTCCTCAAAAACAACTTTGTTACTAACTGGTGTTCTCCTCAAAAACAACTTTTATTAACTGGTGTTCTCCTCAAAAACAACTTCATTATTAACTGGTGTTCTCCTCAAAAACAACTTCATTATTAACTGGTGTTCTCCTCAAAAACAACTGTTACTAACTGGTGTTCTCCTCAAAAATAACTGTTACTAACTGGTATTCTCCTCAAAAACAACTTTGTTACCAACTGGTGTTCTCCTCAAAAACAACTTCATTGCCGACTGGCACTCTCCTAAAAAAACAAAATACTTCATTTTCAAAAGGCATTCTCTTCAAAAACACCCCCACAGTGGGGTACTGGGGATGCAGAAATTAAGGTCTCCTCTGTTGAGAACCCAGAGCTGACAAACATTCTCCTTTTTAAAATCTAAAGTAGGTCAGAACTAATGTGGCCATGTATGTTTCACCCAATCCCAGAACTTTCTTCCTTGTCCTAGTTTCTGTTTCTACCTTCAGGTGCTTTACAAATTTTCACAAAATACACCACTTTGGTGGATGCTAAAAAACGCACTATAAAAAGCTATTCATTCATGCAGAATCACATGCAAGCGCAGTGAGTCTGCTCGAGAGCGGAGCATAGAGCTATATAAAAGCAATCCAAAAAAAATCAGCATTATTATTATATAACATCGTGGCAAGAAGTTTCCCAGCTGTCTCCGCAACTTGCCTTCATAGAAGTCATTGGTGCACATCGTTTTGCCGATCAACGTCTGATGGTCTGCATCTTTCGGCGCCAGAGAAAGTAGCTCTTCTGCAAGCTCTTTGGACAACCTCGACGGAAATTCCCGGACTTCACCCATCACCGCCTGGTGGGCAGGAACAGATAGTTAGATCGATAGATAGACAATTGAAATAATGAAAATAACAGATAGATAATTAAAATGATCAAAATAGCAGACAGATAGATAACTGAAATAATGAAAATAACAGATAGATAATTAAAATGATCAAAATAGCAGACAGATAGAACTGATAATTGAAATAAAAATAGCAGACAGATAGAACTGATAATTGAAATAAAAATAGCAGACAGATAGAACTGATAATTGAAATAACAGATAGACAGAGAGATAGATAGATCGACAGATAGATAATTGAAATAATGAAAATAACAGATAGATAATTAAAATGATAAAAATAGTAGACAGATAGATAATTAAAATAACAGATAGATAGATAGACAGATAGATCAATAGATAGATAATTGAAATAATGAAAATAACAGATAGATAATTAAAATGATAAAAATAGCAGACAGCTAGATAATTAAAATAATGAACATAACAGATTGATAGATGGATAAAATAATCAAAATAACAGATAGATAATTAAAATAACGGATGAATAATTAACAAATAAAAATAGCAGATAGATAATTAAAATAGCAGATAAATAATTAAAATAACAGCTAACTTTTACATGGCGCTCTTCTCTGATCTCCACAAACTCACTATGCTTTACAGCATTCTCCAGTATTTTCAACATTAAGTGAGAAAAAGTACCTAAAGTAAGATGCTCAAGAAAATAATAACGGAAAAACAGTTCAAGACCTCTACATACTATTTCCATGTAGGGTCGTAGCAATCCATCAACAGCTTCATCGGTAATGATCACACTGCCTGGCTCCAGTCCTGAAAGACAAAAAAACACATCCTGGTTGTACGAATACAAAGACAACCCAGTCTGACTGAATGTGAAGACAACTGGCCATTCTTACTCAATAAAAGACAACTCATTCTGACTGAATACAAAGACAGCCAATTCTGACTGAATACAAAGACATCCCATTCTGACTCAATAAATGACAACTGGATTCTGACTACAAAGACATCCCATTCTAAGTGAATATGAAGACAACCCATTCTGACTGAATACAACACAGCCCATTCTGACTCAATAAAAGACAACCCATTCTGACTAAATACAAAGACATCCCATTCTGACTGAATATGAAGACAACCCATTCTGATTGAATGTGAAGACAACCCATTCTGACTGAATAGAAACACTACACATTCTGAGTGAATAAAAACAATACCCATTCTGACTTGATAAAACACTACCACTTCTGACTGAATACAAAGACAATTCAGTTTGACTGAAAGACAAGCCCATAATTATGGACTGACTACAAAGACAACCCATTCTTACTGAATAAAAGACAACCCATTCTGACTGAATACAAAGACATCCCATTCTGACTGAATAAAAGACAACCTATTCTTACTGAATAAAAGCCAACCCATTCTGACTGAATACAAAGACATCCCATTCTGACTGAATACAAACACTACCCATTCTGGCTGTATACAGAGACATCCCATTCTGACTGAATACAAACACTACCCATTCTGACTGTATACAAAGACATCCCATTCTGACTGAATCTGAAGACAACCCATTTCTGACTGCATACAAACACTACCCATTCTGACTGAACAAAAAGACATCCCACTCTGACTGAATACAGAAACATCCCATTCTGACTGAATATGAAGACAACCCATTCTAACTGAATACAAAGACATCCCATTCTGACTGATAAGAAGACAACCCATTTCTGACTGAATACAAACACTACCCATTCTGACTGAATACAAAGACATCCCACTCTGACTGAATACAAAGACATCCCACTCTGACTGAATACAAAGACATCCCATTCTGACTGAATACAAAGACATTCCACTCTGACTGAATACAAAGACATCCCACTCTGACTGAATACAAAGACATCCCATTCTGACTGAATACAAAGACAACTCAGACTGACTGAAAGACAAGCCTACCCATTCTTACTGAATAAAATACAACCCATTCTGACTGAATACAACACAGCCCATTCTGACAGAATAAAAAGACAGCCCATTCTGACTGAATATAAACACAACCCATTCTGACCAAATACAAAGACCAACCCATTCTGGTTGTGTAGGTCAACAACACAAACACTAGCTCATCAGCACAAAAAAGAGCTCAACAACATTAAGTCATACAGATACTAGCTCACCAACACTGACACCGACCAACAAAACATCGTCGATAAGAACTCATCAAAACTGATAAGAGCTCCATGTCTGCCAACATCATGTTTGCTTCTAAAATGTGGTGTGTGTGATATTTGGTGTGTGTGTGTGTGTGTGCATGTGTGCGTGAACATATTACAGCACCGTATAAATTACGTAAATTACTAGTTTGTTTAATATGCATCTTTTTTTATACTATCTGTATTTTCAACAAATGTTCTTTGAGTTTTAAAATATGCAGTATGTGTTATTGCCTACCGTGATGTCGTATATGTTCAGCCACATATTTAAACTATTTGATGAGATAGCAAAGTAATCTTGAATCTTGAATGAGTGGTAGAAGTATAAAATACGTTATGATCAACTTTGGCCCCAAAGTACTTCTTTTGCATGAACATTGACAGAGCAAATATAAGAAGCCTGCAAACAAAAATATTTGCACATTTGCTACTTTTTCAAACCAAATAGCATCTTCAGTTGGTGTCCCCTTTAA
>JABMCL010000448.1:965000-1007500 GCA_018857735.1 Alviniconcha marisindica | reverse complement strand
ATTTTCGTTTGATCCAAATTTGGGTCAGGGGGAATTCCTGGGGTCATATGACGTGAAAAGGTAAACACTTCCGGTGCCGACCAAAATGGCGTCACCTTCGCTGGAGTATCTGAACAACGTCTGGCAATACGTTCCCCAGGGCCACGAGAAGGCTCTGAAGCAAGCATTCTACAATACAGTTGCAAATATTTTCGTTCTGTTTGCTGCAGCAGCAGTTATCGCTCTCTACTTTGTGTTTTCGCCGTTTGTGCGCCCTTTGTGTTGGGCTCTGCTCTGCGGGACGTTTCTCTACCCATTCAAACGTACTCTAACTGACACACTGCGTGGATGGCTGAAAGGTCTCTCTTCGTCCGGCACCCCGTTCTTCGTGGGCGTCGTCATCCTGCCGGTGCAGGTCGTGACGTCGACGTCCGACAGGCTGAGTGACGTCATCTGGAATCATCTCAGCGTTGTCTTGGCAGTGTTTGCTGGGCTTCCTCTGTTGCAGCTGCTGTACCATTTCGGTCCGCTGTACACGCTGGCTCAAGCTCTGCTGTCCGTCCTCGACTTCCTCTACGATTTTCTTGACTACTTTTCATCTTTGTGGGTGAGGGATGTGTGTGTGTGTGTGTGTGTGCGTGCGTGCGTGCGTGCGTGCGTGCGTGTGTGTGTGTGTGTGCGCGCGCGCACTAACTTCAACAAGTAGAAGTATAAACTATTTACAGAACAGGGTTCAGCTGCACTGTGTGATGTGTTGTGTGATGTTTCGCTGGGGAAAAGTAAGTGGTGTCTATGTGAGTATGTGTGCATACATGTATGCATGCATTTTGTTTGGCTAAGTCTAGATAGCATCCAGAATGACAATGGGGCAGGGATAGCTCAGTGGTTAGAGCACCAGACTTGTGATTGAAAGGTCACAGGTTCGAATCCCTGCAGGAGCAGCAGGAAAATCTTCGTCTCTAGGGTCGACTTTCTGTGCTGACTCTTATTTCGGTATCCATTCCACCCCCCCCCCCCCCCCCCAATGTTACTGCAGTAGCATGTAAAAGATCCTGGTCATTCTGCCAAAAGTGCAGGTGGCAGGTTGCAGCTAAACACACATACACCTTGCATGTGGCTTTGCATGAAGTGACATGGAGCATGGTTGTATGGTGTACACAGAAAATGCGCCGAGACAGCAGCAGACTGAGCAGTTTCACGTGGCGCCAGCCATGCAAGCGGTTAAGTACACCACTTCAGTGAATATTCAAAAAATGCACTATAAAAAGCTAGTCACTCATGTAGAATCACATGCTAGCACAGTGAGTCTGCCTAAGAGAGCAGAGAATAGTGCTATAATATAAGAGGTCATCAATCAATCAATCACCGTCAACTTGGAAGCCTGTTCTTAATTGGGTGAACTTTTGCTTTGTGTTCAAACCTAGTTTATGGTATTTGGTGAACCTGAAAAAAGTTTGGCAAACATCAACTTTGATTCTTAATTGGGCAAAATTTGCTTCATGAACCTAGTTTGGGGTATTCGACAAACTGCGATGAAGCTATAGCCAGGGTCCATAAAGCTTCGCTCAACATGTTGGTAAACCTTGCCTCGGACTGGTTGAGAGCAAAGAGAGCTTCGGAGGAAACTGACCTATTTGTTGGCTTGTGGGAGGTGCAGCCTTATCTCCGGGACCCAGAATGATATAGTAGTTAGTTGAATTGCCCTACAGGTGAGGGATGATTAAAGTATATTAACTTGACTAAAAATTAAATAGCCTACATTTTGGATCATGCTGTCTGCTGCGCTTCTGCTGCAAGTTCAGGCTGAAGCTTGCATCTCTTTATAAGCCAGTTAAGAAATGAAGTATAGTTCGTCAAACTGTCCAAACCATGTTTGGGTTAACTAAAAGTTTGTCTGAGTTCAATGAAGAAACAAACTGTAGTTCGTTGAACTGTCCAAAGTATGTTTGGTGATCTAACACTGTAACGCTAACAGTTTGCCCAATTAAGAACGGGCTTTAGAGTATTCATTTGGGCACACTCTCAGTTTTTGGCCCCCCCCCCCTCCCCACCCACCCACACAGACATAGTGCATCTCTCTGTTCATGATTGCAGTGATGGTGTCATGTTGTCTGCCCCAGGTATGGACCCTGCTTGTTGCCTACATCATGCTGGTAGCAGTGTACTGGAAGCCAGAATCTCGGCGCATGCTGTCGCGTCTGGCCATCCCGATGTGGGTGCTGGTTGTTCTCCACATTGCTGCTGCAGCTGGACCTCTGCGGGTGCCTCTCCTCATCGCCATGGTGACGCTGATGGTGGTTGGCTTTGTTGCTGAAGTCAAACAAGCCAGTCAGCAAGAACCTGAAGGTAAGGCAAATTTTGTTTTAGCTAAAACTTTTGGGGGGGGGAGGGGGGGGGGCAAGTGGGGGAAGTAATTATATAAGTTCACAAGTTCAAACACTGGACATCTGCTTGTAAAACAAACTAACTTATTGTCATGTGCCTGTGACAACTGTGGCAGTCTGGGAGTGGGAAACTTCCCTTTCATTTGAGTATTAACTATTCCAGGGAAGTAAAATTGTGTACATGTGTATGTATAATGTAACCTAGAAGCAGCAAAACAGTTATAAATTTATCTAGACATGTTTCTAGCTCTTTAGACACATGCACTCCTAGTCCTGCTTTCATCAATTTATAAACATTAACTATCATCAGGCTGAGAGTGAGACAGACAGACAGACAGACAGACAAGATGGACTAAAGACAGAAAAAGAGAGAAGAAAAAGATTTACACAATGTATGCTGTATACAGGTTACTACTGTACTGATTGTATCTTTTGCTTCACTTTTATGCAGCTGTAATATAATACTGTTAAGTTTGATAGCTTCTTTTATAATTATATAATTTATAATCCTTTCAACATTTTTTTTTTTTTTTTTTAAATAAATGGACCAAAGCTCAAAGTTCTTAATTAATGTTAGAAGCAGATTTGCTTGATTCAGCCTCATTCAGCCTCATTTCCTCTTGATTCAGCTTCGTTCAACCTCATTTCCACTTGATTCAGCCTCATTCAACCTCATTTCCACTTGATTCAGCCTCATTCAACCTCATTTCCTCTTGATTCAGTCTCATTCAACCTCATTTCCTTGTGATTCAGCCTCATTTCCACTTGATTCAGCCTCATTCAACCTCATTTCCACTTGATTCAGCCTCATTCAACCTCATTACCACTTGATTCAGCCTCATTCAACCTCATTTTCACGTTGACTACTCAGGCAGTGGCAAACAGGTGTCACCGACAATGTCAGCAGCCAGGGCCATCTTTGGCTGGCGTTCAGCTTCCAGCGAAAAGCAAGGGGAGGCAGAGGTCAAAGGCAAAGTGTCAGAGGGCAGTGAGGCAGGCACAGCCAAGCTGGAGACGGGGCCGGTTATCAAGCCGACGGCTGTGCCCTCAGCGGTGTCAACTACCTCCTCCTCCTCCTCCTCCTCCACCCCCACCGGCACCACCAGCGCTAAACCCACGTCCCTCGATGTCAAGGCACAGAGTGAGGTCAGAGTTTAGAATGTGACCCCTGAGAGAATGTTGAACAATAAAACAGCCAGAATACTAAACACTAGCACTTTCTGCTTTGAGAATCTTCTTGACATAGAATTGATAATGTACTATTATGACACTGACTGAGCCTTGTCCATGTTTTTGATGATTGAAATCAATGCTCATTACTACTGAAAATGCTGTTGGGAAGTATTGCTGATGGCCGTAATGCAGACCTGTGAAGAGAGAGAGAGGGAGACATCAATAATACAGGACATGTATTGGAAAAAAGTCACAAGAGAGAGAGAGTTAATACAGGACCTGTATTGAAAAAAAGTCACAAGAGAGGGAGAGATAATACAGTACCTGTAGAGAGAGATAATACAGGACCTGTATTGAAAAAAAAGTCACAAGAGAGGGAGAGATAATACAGTACCTGTATTGAAAAAAAGGCACAAGAGATAGACAGACAGAGACATAAACAGAGAGAGAGAGAAAAATAATACAGGACATGTTGTTGTTTTTGAAGTCACAAAACTGCAAAAGTCATGAGACTTGCAATCAAGTCCTTATGAAAAAGTTTTATTTTTAAGTATATGTTTTTTTTTATAAAGTGCCTGTAGAGATTATTTTAAGTGCATGCACACACATAAACACTCTCTTATGATTGTATCAGCTGACCTGACTACTAGTGGCCTGTAGAGATTATTTTAAGTGCATGCACACACATAAACACTCTCTTATGATTGTATCAGCTGACCTGACTACTAGTGGCTGAATGTCCCTGTGGTAGTGCTGCAATGGTAGGGTCCTGCTGTCATTGGTGGAAGCTGCCACAAATATAATTTTTGTTGCGACAAAACTTTTGTTGCAACAAACTCATGTTTGTCATGATAAAACATGTCTTTTGTTGCGACAAAAGTATGCTTGTCATCACAGTTTTGTTAAAATTATGTTTGTCGTGACAAAACTTTTGTTGTGACAAACATTTGTTGTGACAGGCATACTTTTGTTGCAACAAAAGATGTGTTTTGTCGTGACAAACACATGTTTGTCATGACAAAAGTATGCTTGTTGTGACAAAACTTTTGTCGTACCAAAAATATGTTTGTCGTGACAAATATTTGTCTCAGTTTGGCTCAGTTTTGTCGCAACAAAAATATTTTGTCACAACAAACATATTTTTTGCAACAAAACATTTGCTTGTGATAAAAAAAAAATGGGTGATGCTGGAATTATTCCTTGTCAGAGCTTGTTTGGTGATGCTGGAATTATTCCATGTCAGAGCTTGTTTGGTGATGCTGGAATTATTCCATGTCAGAGCTTGTTTGGTGATGCTGGAATTATTCAATGTCAGAGTTTGTTTGGTGTTGCTGGAATTATTCCATGTCAGAGCTTGTCTGGTGATTGCTGGAATTATTCCATGTCAGAGCTTGTCTGGTGATGCTGGAATTGTTCCATGTCAGAGCTTGTCTGGTGATGCTGGAAGTGGAGTTTGCGAAGCTGTGTGGGTTAGGCACTCTAAGTACCCATTATCATTATCATTCCATGTCAGAGCTTGTCTGGAGATCGCTGGGCGCGGGTTTTGCGAAGCATTTGAAAAGCTGTCACGCTTGCCCAACGAGTCATTTTCAGCCTTTCCCCCTCCAGTTCAGACTCTCTCTGCCGGCTGTTTCCAGGGGGGCGCCAGCAGCAGCAAGAGTGACAAGGCGGACAGCAAGGAGGAGCCGTCCCTGAGCGTGCGGTGTTTCCAGGCGCTGCTGTGGGCCCACGTCCTGGTGCGCCTGTGGATGCACATCTGGCTCATCCTCATCCTGCTGCTGCTGTCCTTCCTCCATCTGGGCTACAAGAGACTGGGTAGGTGTGATCGCCGCGGCTGCCCGTCCCTAACAGTCCGTACCGTCTCTGTGGACGTAAAGCAATGTTGAACTGAACAGCGTGTTGCGGAGGTGGTGGTGGTGGTGGTGATTGGGGTGGTGGTGAAAATGTACCTCTGGTGGAGTTTGTGTACCTTGTATTTACACGCGTGCCAGATGAGAGTTAACGTAGGCGACTCCGGTCTTTGTTGTCGCATTTGTGTTACGTGTTTCGAGCGCTGATTAACTCCCTTGTGTGTTGACTCTGTGGTGGTGGTGGTATTGTGGTGGTGGTGAAAATGTACATTGGGTGGAGTTTGTGTACCTTTGTATTTACACGCATGCCACATGAGAGTTACTGTAGGCAACTCAGGTCTTTGTTGTTGCATTTGTGTTTCGAGCGCTGATTAACTCCCTTGTGTGTTGACTCTGTGGTGGTGGTGGTGGTGGTGGTGGTGATTGTGGTGGCGGTGGTTCTGAATCTGGGCTTTACATTAGAGGCTGGATATATATAGACCTTGACAACAACAAAAACTAAATCTTTTTTGATGATGGTGTTTCGAGTGCCACTTAACTCCCTTGTGTGTTGATTCGGTGGTGGTGGTCGTCGTGATTGTGGTGGCAGTGGTTCTGAATCTGGGCTTTGTGTGAGAGGCTGGATCTAGACGTGATCAACAACAACAACAAAATAATCTTTTTTTAAGGGGCGGGAATAGCTCAGTTGGTAGAGTGTCTGACTGAAAAAACAGGGTGCAATACTGACATGGGTTCAAGTCCCCGGTGCAGCAAACATTTTTCTTCCAGAGTCAACTTCCAGTGCAGACTCTCTTATGACATCTGTACAGCCCCCGTGTGTAGTCGCATGCATCAGCATCTGTGCGCACGTTAAAAATCCCGAACACTGGCAGCCATACCATTGTTTTGACGCGTGGAAACACCACACTCACTGATAGGAACGGGTAGCGCTGCTCTTGCAGCTGCTGTGCCTTACCCAGGTAAGGCGACCCCAATTTCCTGCATGGGACAAGGAAATGCTTACTTTTTTTTTTTAAATTAAGGTGGCGGGAAGTGTTATTGGTGATGGCGCTGCCAATAGTAATGTAGCGTTTCGGCTTGTGACTGTACGGTCATGGTTGAACGATGAAACATGGGTACACGGATACAAGATGAAGCATGGGTACATGGGTCCAAGTTAAAACACAGGTACAAGATGAAACACATGGGTACAAGATAAAACATGAATGCAAGATGAAACACAGGAACAATAGGAAACATGGGGGGGGGGGGGGGGGGGGGTGCTGTACGAAGTGGTGTACAGTACTGGGCCAGTGAGGTCTGTCGACAATATGCAGTATATATATATATATATACAAATGTTGAGTATCACAGTGGCAGGGTGGGGGGAAGTGTTATTGGTGATGGTGCTGCCAGTAGTAATGTAGCGTTTCGGTTTGTGACTGTACGGTCATAGTTGAATGATGAAACATGGGTACATGGATACAAGATGAAGCATGGGTACATGGGTCCAAGATATAAAACACAGGTACAAGATGAAACATGGGTACAAGATGAAACACAGGTATAAGATGAAACACATGGGTACAAGATAAAACATGAATGCAAGATGAAACACAGGTACAAGAGGAAACATGGGTACTTGGAGAGGTGTGTGTGTGTGGGGGGGGGGGGGGGGGGGGTGCGTAGAGGGTGTACTGTGATGGAAATAAGTGGTGTACAATACTGGGCCAGTGAGTCCTGTTGACAATATGCAGTATAGATATATATATATATATATATATATATATACACACACACACACAACAGTTGAGTATCACAGTGAAGTTGTGGCTCACTGCACATCAAATGTTGTTTTATGATACACAGGTGGCATGCACCTTGTCAAGGAGTTGTGGTCATGCATCAGTATCAAGGTGGGGACATGGTTCACCGCACACATCAACATACTGCTTTATGATACACAAGTGGCATGCACCTTGTCAAGGAGTTGTGGTCATGCATCAGTATCAAGGTGGGGACATGGTTCACCGCACACATCAACATACTGCTTTATGATACACAGGTGGCATGCACCTGGTCAAGGAGTTGTGGTCATACATGTATCAGTATCAAGGTGGGGACATGGTTCACCACACACATCAACATACTGCTTTATGATACACAGGTGGCATGCACCTTGTCAAGGAGTTGTGGTCATGCATCAGTATCAAGGTGGGGACGTGGCTGGGTGCACGGCAAGACGCTCTGGCACCACGCTCTGTGAGGGGCCTCGGGAAACTGATCATGCGTGGTGACAGGAAGGTGAGTGCAAGTTTCACAGGGCTGCTGTGTCCCAGAAAATCATGCTGGGTTCCGGATTTTGTGACTTTGGTTCGTGAAAACGTAATTTTGGTCTAGGCATGTATGCTAGATGAAGCAGCTCACAGGTTGTCAGCAGTTTGGCTTTGACAGAAAGTGGTGTTTCAGTGAGAATGTAACCCTGTCGGTGTCAGGAAGGTGAAATAGATCTGTGCCATGAAATTGAAAGGCTCCAAATGGAAAATGAACACTCAGATTTTGTTTTACTCATCCCACAAGTAGGGAAAGCCCACTCGAAAGATTTTCTTCTGCTTTAAAAAAGAAGAAGAAGAGTTTATTGAGATGTTTATTTATTTATTGAATGCCAACAATCTTCCAAGCACCCAACTAGCTGCAAAAACTCAACCAAAACAAGTTAAGTCTTTTTCTTTCATTTTTTATCGTTTTTAACCGTTTATCTGTTGTTTAAGTGTCGTTTTGTGGCTTGACATAGGGGATTTGCCTGAAAATTTGCATGCTGTGTGTCTGTGGTAAAATAAATAAGCGTCTGTTTGAACCTTTTTGTGTTTGGATCTTATGGAGTTGTGTTTCTTCAAGCAATGCCATAATCAGCAAGGAAACAGGAAGTTCTGTCATCAGTGATTGGCTGGCCGAAACTCTCTGTCATGGGTGACCTTGGGTTGGTGACTTCTGTGTGCAGCTGATCAGCGTCCTAGAGAGGTCCCTGGACAGCGCCACCAGTACCCTGATGATCCTGACGCTCCTCGTTGGAACCTTCATCTTCACCATCATCGGTTTTGTCCAGGTGCGTCTTTGCTTTCATATTAGCATTATAGACCTCCTTTGTGCTTTGGTTGTTCATAACAACAACAAAACACAGATTGTTGAATACATAAGGTTGTTGGGGATAACTTGGTTGAGGCAGTCTGTTGTACACATTGGGTTGTTGAGGATAAAATGGGGGGTGGGGGGTGTTGTGGCCAGCCGTTGTTCAATGTTGGCTGCTTCAGATGATATGTATGTTCTACTGTTATTGAAAGTAAGTTTTTAATAACTCCTTTGGTTGAGGTGACCAACTCCGTCATTTTGAAGACTCTGTACACACTACAGTCTAGGGTGTTTGGTGCAGTAACAGCAAAGGTTATTTCTTCACTGCCAGTCCTTAAAAGCTCTAAGTGCTGTACCTACAAGGGTTAGGGTTTGGCCAGTGTCAGCAGCATTTGCTCAGCGCTGGTTACCTACACGCTGTGCTCTTGAGACTCGCCTACATTTGGGTGCCAGCAGAGAAAGGGACTGGTGCTGTAATAATAATAATAATAATAATGTACATTTATCATGCGCTCATCAACGCCCTGAGTGCTCACATGATACATATTAACCTAAATATGATATTCTATGCACATGTAGAGCATAGTCCTACCAAAACAATTTTCATAAAGTATAAAAAAATAAAAAATAAAAATGTACTACAAACACACACACACACACACACACACACACACACACACACACACACACAATGACTGTAGCAGAAACTGGGTATTGATGTTAGTTAGGATGGAAATACTGTGAGAAGAGGAAGGTTTTCAGTTTGGCTTTAAAAGATGACGGGTTTGGCTGTACAGTGTACCGGTGTGGTGATGTCTTGCTTCAGGTTCAGAGGGAGAGCATGCACATCATCACAGTCTCCAGCAACCTCTTCAACAACACCGTCAACCCAGACCTCAGCCAGTGAGTCAGCCACTTGTTTGTTTGTGTGTGTGTGTGTGTGTGTGTGTGTGTGTGTGTGCATCTGTGTGTGTGGGGTGTGTGTGTGTGGTGTGTGTGTGTGTGTGCATCTGTGTGTGTGTGGGGTGGGTGTGTGTGTGTGTGTGTGTGTGTGTGTGTGTGTGTGTGTGCATCTGTGTGTGTGGGGTGTGTGTGTGTGTGTGTGTGCATCTGTGTGGGGTGGGGGGGGGGGGGGTGCATATCTCGTTTGGGGGTGGGGTGGGTGGGTGGGTGTCGTGCGTGCGCGCACATCTGTGTGCATGTGTGTGTATGTGAGTGAGTGTGTGTATGTATATGACTTAGTGCCAAAAGGTGCGCAAGAAAAGAGGACAGAGGTACTAGAAACTAAAGTTGACAGGAT
This sequence comes from Alviniconcha marisindica, assembly GCA_018857735.1. Taxonomy (NCBI): domain Eukaryota; kingdom Metazoa; phylum Mollusca; class Gastropoda; family Provannidae; genus Alviniconcha; species Alviniconcha marisindica. The sequence continues at coordinate 997,706 of JABMCL010000448.1, read as the reverse complement.
GTGAGTGAGTAATGCATTTTTTGAATAACACATGTGAAGTCATCCACCAGTGAAGGGAGAAGGCAGTGCTGCCCCTTCGTTCCTGAAAATTTGACTTCCAGTGTGATTTGTGACAAGATGTTGAACATTACACATTACAACAAGCCCACATCACTGTGCTGCTAATCATGCAGTTAACTGTGAAAACCCAACTGATCTTACAAGATGTGATCCACATGAGTATTACCAAGTAAACTGTTGTTGTTCTGTGTCAAAACAGAACACCCTGCTAGCATAGTTTGTTGCAATATATAACGTTCAACATACAGCCAATCTTGAACATTTTTAAAGAATAAAAAGCAACACATTTTGAAACATAAACAGTTATTCTTTAATAGAACAATATGTGACAAGGAAGATTTGATGATTTTTTTTCCCCCCAAATTTAAGCTTTCTTGACATAAACAGCAAATGATGTAAGAAATATGTTACATTACTATTTCAACAAGATGTACAATGCTGTTTGTTTCTTGATGAAAATGATAAATCAGTAACTTTTTATTACTGGAGAGTATAAAGCACATAACTATTTCCATGTGAACAGTTTTTGCTGCATTAATTTTGTTGTAGTGGATAGCATAATGTTAAATAGACGACATGGTACTTTGTTTTTCATAACAAAATAAATAATACTTATTATTTAACAAACAAGTAAGTGTTTTGTAAGAGAAAATGGAGCAAGTAAGAGTGAGTGCAACTTTTGCTGCTTTTGGGTGTCACAGGAAAACACACATGCAGCCTGTCATCCATGTGTTTCTTGGTCATGTTGACTTGGGTGCCTAGGACAAAAATAGTTGAACAGTTAACTTCAAAGTGAAAGAAATAATAATAATAAATAGAAAAAATCGTAATAAATATTACTAAAAAAAATCACAGCCAAAGAATAATGCTATTAAGATCGGCATCTTACATTTTTAGAACTCTGGAAGGCAGACAGGCAGGTCACTATAATTATGTCGAACGTTATTATTTCCACAGCTCATGTTGTAATCGTAATGTTCAACATCTAACTTGACGACTTTAACCGCGTAAATTCAAAATTTTCTACATATATGATGATTTGTTTGAAGACGTAGTTTGTAAACAAAAAGAAAATGCGTTAACGCAAAAAAAATGTAAAGAGTACGATCAGAATATACTGTTTATAACCAATCTGCTGTTGCACATTACGATTTCAACATGCACTCATGTTGTAAGAAACTCGGTGAAAACAAATTTTCAAAAGCATCTGAACAAATTTTAGATCGACAGCAACAAAACTCACTCTGTATGCTAACATTCCGAATACTTTTAAAGATTCAGCATATACCAGTATAAATATCATCTATAACTGGAAGATTTGACTAAATCTCCGATGAACGTTTAAGTAAAGTTGAACGTTACGGTCTTCAAAAATATTACCTCACACCTTTCGCATATTAGAACGTCTCTTCCATGTGGCCATGTGCTAAAAGCAAATGACCCAGATGTACAACATGGCTGACCGGAAGTAGTACAAAAGCGCAAAAACTTTATTTTTTTCCTTTTGCTTGTTTAATTTAATACGTTGTTGAACATTATTTATTGCAACAATTTTATGAAGAATGGCAAAATATATTTTAAAAACTACCCAGACATTTGGCAGTAAAATAAAACATTGGCGCCTGATGCAGTGACGTACCACAGTGACTGGAGTAAAGTTTCGACGAAAGAGAAAGTCCGTTCTACACTACATTGTCTGCGGATGCTGGTCATGAAACATTTCAACACACATAACGTTCAACCGAGGATATTTCGGAGCCTCTAACTCCAAAAACAAAACTTAGTGATAATCGATTTTATATGCACTGTGTAAAGCGATATCTTCTCTGTGCAAATCGGTGACTGAGGTAATGTTTTGATTCGTCATGTACATGAATGAAAGCATCGAAAGCACTCACCGTGAGCGTGTCCGTTTTCAGGGGTCGAATTTCGTGGCGCTTTTCACTTTCAAAAAATAATATTTCTCCAGCTGCTCCAGATTTGGAGCTCATATTGTTTCACTGTGATACTGACCAATTATGAACGCACACACAAAGCAACAACAAGACAAAGTGTTTGAAACGGATTTTATTGACAGTCAAAAATCGGACCCCCCATTTGCGCACCTTTTGGCACTATATATATGAGTGTGGATGTGTGTAGGGTGGGTGTGTGTGTGCCCACACATCTAAGTGCGTGTGTGTGTGTCTGTGCTCATCTGTGTGTGTGTATGTGAGTGAGTGTGTGTGTGTGTGTGTGTGTGTATAGATATGTGTGTGTGTGTGTGGATATGACTGTGTGTGTGTGTGGATATGTCTGTGTGTGTGCGTGTGTGTGTGTGTGTGTGTAGATGCGTGTGTGTGTGTAGATGTGTGTGTGTGTGTGTGTGTGTGTGTGTAAATGTGTGTAGTATGTGTGTGCGTGTGTGTGTGTGTGCATGTGTGTATGTATATATATCCATGCTGTCAGCACTTGCCACTGTGCATCAAGAAAAAGCACAGCCCTTTCAACATTTCAGTCTACATAGGAGTTGCATGCACTAGTCCGTCGCCCAGCAGCCATCACTGTAACAGATGAATGGATGAACAGAGCATAAATAGGTGAAGAAAACCAGTCAACCATGAACCAGTCTGCAGAGACATAAGATATGATAAGACAGTGCTGTTTGTTCTGTAAAAGGAAATTTGCTTTGAAACATACCATCAGTGTAGCATGTAAAAAAAAAATCACATTAACACATGATAATTCAGTGTAAAACATATCAGTCCACGGGTATTTACTCAGCCTCTAATGCTGCTGTGTGCAGGTGGCTGCCAGACGGACCCGCCATGCAGGACACGATGGACTCGATGGTTGGCAAGGCATACACCTACGGTCGCACCTTCCTTACCGCCAAGGTGAGTCTGCACCTATGGTCATACCTTCCTTACCGCCAAGGTGAATCTACACCTATGGTCATACCTTCCTTACTGCCAAGGTGAGTCTACACCTACGGTCGCACCTTCCTTACCGCCAAGGTGAGTCTACACCTACGGTCGCACCTTCCTTACCGCCAAGGTGAGTCTGCACCTACGGTCGCACCTTCCTTACCGCCAAGGTGAGTCTACACCTACGGTCCTACCTTCCTGACCACCAAGGTGAGTCTACACCTATGGTTGCCCCTTCCTTACCACCAAGGTGAGTCTACACCTACGGTCCTACCTTCCTGACCACCAAGGTGAGTCTACACCTACGGTCCGTACCTTCCTTACCGCCAAGGTGAGTCCAGGTGTCAGTGCTATACCTGTGGTAGCACGTACCTGCCTTGTTACCATGATGAGGCCGTGCATCAGTATTATACCTGTGATAGCATCGTATACACCTTTGGTCGTACCTTCCTTACCCCCAAGGTGAATCCAGACATCTGCTGTAGCATGTACCTTCTTTGTTACCACAGTGAGGCTGTACATCAGTATTATACCTATGATACCTATCACTGACCCCAGGAATGAGGCCGTACATCAGTATTATACCTATGATACCTATCACTGACCTCAGTAATGAGGCCGTACATCAGTATTATACCTATGATACCTATCACTGACCCCAGGAATGAGGCCGTACATCAGTATTATACCTATGATACCTATCACTGACCTCAGTCATGAGGCCGTACATCAGTATTATACCTATGATACCTATCACTGACCTCAGTAATGAGGCCGTACATCAGTATTATACCCATGATACCTATCACTGACCTCAGTAATGAGGCCGTACATCAGTATTATACCTATGATACCTATCACTGACCTCAGTAATGAGGCCGTACATCAGTATTATACCCATGATACCTATCACTGACCTCAGTAATGAGGCCGTACATCAGTATTATACCTATGATACCTATCACTGACCTCAGTCATGAGGCCGTACATCAGTATTATACCCATGATACCTATCACTGACCTCAGTAATGAGGCCGTACATCAGTATTATACCTATGATACCTATCACTGACCTCAGTAATGAGGCTGTGCGTCAGTATTATACCTTATGATAGCATCAGCCTCATTATCAAGGTACTACAGTACTGTATCATAGGGCAGCACCTCCCTTGTTACCTCAATGAGGCTGTGCATAAGTGCTATACCTATGATAGCACTGGCCTTATTATCAAGGTACTACAGTACTGTACCTTAGCATAGCACCTTCTTTATTACCAAGGTGTGAGTGTGTGTATCACCACCACATACTACGGCATACCTGTGATGGCATCGGCCTCATTATCAAGGTAATTTAGTGCTGTACCTGTGGTAGCAGCTTCGTCCTTACCAAGGTACTGTTCCTATAGTAGCACAGGCCTCATGACCAGAGTACTGTGTGTGTGGTAACATCTGCCTCTTTACTGAAATGTGCCCTTGCATCAGTACTACACCTGTGGTAGCACCTTATTCCTTTACGACTGGGCGTAAAACACCAACTCACTTACTTACTCATTACTGAAATGTGCCCTTGCATCAGTACTATACCTGTGGTAGCACCTTATTCCTTTACGACTGGGCGTAAAACACCAACTTACTTACTACTCATTACTGAAATGTGCCCTTGCATCAGTACTATACCTGTGGTAGCACCTTATTCCTTTACGACTGGGTGTAAAACACCAACTTACTTACTTACTTACTCATTACCAAGGTGAGTCCATGTGTCAGAACTGTACCTGTGGTAGCACCTTCTTCATTACCAAGGTGAATCCTTGCGTCAGTCAGTACTATACCTGTGGTAGCACTGTCCTCATTTCCAAGGTGAGTCCTTGCATCAGTACTATACCTGTGGTAGCACCTTATTCCTTTACGACTGGGTGTGAAACACCAACTTACTTACTTACTCATTACTGAAATGTGCCCTTGCATCAGTACTATACCTGTGGTAGCACCTTATTCCTTTACGACTGGGCGTAAAACACCAACTTACTTACTTACATCATTACTGAAATGTGCCCTTGCATCAGTACTATACCTGTGGTAGCACCTTATTCCTTTACGACTGGGCGTGAAACACCAACTTACTTACTTACTCATTACCAAGGTGAGTCCATGTGTCAGAACTGTACCTGTGGTAGCACCTTCCTCATTACCAAGGTGAATCCTTGCGTCAGTCAGTACTATACCTGTGGTAGCACTGTCCTCATTTCCAAGGTGAGTCCTTGCATCAGTACTATACCTGTGGTAGCACCTTTCTCATTACCTAGGTGAGTCCTTGCGTCAGTCAGTACTATATCTGTGGTAGCACCTTCCTCATTACCTAGGTGAGTCCTTGTGTCAGTCAGTACTATACCTGTGGTAGCACCTTCCTCATTACCAGGATGTCTTTGCATCAGTACTATACCTGTGGTAGCACCTTCCTCATTACCTAGGTGAGTCCTTGTGTCAGTCAGTACTATACCTGTGGTAGCACCTTCCTCATTACCAGGATGTCTTTGCATCAGTACTATACCTGTGGTAGCACCTTCCTCATTACCTAGGTGAGTCCTTGTGTCAGTCAGTACTATACCTGTGGTAGCACCTTCCTCATTACCAGGATGTCTTTGCATCAGTACTATACCTGTGGTAGCACCTTTCTCATTACCATAGTGAACCACGCATGAGTACTACACCTGCGGTAGCACCTTCCTCATACCAAAGTGAACCGTGAATCAATACTATACCTGTGGTAGCGCCTTCCTCATTACCAAGGTGCGTCCTTGCATCAGTCCTATACTTGTGGTCGCACCTTCATGATCACCAAGGTTCATCCAAGCATCAATACCATTCGTCCAAGCGTCAATACCATACCTATGGTAGCACTTTCTCAGGACCAAGGCAGAGCAGTTATGGATGATCCTGGCCCCATGGATACCGGCACCTGGAACTGTATTCTGTAGGGCGTGGTGTGGCATGTTGTGGTGGAAGGCTGAAAGTTCTCGTGCATGCAGTGCAGGTGCCAGGTCAGGTGTGATGTGTTTTGTGTGTGTCGCAGGTGCGGGAGTTGCTGGCAGGGGACGAGCGGGCCAACGTCACGCAGGTGGAGCTGCAGGTGCTGGAGGTGTGGGATCAGATCTATGAAAAGTGGTTCTCCAAGGTAATGATGACTACGGTTATAATAATAGGGTGTTTATCTGCGCCTCGTCTCAAATGTGCGCGCAGCTCTTGCATTCAAAATATGGGTAAAATGGATGAAAATTATATATTCCCGTTCTCTCTCCCCGGCTCTCTCTCCCTGGCTCTTTGTCTCTGTCTCTCTCTGTCTGTCTCTGTCTCTGTCTCTGTGTGTGTGTGTGTGTGTCTCTCTCTCTCTCTCTCTCTCTCTCTCTCTCTCTCTCTCTCTCTCTCTCTCTCTCTCTCTCTCTCTCTTTCTCTCTGTCTCTGTCTGTCTGTCTGTCTGTCTGTGTCCCTCTCTCTCTCTCTCACTCTCTCTCTCTGTCTGTCTCTGTCTGTCTGTCTGTCTCTGTCTCTCTCTGTCTTCTCTGTCTCTCTGTCTCTCTGTCTCTCTCTCTCTCTCTCTCTCTCTCTCTCTCTCTCTCTCTCCCTCTCTCTGTCTGTGTCTGTCTGTCTGTGTCCCTCTCTCTCTCTCACTCTCTCTCTCTCTCTGTCTGTCTGTCTCTCTCTCTCTCTCTCTCTCTCTCTCTCTCTCTCTCTCTCTCTCTCTCTCTCTCTCTCATGCGGATGCAAACACAATAATAATTAAAGTATTTTATAAAGCACAAAATCTTGTCTGTCCATAGAGACTATTCTAAGCATATGCACATGCAAACACACAGACACCCATACGCATGGGTATTTTGAACATAGTTGACAGGCTTCACTGGCCCAGTACTGTACACCGCTTCATACAGCCCCCCCCCCCACCCACCCCCCCCCCCCTGCCCCACCCCACCCCCATACCCACCCACCCCATGTACCCATGTTTCATCTTGTACCTGTGTTTCAGCTTGTACCCTTGTTTCATCTTGTACCCGTGTACCCATGTTTCACTCGTACCTGTGTTCCATCTTGTACCCATTTTCATTTTGTACCTGCGTTTTATCTTGGACCCATGTACCCATGCTTCATCTTGTATAAATATACCCATGTTTTATCTTGTACCCATGTACTTGTATTTTCTCTTGTACCCATGTACCCATGTTTCATATTGTACCTGTGTACCCATGTTTTCTCTTGTACCCATGTTTCATCTTGTACCCATGCTTCATCTTGTACCCATGTACCCATGTTTCTTCTTGTACCTATTTGTCTATGCTTCTTCTTGTACCCATATACCCATGTTTCATCTTATACATGTGTTTCATCTTGTACCAATGTACCCATGCTTCATCTTGTACCCATATACCCATGTTTCATCTTGTACCTGCGTTTCATCTTATACCCATGTACCCATGTTTCATCTTATACCTGTTTCATCTTGTACCCATGTACCCATGTTTCATCTCATACCTGTTTCATCTTGTACCCATGCACCCATGTTGCGTCTTGTACCCATATTTCATCTTGCACCCATGTTTTATCTTGTACCGATGTTTCGTCTAGTACCCATGTGTTCATGCTTCATCTTGTACCCCTGTACCCATTACCTATTTGTCTATGCTTCTTCTTGTACCCATGTACCCATGTTTCATCTTGTACCCATGTACCTTTTTTTTCATCTTGTGCCCATATACCCATGTTTCATCTTGTACCCATATACCCTCTTGAACCCCTTTACAATTGTTTCATCGTGTGCCTATGTTTCAACCAAACACTGTAGCTTGCAGCGTCATTGCAGAACACCACGTCCAAATCCCCGGCCTTGAGCCTGCCGGAAGTGGGCAACGTGTGGGCATTGTGGGATATGGTGTCACAAGGACAGCTGCTCAACATCGGCAAGATAACGGCCTTCGCGCAGGACAATGTGGGAACGTTCGTTTCGGTAAGCGTCCTGTGTTGAAGATGGAGAAAAAAAATGTATTTCCTTTTTGTGAGCGCCAGTCGTGTAGTACCCAGGGCACAGAATTAAAGTTTCCCACTTTTAAAGGAGCTGGCCTTATCAAAACTTGTTTAAAGGAGCTGGCTGGTCAAAACTTGTTTTTATTAAAATAATGGACGTGTTAGAAACACCTCCCCTGCAGCTCAAAGCGCTGAACAGTACAAACATGATGGAATGCACATGCTGTGCATCCCAGTAAACATATTTATGAGTTATGAGTTTGAAATGCTTTGGAGATTTTTTAAATTTCGCCCAAGATAAGCCTAGGGAGCAGCCATGCAGCAAGGGCGTTAATCTGTGGCAACATGAGCCTCATCATGTCCGTTCTCACCTCCACTGTGTCAGGTCATGTTGCAGGTGTTGGAGTCCGTGTGGGCGGTGATCCGTGGCAACATGAGCCTCATCATGTCCATTCTCACCTCAACGCTCTCCATTGTGTTCGGCGGTGGCACAGCCATTCTCAACTTTGTCGTGTCTGCGGTGAGTCGATTGACATCTTGTTGAAGAACGTTATTAGACTGACATCTCGTTGATGAACAGTATGACTAAGTGTACCTGATTCCGTCATCAAGCAGCTGTGAATCACTTTGTCTCAGAATCTGTATGGTATCCAGTATATTCCTGCCCAGCAGGTTGTATTGAGAGATGGATAAGCCTGGTCTACGTTTGCAGCAGGGCACTGCGGATGTAGAAGTGATGTTCCCTCTGCTGATGATCCAATGCTGTCAGAGGTTCCTCCTTTTGAGCCTGGAGTAGGTCAGAACATAGCTTCAGGTGCTTTGCCTGCTGCCAGGATTTTGTGTGTGTTGATTTTGTGACCTCCCTGGTGGACATGGTTGTAGGTTATTATCCTGCCCACCTTGTTTGACCCGTCAATCTTCCAATGCAGGATGTGACTTCATGACCTCTGATGACCCTGGTTTGAGGCCCGACCTCAGTGATGACCCTGGTTTGAGGCCTGAACTCACTGTTGTCCCTGGTCTGAGGCCTGAGGTCTGATCCTGGTTTGAGGTGTGACCTTGGTGATGACCCTAGTTTGAGGCCTGACTTCAGTGATGACCCTGGTTTGAAGCCTGACCTCCGTGATGCCCCTAGTTTGAGGCCTGACCTCAGTGATGACCCTGGTTTGAAGCCTGACCTCCGTGATGACCCTAGTTTGAGGCCGGACCTTGGTGATGACCCTGGTTTGAGGCTGGACCTTGGTGATGACCCTGGTCTGAGGCCTGACCTCGGTGATGACCCTAGTTTGAGGCCTGATGGTGACCTCAGTGATGCCCATGGTTTGGGGCCTGACCTCAGTGACTCCTGTGGTTGCAGGCCATCTTCCTGACCACCCTGTTCTACCTTCTGGCCTTCAGCGGCAGCCAGTACAAGCCGGTGGAGTTCTTCACCGGCATGAGCCCCTCCCTCGGTTCGGGGGGCACTGCCTCGTCCACTGCCTCCTCGGCGCCCACCAGCGGGGACCGCTTCGGACAGGCTGTGGAGCAGGCCATCAGGTGGGTCGGGGTTGCAGAGCAGTTCTCTCCATTCTCTGTCATTCCCTCTTTTCTGAAACTCTTCTCTGACCCCTTTTTTTTTTTTTGAAAACCCTCTCTGGCCCCCTTTTTCTAAAAACCCTTTGACCCCTTTTTTTTTTCTCTCCTAAAATCTTTCTCTCAGACGCCCTTTCTTTTTTTGAAACCCTTTTCTGACCACTTTTTTTGTGAAACCTTTCGCTGTCCAAGGACCACCCCTGTTTCAAGACCATTTATGCTGGATTTTTTTATTGCTTTTAATGGTGGTCTTGTCAAAAGAGGATCCTATTTACCACCAGGTAAATTTACATTGTTGTCACTGTTTTTGTGATCATGTGGATGTATGTGTGTGTGTTTGTGTGTGTGTGTGTGCTTGTATGTGTGTGTGTGTGTGCATGCATATGTATGCATGTGTGTGTGTGTGTGTTTGTGTGTGTGTGTGCATATGTGTGTGTGTGTGCGTACATGTGTGTGTGTGTATGTGTGTGTGTGTGCTTCTGTGCATGCGTGCAGTACTGTGTGTGTGTGTACGTGTGTGTGTGTGTGTATGTACGTGTGTGTGTGTGTGCTTCTGTGCATGCGTGCATGCTTACATTTGTTTGTGTGTACAGTGGGGTATTCATGGCCTCGCTGAAGATGTCAGCATTTTACGGTCTGTGGACTTGGCTGGTGCACCTGGTCTTCGGCCTGGACATTGTCTTCATCCCATCAGGTAACGCTGATTGATAGGTAACACTGAGTGACTGTCAGGTAACACTGTTGGGCACTGCTGACTGTCAGGTCACACGACTTGACAGGCTGTGACACCAAGTGGGTCAGGGTAACACTGATTGATAGGTCCCTCTTTTCTGAACATTTTGATGACCCTGTCTGGTTTTAAACCCCCTTTGATTTTTTTTTAAACACTGATCTGTCGGGTTTTTTTAAACCCTTTTTGACCATTTTTGTAAACCCTGTGCTGCCCAAGGAACCCCCCTGTTTAAAAATTTAGGTTTTTTAAACTTTAGTGACTTCAGGTAACCTATTGATAGGTAACACTGAGTACTGTCAGGTAACATTGATTGATGGTAACACTGAGTGACTGTGGTATCAGTGATTGATGGTAACATGCAATGATGTCAGGTACACTGATTGTGGTAACATGAGTGACTGGTGGTAACACTGATTGATAGGAAAAGGTGATGTAGGTAACTCTGATTGATAGGTAAACTGAATGATGTAGGGTAAGTGATTGTGTGTAAATGAGTGTGTGGTTGATTGATAGGTGCACGTGTCTGTCAGGTAAGCTACTTGTTGTGGTACACTGAGGATTCAGGCCTCGCTGAAGATGTCAGCATTTTACGGTCTAGTGGACTTGGCTGGTGCACCTGGTTTCGGACCTGGACATTGTCTTCATCCCATCAGGTAACGCTGATTGATAGGTAACACTGAGTGACTGTCAGGTAACACTGATTGATAGGTGACACTGAGTGACTGTCAGGTAACACTGATTGATAGGTAACACTGAGTGACTGTCAGGTAACACTGATTGATAGGTAACACTGAGTGACTGTCAGGTACACAGATTGATAGAACACCAATGACTGTCAGGTAACACTGATTGATAGGTAACACTGAGTGACTGTCAGGTAACACTGATTGATAGGTAACACAGTGACTGTCAGGTAACACTGATTGATAGGTAACACTGAGTGACTGTCAGGTAACACTGATTGATAGAACACCAAGTGACTGTCAGGTAACACTGATTGATAGGTAACACTGAGTGACAGTCAGGTAACAGTAAGTAAGTTGGTGTTTTACGCCCAGTCACTGCTGCCATATGTCTGGTATGTTTGGAGAACAAAATTTGCAATCCAGACTTTGCTCAAGTAAACCAGACTTCCTAAATGCAAGCCAGATATCTTTAAGCAAGATGCACTTCATTAATGCAAGTCAGACTTTGTTAAAGCAATTTGGACGTCATTAAAGCATTCCAAACTTCATTAAAGTAAGCTAGAGTTTGCTAAAGCAGACTAGACTTCTTAAAGCAAGCCAGACTTTGTCAAAGCAATTCAGATATCATTAAAGCAGTCTGGACTTCATAAAGCAAGCCAGACTTTGTTAAAGCAATTTGCATGTCATTAAAGCAGTCTTAGACTTCTGAAAGCAAGCCAGACTTTGTTAAGGCAATCCAGATGTCATTAAAGCAGTCTAGACTTCATTAAAGCAAGCCAGATTTTGTTAAAGCAATTTGGATGTCATTGAAGCAATCTAGACTTCTTAAAGACTTTGTTACAGTAAGCCAGACTTGATTATTTAAAGCAATCCACACTTCCTTCAAGCAGGCCCCACTTCAGTGACGCAAGCCAGACTTGATTAAAGCAGAACTCATTCAGAGTTACATGCGACTACAGCGCAGTGAGCGATCTGTCAGTAGATCAATCGACCAATCAGTCAGTAGATCAATCGACCAATCAGTCAACTCTCCCCTTGTCTCTGCACAGCTCTGGCAGCGGTGTTTGCGGCCATTCCCTTTGTGGGGCCCTACTGGGCATCCTTCCCCGGCGTGGTCGACCTCTGGCTGGTTCAAGGTCAAGGTCTGGCCGCCATCGGCTTCTTCCTGGCGCACATGCTGCCATCCTACGTCGTGGACACAGCCATCTACAGTGAGATCAAGGAGTGAGTGCTGCTCATTTCACCTTAAAATTGATTTTTTTAGCTTTCTTTTCCTGCTACAGAGTTGGAGCAAGGTCCTTGAGAGTCCTTGAAAGTCCATGAGATTTGAAAGCCCCTTTAATTTTCAGGGTCTTTAAAAATCATTCAGAATCCATTGAAACTGGGCACAGTACATGGAACGCAAGAGACGTTTTGTATAATAATACTGATATTATAATTTCTATTATTAGATTGATTGTACATAGTACTGTGGGTAAGTTAGTATAATAGATTGTGGGGGTGGTGGAGGGAGGGGGGTCTAATATCGCCTCCTTGTGAACAAACATAAAATAAAACACTGGATTGGATGAAAGCCCTTGAAACATGAGCCCATGGTACCTCTAATGCAGTGTTTCAGCAATACTTTTCCTCTCTCCCAGAGGGGATGTACTGCATACTAACTGACGCGTTGCTGTGGTTGCTGAGGTCACCCGTTCCTGACAGGACAGGCGATTGCAGGGGGGATGTACTGCATACTGACAGGCCTGGTGATTGCATGGGGGGAGGGGGCGGTGGGTACTGCATACTAGGCTGGTGTTGCATGGGGGGGCTGAGTGGGTTGCAGAGGGGTACTGCATACTGACAGGCTTGATTGCATGGGGGGGGGGGGGGGGGGTGTACTGCATTCTAACTGACTGTTGCATTGCTATAGTTGCAAAGGTCAGCCATTCCTGACCAGTTTAGCATACTAACTGACTGTTGCATTGCTATGATTGCAGAGGTCAGCCATTCCTGACCAGTTTGGCAATTGTGGGAGTGTGTGTCTGTGTGTGTGTGTGGGGGGGGGGGGGGGGGGGTACTGCATACTAACCAACTGACACATTGCTGTGGTTGCAGAGGTCACCCGTTCCTGACGGGCCTGGCGATCGCAGGGGGGATGTACTGCATGGGGCTGGAGGGGGCCATCCTGGGACCCATCCTGCTCTGCTGCCTCATCGTCTTCATCAACATGTACAGCAGCATGCTCCGCAGCGACGCGCCAACCACCGGTACGTCATCAGCGTAGCGGACGTAGCCCCCTACCTCCCCTCTTTTGATTTCTTTTGTTTCTGTTAAGCATGATTAGTTTTTGGATTTGTTTACATTTGGATGAGATTTGTCCTCCGCAGAAGCAGTCCTTTTTTATTGGTGTTTTTGTTGTTGTCGTTTTCATTTCTCTTTATGTTTTGAGGCAGTCAAGTTGTATTCCATGCTGGCTAGTTCCTGATTTGTTGACAGCATGATTATGAAGGTAGGTTGTTGTGTGTCTATATATAGTCCGTTTTCCTTTTTCAGTTCTGCGTGTTCCTGGTTTTGTCAGACTGTGTTCCAGTGTTGCTAGAAATGCCTATGCATAATTAAATAACATGTGCAGAAGTTGGAGAGATATGCATGTGATTTTTAGCTTAATGTTGTTTTTTCTCCACTCTCTATCAACAGCCTTTTCTCTCTCTCTCTCTCTCTCTCTCTCTCTCTCTCCAATACACTGCACCACCCAGACAGTCTGTCAGTCTGTGTCTTAAACTTCTACTGATCACATCCACTGACATGCTTGACATTGATGAAATTGGCTTGAAACATAAATGAAAGGTGTTTTGCTGCATTGTTGTTCGTGTCAGTGTGTGTGTGTGCTTGTAAATATGTGGTGTGTTTTGGTGTGTGTGTGTCGTGTGTGTGTGTGTTGTGTTTGCATGCATGTATGTGTGTGTGTGTGTTTTGTGTATGTATGTGTGTGTGTGTGTGTCTGTGTGTGCGTGCTTGTGTGAGTGTTCATATGTGTGTGCATGTGTGTGTGTTTGTGCTTGCTTGTCCACCTATGTGTGTGCATGCTTGTGTGCTGTATATGTGTGTGTGTACATTTGTATGAGTGTATGTGTGTGTGTACTTGGGCAAGTATGTGTGTGTGCACGCTTGCGTGAGTGTGCTGTATGTGAGTGTTTGTGTACACATACACGTTTGTATGACGGCATGATGAATGTGGTTGTTGTGTGCTATTACTCCGTTTTCTTTTTAGTTCTGCGTGTTCCTGGTTTTGTCAGACTGTGTTCCAGTGTTGCTAGAAATGCCTATGCATAATTAAAGGCAGTAGAGGAGGGGTTGTGTGATTTTTGTTATTTGATTTTTTTCCACTGCTGTATCAACAGGCACTGTTTTGTTTTCAGTTGCTCTCTCCTGTAGTGAATGCTGGTTTTAGACCCCTGCTCTTCCCTGCACATGTTGTTGAGGCACCAGTCTTCCGTTGTCAGTCACTTCTCTTTTGCCCCGCTCTTTTTATCCCTGACAATTTCCCTCGGTCAGCGGGTTGGGAATGGTCTTGTTTCCGTTCAGGTTAGTGGGTCAGTGGTTGCAGTGCATGGTTTGGGAAAAGAACGGTTTGTTTTTGTTTCAGTTAGATTTGGTGCAGTAAACCTTGTTTTTGTTTTTTTCCTCCCCTCTCTCTCTCTCTCTTTGTCTCTGTCTCTGTCTCTCTCACTCTGTCTCTGACTCTCTCTCTGTCTGTTTGTCAGTCTCTCTCTCTCTCTCTGTCTCTGTCTCTCTCTCTCTCTCTCTCTGTCTGTCTTTCTCTCACTCAGTCTCTCTCTCTCCCTCCCTCTCTCTTTCTCTTTCTCTCTGTCTGTCTGTCTGTTTTTCCCTCCCTTTTCTCTCTCTCTCTGTGTTTCTGTCTCTGTCTCTCTCACTCTGTCTCTGTCTCTCTCTCTGTCTGTTTGTCTCTCTCTCTCTCTCTCTCTCTCTCTCTCTCTCTCTCTCTTCTCTCTCTCTCTCTCTCTCTCTCTGTTTCTCTCTGTGTCTGTCTGTCTGTCTGTCTGTCTGTCTGTCTGTCTTCTCTGTCTCTCTCTCTCTCTCTCTCTCTCTCTCTCTCTCTCTCTCTCTCTCTCTCTCTCTCTCTCTCTCTCTCTCTCTCTCATATCCATTTTCTGTCTTTCTGTGGTTGGGAGAAAGGTGTCTTGTCCCCTTTGCTTCTTTCTTTCAAGTTAGTGGGTCAGTGGTTTAGGGGAAGAATGAAAGAGGTTTATGTTTGTTTCAATTATACCTGTACAGTTAACCTGGTGTATATATACTATTTGTTTCCCGCTGAGCAAAGGCTGGGGGAAGGCGGGTTGGTTGGTTGGTTGATGGCAACTGACTGCATTCCCTCTGTTATTGTTTTGTGGTATATATATATATATATACATACACACACACATATATTGCCAAGCATGTGGTGTTGGTCGGTGGTGGGGGCTAATGGGTTAACGCTCTAATAATAAAAAATGTATTTCTAATGCGCTGAATCCGAGAGTGATCCATGTGTGAGGCTCAAGGTGCTAGGCATGAAACATTGCAGTTGTACACAGCCTAATTTGTATAACGTTGCAGAAGTACACAGCCTAATTTGTATAACGTTGCAGAAGTACACAGCCTAATTTGTATAACGTTGCAGAAGTACACAGCCTAATTTGTATAACGTTGCAGAAGCACACAGCCTAATTTGTATAACAGCCTAATTTGTATAGCGTTGCAGTTGTACACAGCCTAATTTGTATAACATTGCAGAAGCACACAGCCTAACTTGTACAGCATTGCAGTTGTACACAGCCTGATTTGTATATCATTGCAGAAGCACACAGCCTAATTTGTATAACATTGCAGAAGTACACAGCCTAATTTGTATAACGTTGCAGAAGTACACAGCCTAACTTGTACAGCATTGCAGTTGTACACAGCCTGATTTGTATATATATCATTGCAGAAGCACACAGCCTAACTTGTATAGCATTGCAGTTGTACACAGCCTAATTTGTTTAACATTGCAGAAGTACACAGCCTTATTTGTATAACAGCCTAATTTGTATAGCAGCCTAATTTGTATAACGTTGCAGAAGTACACAGCCTAATTTGTATAACATTGCAGTTGTACACAGCCTGATTTGTATAACATTGCAGAAGGACACAGCCTGATTTGTATAACATTGCAGAAGTACACAGCCTGATTTGTACAGCATTGCTCCATCACTCTTTCACCACACACACACACACACACATTAAATTAATCTCTGTACCCCTCTGCTCCCTCCCCCCCCCTCTCTCTCTCCCTGTACCGTGGTGTGGTAGTTTAAGCTTCACCCTTACAACTTCTTCTTTTCTTTCTACTTAACGTTCACCCTAACCACCACCGCCCCCCCCCCCCCCCCCCCCCCCCCAACCACCCTTTTTTTCCTCTCCTTCTACTTGTGATGTTGCTGATGTTAGTAAGGTAGCAGCTTAATAATATTAACAGTCATACTCACTATCATCTTCATTTATGATTTAGTTGTGTGGGCGTTTAGGACCTGTGCGGGCTAGGTGCTCTAAGTGTTCATTATTATTATTTGGCTGTTCACAAGTCTATGGCCCCACTACAACCCCCCCCCCACCCCCACCCCCACCCCCACCCCCACCCCCTGAAATACCCATCCCTGTCTTTGTTTCTCCTTCTTGTATCAGGGTGAGGGGTGGGTGTGAGACTGCTGACCAGAAAATATCCCCGTCATGTTTTTCTTGATACAGTGTGTGTGTGTGTGTGGGGTGTGTGCATTGTGCACGATGGTGTGGTGCTGTTGTTGGGAAGGGTGGGCATGGTGGTGTTTGTCTGCCTGCCTGTCGCGCGCTGTCCATCGTTGTCGTTCAATCGTCTGTCTGCTGTCTGTCTTGCGGTAACTCAGTGTTTTTTGGTGCCAGGTGCTTTTGATTGCTCCCTGTGCGTGCCGTCTCTTTGTCTGCAGTGTCAGTGCATGTGTCTTTGTCTTCGTGTCAGTGCGTGGGTCTTTTGTTGCCGTGTAAAGTGTTGGGTTTTGTTGCAGTGTCAGTCCCGGGGTCTTTGTCTGCAGTGTCAGTGCATGTGTCTTTGTCTGCAGTGTCAGTGCGTGTGTCTTTGTCTGCAGTGACAGTGCTGTGTCTTTGTCTGCAGTGTCAGTGCATGTGTCTTTGTCTGAGTGTCATGCATGTGTCTTTGTCTGCAGTGTCAGTGCATGTGTCTTTGTCTGCAGTGTCAGTGCATGTGTCTTTGTCTGCAGTGTCAGTGCATGTGTCTTTGTCTGCAGTGCGTGTGTCTTTGTCTGCAGTGTCAGTGCATGTGTCTTTGTCTGCAATGTCAGTGTGTGGGTCTTTGTCTGCAGTGTCAGTGTGTGTGTCTTTGTCTGCAGTGTCAGTGCGTGTGTCTTTGTCTGCAGCGTCAGTGCCTGTTTCTCTGTCTGCAATGTCAGTGCCCATCTCTTTGTCTGCAACGTCAGTGCCTGTGTCGTTGCTGACAGTGGACTGTTCGTAAAAATATTTATCAAGGAGTTCACATCGGGTCACAAGTCGCAAGCAAGGTTGAGTTCAGTTTTGACCTGGAATCGTTTTTAATGAGCTGGTAGTTGGGTCAGTGCAGGGTCACACGACCGACTCCATCCTGTGCTCTCTTTGAAGCGCTGTCCTTCATCAGACCAAATCTTGGTTAACGCTGTTCTCCTCTGGCTTCCAGAAAGTAGTGCATGAGAGAGTGTTTTGTTGTGGTGCTGGGAATTCAAAAAATGAAGCAGCACACGGTGCATTCATCAGCATTTGTGATTGCTCGGCCATGCTGCCGTCTGCAGCGGTGACCTGCAATCCAACCTGGCTTTCAATCTCGTGGCCCGCTGTGATTGAGTTCCTTAAAGGCTGTGGTCCACTTTCTCGACTATGGTCACATGACTGCAGCACGTATGATGAGTTGCTATGGGAACAGAGAGACTGTGACGTCACCGTTGAGCATCTGCGCATGCCATGTAGTTCTCAGACTTGCTCCATTCTCGTCTCATTCTGATCTGGCACAGGATGCCAGAAAGCCAGTGAAAATCACATTTTATAAGCGTTCTTGGTAAGCCAAGACAACTACCAGCAGGTGGTTTATTTGATCTAACAAACTGAGCGACGGGCCTATCATTACGTAGCTGTAGTCATGTGACCAGTGCTGGAAAGTGGATCACAGCCTCAGGAATGGTGCCTACAGTGCATGTGGCTTGGTGGTGACTTGGCGTGCCTGCATGTGTGTGCAGGTATCAGGGTCAATCCCTCCCGCAAGACGGATAGCTTGCACGCAGCCCTCGGTGTCAAACGGTGAATGTTTTTTCCTACCTCTCCACGTGTGAGCGAGATTCAAACCTGGAGCGGTGCATGGCTGTTTGCTTGTCATGTCATGTGAATGCGGCATGCTTTGTTGTCAGTAGCTGCTTATTAGGTTTTGTGCATGCTTTTTGTTTTTTGTTTTTTGTATGACTTGGAGGGGGGGGGGGGGGGGGGGGGGGGGTCCTGGTCATTTCGATGTTGATAATGTACAGCGCTGCAAGCTCATAAATGTTTACAGGGCATAGTGCTGTATGAGTTATTATTATGATGATTATCATAACTTGTGTTCATTGGTCAGTTTCTGTTATTATTATCATAACTTGTGTTCAGTGGTCAGTTCCTGTTTTCTATCTATGTTGTATTGCGGCAACTTGATCAGTGGCCAGCTTCTGGTTTTTTTTGCTTGTTGTGTCATGTTATCAAAATTTGCTCAGTTGTCAGCATCCGTTTTCTTGCTACCATTTCATGTTATTGCAACTTGCTCAGTAGTCAGTGTCTTGTTTTCTTGCCGTGTCATGTCATCAAGTCTTGTTTCGCTGTCGTGTCAGTAGCTGTTTCCTTGTTACGGCATGTGAATATGATCATAATTGTCCAGTAAGCATGGTGGCAGTTTTCTGGTGAAGCATTGTGGCACAGTCTGCTTAGCGGTCAACAGTGACTTAGTCTGAGGAAAGCTTGTTAGCTGTGTTTCCCCCATTGCAGATACAGTTTGCTCAGTTGTCAGTGACTTGGTCCAAGAGCTAGTTAGCTAGTGCAGACACAGTTTGCTCAGTTGTCAGTGACTTGGTCCAAGAGCTAGTTAGCTAGTGCAGACACAGTTTGCTCAGTTGCCAGTGACTTGGTCCAAGAGCTAGTTAGCTAGTCAGACACAGTTTGCTCAGTTGTCAGTGACTTGGTCCAAGACCTTGTTAGTTAGCTAGTGCAGACACAGTTTGCTTAGTGGTCAGTGACTTGGTCCAAGACCTTGTTAGTTAGCCAGTGCAGACACAGTTTGCTCAGTTGTCAGTGACTTGGTCCAAGAGCTAGTTAGCTAGTGCAGACACAGTTTGCTCAGTTGTCAGTGACTTTGTCCAAGAGCTAGTTAACTAGTGCAGACACAGTTTGCTTAGTGGTCAGTGACTTGGTCCAAGAGCTTGTTAGCTAGTGCAGACGCAATTTGCTTAGTGGTCAATGATTTGGCCCAAGAGCTTGTTAGCTATGTGACCTAGTGCAGCTGCTGCCCTGTTGCTAAAGTAGTGTTAACTGACAGAAGTGTGTTTATCCATCACACAGAATTTTGAAATTCTGGAAAGTTCAGGTGAATAGACCAACCTTTGCCTAAGAGAGCAGGGAGAAAACCGGAGTACCCAAAGATCCCCTCCCCCCCCCCCCACCTCCCCCCCATAGCATGCCTCAAAAATTGGTGTGACATTTTAGAGGTAAAATTGATCCGCTTCTTACGAGGATCAAACCCATGCCATCCAACACGGGTGATATTAGTCCGCTGGGCCAACTGAGCAACTAGCTGCACCCCTAAAAATCTTTTTCTTCATATTTTTATTTTTATTATTTTATTTTTAAATTTCATTAGAGAGAGCAAATAGAACTGAAATAGAATTGTGAATCAGAACGTACCTCTTTATTCAGAACACCTTGTTAGTGTCTCTAGTGGAGATTTATTGTTTTGTGAGTTTTTGTTGTTTTGTTTTTTCAGGTGGAGATTATTGATTTTGAAGAGGTGCTTTATAAATTCAGACTTTAGTAGAGGGTTCTGTGCTGAGTTCTAAAGGGCATTCTTAATATAGCACAGTCATTTGGCGGAATTCACCTTCAGCCTTTTTGCCAAGACCTTTCTTCGTCAAAGTTATGTCGCAAGTCTTGGTGTGCAAAGTCTTGGCAAAGTGGCTGAGGCTGACCACTGATTGGCTAGTCAGTTTATCACATGACCAGGTCGTCAGCCTTTTGCTCACTGCAAAGAGTTTCAGCTTGCAGAAAATGGAAGAAGAAATGGCCGCCACATACGATAAGATTGGCGTTTTCTAATTGCCCCAGCTGGTGCATCAGCAGATGGTGTGGGACGCTTCTGATCACAGCTGCCAGAACAGAAATGAAGTTAAGGATGTGCTTCTGCAGCAAATCACTGAAGATTTGCACGCTGATAGCCTGCTGTTTTAGAATTAATCACTGAAGTGACTGAAGACATATTCGCCAAGTTGCCCTCAATTTGACAAGTTGGCGAAAGCTATATTCACAGCAGCTGCGAGCCTCACCTCTTTCCTCACAAGCTTTTGATGTGACCATCTCACTGCACTTTGTGTTGGCTGGCAGCATGCACAATGATCTGAGTCTGATTCAGCGTTCAAATGATCCTAACCTGCCTCGTTTGGTTGCAACTGAGAGGTGTCTTGTCATCAGTGAGCATGTGTATGCCTTCACATCATTGGAAGGTTTTAATATTTTCAAAATTAACCAGTGTTTGTTCCACTGCTGTACTTTAGCTTGTGAAGTGAAGAAAGCATGGTTGGTGCAATCAGCTGCAAAACTTTGCCGTTTTTCTGATTGGCTAAAATTTGACAAAAGTCCAGGGTGACAGACAGCCTTGATTGGCTAAAATTTGACAAAAGTCCAGGGTGACAGACAGCCTTGATTGGCTAAAATTTGACAAAAGTCCAGGGTGATGGACAGCCCAGATTGGCTAAAATTTTACAAAAGTCCAGGGTGATGGACAGCCCAGATTGGCTAAAATTTTACAAAAGTCCAGGGTGACAGACAGCCCTGATTGGCTAAAATTTGACAGGAGTCCAAGGTGACAGACAGCCCTGATTGGCTAAAATTTGACAAAAGTCCAGGGTGACAGATGGGCCAGATTGGTTCAAATTTGACAAAAGTCCAGGGTGACAGATAGGCCAGATTGGTTAAAATATGTCAAAAGTCCAGGGTGACGGACAGCCCAGATTGGCTAAAATTTGACAAAAGTCCAGGGTGACGGACAGCCCAGAACCCTCTACGCACCCTTTCCCAAACTGAAAATGGGGAAATCTCACATTTGGTACTGACAGTTGTTGCCATTTATACTCACCTTTTTCCATAGTAAGTTGTACTGATGATTGATAAAGCCTTCGCTCAGTCACATTAATACATCACAGTTTAGGCTTTCTTTCACTTTCAGCAGGTGTACTGATGATTGTTAGAGCCTCCTTTCCATTACAATGATACACACTTCAGTTTAGGCTTCCTTTCACTTTCAGCAGGTGTACTGATGATCATTAAAATCTCTGTTCCATTACAGTGATACACACCTCAGTTTAGGCTTCCTTTCACTTTCAGCAGGTGTACTGATGATTGTTAGAGCCTCCTTTCCATTACAATGATACACACTTCAGTTTAGGCTTCCTTTCACTTTCAGCAGGTGTACTGATGATCATTAAAATCTCTGTTCCATTACAGTGATACACACCTCAGTTTAGGCTTCCTTTCACTTTCAGCAGGTGTGTGCTGCTGTTCCGTTACAGCGACACCTCAGTTTAGACCTCCACACACCTCAGTTTACACTCCCTTTCAGCAGTTTTGCTGATGGTCTTCAAAGCCCCCCGTTCCAATACAATGATACACACCTCAGTTTACACCGCCACGCACCTCAGTTTACACCTCCACACACCTCAGTTTACACTCCCTTTCAGCAGGTGTGCTGATGGTCATCAAAGCCCCCGTTCCAATACAATGATACACACCTCAGTTTACACCTCCACACACCTCAGTTTACACCTCCACACACCTCAGTTTACACTCCCTTTCAGCAGTTTTGCTGATGGTCATCAAAGCCCCCCGTTCCAAAACAGTGATACACACCTCAGTTTACACCTCCACGCACCTCAGTTTACACCTCCACACACCTCAGTTTACACTCCCTTTCAGCAGTTTTGCTGATGGTCATCAAAGCCCCCCGTTCCAATACAATGATACACACCTCAGTTTACACCTCCACGCACCTCAGTTTACACCTCCACACACCTCAGTTTACACTCCCTTTCAGCAGTTGTGCTGATAGTCATCAAAGCCCCCGTTCCAATACAATGATACACACCTCAGTTTACACCGCCACACCTCAGTTTACACCTCCACACACCTCAGTTTACACTCCCTTTCAGCAGTTGTGCTGATGGTCATCAAAGCCTCTAGTCCACCATGTTGATTTTTAACTCACTTTACCCTCCCCCCAGGTTGCACCGATGATAGTTGATACCTGGTTGCCATTGTGTTTTTACTCAAATTTACCCCAGTTCACCTGCCTGTGAGTGTTGTGATGATGATTGTTAACGCCTGGTCTCCGCTGTATTTTTACTCAAGTTTACCCCAGTTCACCTGCCTGTGAGTGTTGTGATGATGATTGTTAACGTCTGGTCTCCGCTGTGTTTTTACTCCAGTTTACTCGCCTGTTATGATAATGATTGTTAACACCTGGTCTCCATCGTGCTCTTACGAAAGTTTACTCAGTTCACCATGCCTGTTGTGGTGGTGATTGTTAACAATAATATATTTTAAGTTTTGCGTGCTATTTCTCCAAACTGGAGCACACAGCCCATTAGAAAGTAAAGAAGCAAAATGCAATTAAAACAGATACACACAGACACATATGTACATACATGCACAGTCAATAGGTCACAGTCATAGTCAATGCACAGTTCAAGCCTTTGTTCCTTTGTTGCACACCTGTCATTGGCGGGAGCTGCCACAAGTATCATTTTTGTCCCAACAAAAGTTCTGTCACAACAAACACATCTTTTGTCACAACAAAAGTATGCTTGCTGTGACAAATTTTGTCACGACAAAATTATGTTTGTCATGACAAACATATATTTGTTGCAGCTAAAGTTTTGTCGCGACAAGCATACTTTTGTCGTGACAAAGAACTTGTTTTGTTGCATCAAAAGTAAGCTTGTCGCAACAAAACTTTTGTCATGATAAAATTATGTTTGCTGCCACAAATATTTTGTTGCAACAAAGTTTTGTCGCGACAAAAATATGTTTGTCACGACAAAAGTTTTGTCACAACAGGCATACTTTTGTCATGACAAAATTATGTTTGTCGTGACATTTGTTGCAACAAAAGTTTTGTGGTGACAAAAATATGTTTGTCAAGACAATTTTGTTGTTGTGACAAGCATACTTTTGTCATGACAGAAGACATGTTTTGTCACGACAATGTTGCACCTCAGCCTACACTACCTGTCAGTAGTTATACTGCTGGTGATTTTGAAAGGCTCAAATCCGGCATGTTGATGATTTTCAGCTCAGTTTGTCCTGTAATGGAGGCGCTGTTTTTGTTGTCGTGTGGGTTCCTGTGCATTGGTTTGTTCAGTCATTTTGACTTCAGAGAGAGAGTGTGCGTATGTGTGTGTGGGTGTGCAGGTATGTGTGTGAGCATATATGCATGTGTGGGTTATGTATGCAAGTAAGTGTGTGTGTGTGTGTGTGTGTGCGTGTGCATGTACATTGTGTGTGTGTGTGCACGCATGCATGTGTGTGCACGCATGCATGTGTGTGTGTGTGTGTGTGTGTGTGTGTGTGCACATGCATGTATGATAATGTGTGTATGTGTGTGTGCATTTTTTAAGTTTTTGTTAGTTTTGTCAATCTGTGGTCAGTAAAGAGTGTTTTTTCTTTCTTGTTTTTTTCATTTTTTTTATATATATTTTTTCATGCAACTGCATTGTCCATTTTAGTCTGTTTTGTTTTGTATAGGTTTTTGTTGTTTTGTTTTGTTAGCTTTGTATGCCTCCATCCTAGCGCTGCATGTAGCCGCCACTCGCCACGTCCCTGTTCAACCATCTAAAAGTCCATCCCTTTGACTACTTTGTTGACAGGGTTGACAGACATCAACAAGACAGTCAAGACATATCCTAGTTCTTCCGTCATTTAAAGAGTAACACTGGATTGCTTGACTAAAGGATGCAGATGATGCCTTAGCTGCAATTCATGGCTAGTGTGTGTGTGTGTGTGTGTGTGTGTGTGTGTGTGTGTGTGTTTAGAGATTGGTGTTGTGGTAGACTGTGGTAGTTTAACCCCGACATAGTGTTTGGAGTCAGGCATGAAGAGAAGGCTTGCGGTCGCTTGTTTGTGATCAGTAGGTAACCCCTGTCGTGCGCTTTTTAGCTTTGTGAATGTGGTTGATGCGAGCTGTTGCTTTTGCTTGCTTTGTTTGTTTGTGTCATTTGATAGATCGAGCGGTCATCCGTTTCTCACAAATTTCTTGAATTCCTGTCCTTCTCTGTTCACTTCTCCACTCTTCTTCCCCCGATTCTCCCCCCCCCCCCCCCCCCCCCCCCCCCCCCCCCCCCCCCCCCCCACCCTTTTGTGGCAGTTTAAAATTTGTCTGCATCCCCCTGTCTACTTCGTCTACTATTCACTATTTCGTACCCCCCTACCTTCCCACCCAGCAACCCACCCGCCCAACTCCACTTTTGTAATGTTCCTTGTATGTATGTCAACATAACTGCTTTGTGGGGTTTGTTGTATAGTTGCCCCCATTCCTGCTTTGGAACGCTTCTGTGGCCAGGTTTGTGTGGACCCGAGGTATTGGTGTGGTCTGTTTCTATCACAGTGGGTTCTTAAAGGCACTAACTACAGCCTTCTCAAAACAGGTTCCGTGCAAGAGGGCCATCCTTTCTTTGACAGTGAAAGTGGTATTAAGATCAAAATTTAAAATCCAGTAGTTTAAACGGGTCTGCTGATTTTTGTTATGAATTTGGAATCCTCTTATGTTAGCAATGGTTAGCTGATCTTGAGTATAAAAACCTTCTCAGGTAGTTTACTTTGAACTGATCAATTGATTGTATTGCGAATTTGGAATTCTCTTGCGTTAGTGGTGGTCAGCCAGTCTCAACTGTACAAAATGTTCTCAGGGAGTTTAAGCTGGTCTGTTGATTTTATTGTGAATTTGGAATTCTTTCTTGCATTAGCGATGATCAGCTGGTCTTGACTGTAAAAAAACATTCTCAAGTCGTTTAAACTGATCTGTTGATCTTATTGTGAATTTGGAGTTCTCTTGCGTTAGAGACGGTTAGTGGGTCTTGACTGTAATAAAATATTCTCAGGTGTCACAGCTGGCCCAGTGGCTTCCAAAGGCCTCTCTGGCATTGTTCTATTCTATTGTTCCTTTGTTCCTTGTGTGACCTGAGCATGTGACCTTTGTGCCCAACATCAGTGCCCAACATCAAACAACCTCATCACACAAAGGGATGGGACGGCTGGTTGGGGAGGGGGTGGGGGGGGGGGGGGGGGGGTATTTTGCCATGCACAGTAACAAGCCTTGTTTTGCCAGTCCTCTACCAGCACTTCCAGCACTTCCAACATTAAGTGGCAGGTCATAAACAGTGAACCAAACTTTCACTTCTTGATTGGATGAAATCAGACATGTTTTGCCCTTCACAGTTGACTGGGTGTTAAGTGTTCTGTAACTAAACTAACACAAGCCATATGACACCTTTGTATATATACACACATATATATATATAATATGTTTGGAATGATCTTTATAGCACCATTTTGTGTCACAACCTTTACGGTAGTTTAAAGTGTTTCAGGTCAAAGCCACGTGAAATATTAAAAAAGGACCTCAAGTAAGGCAGCATTACAGGCCCTGTCAATAGAAATTAATGGAATGACAAATACTCGTAGCAGTTTTTCAGGCAGTTTATGTTTAATCACCTTTTGAAAGGCCTACATTTTAAAAACAGCCATGAGTGCTGCCTTTTTATTTTATTTCATTTTTTGTTTGGGGGGGATGGGGGTTGGGGGGTAGCCTGTATCTGTGAGTCTTGAACAAAGCCAGTGTGTGTGTGTGTGAGAGAGAGAGAGAGAGAGAAGTGTGCATTACATCATGAGCCAGTCTTTCTCTGATCTTTGTTAGCAAAGAGTGACCCAACAGAATGTGTTCTGATGAGCTCAGATTTCAGTAGTGATAGAGCAACCGTACAAATCCTGCCCATGGAAGTATTGGCATATTATTGTGTTTTTGTGTGTGTGTGTGTGTGTGTGTGTGTGTGTGTGTGTGTGTGTGTGTGTGTGTGTGTGTGTGTGTGTTTTCAGGCAAACTGGCAATTTGCTTGAGGTCCTTTTTGAAGTGGAAATAGATGAAAGAAAGAAACAAAGTCTGATTCGAGCTAAACGCTGACAAGAAATATTCAGCAGTCATCCATGTCAAGCTAATGAATACAAATGAAAGCGAAACAGATTTTTGCCCCTCTTCTGAATCAACCAAATGTTTAAAGTGATTGACTGAAGGGTAGTTTTTGTTCTTTTCTTTGTTGATTGTTTAATTGATGGGTTGACTGTGTTTTGTTATTTAATTATTATTATTTTTTGGTATTTTTTTGGACTGATTGGTTGGTTAATTGTAATTATAATGTACCAGTTTATATTAGTTGGTTAATCGTAGTTATAATGCAGTAATTTCTTTTGTATTTTGCAGGTCCCTAAGCTCTTTCAGTGTGACGCATTGAACGTGAACATGGATTCTTCCAAGTTTGCCAGTGACCTTGCTGTGGTGACCTTGATGGCCATGAGCTCACATGAGACTCGCAGGGCTCCAAGACATAATTTACGTTGTTCAATTTATGACAGCTGACAGAAAGTGCAATAGAGTAACTGTTGTAGTTTCCGCTGCTTGAAAATGTGATATTTACCATCTGCTGTGTAGCCCATATCCTTCAGACTTCTTCCTCACTGGTTTTGTTGATCTTGTACCAACTTTGCAAAATAGTCGCACAACAGTCCTTACCACTGTTTGTAATCCTGAAGGTCGTTGCCATTAATATATTTTTACTGGTCTGTGTCTGTGGGTTTTTTGGTGTAGTTTTTATTGGGAGGGGGAGGGGGGGGGTGTCTTTTTTAGGGGGGATGGGGGTGGGGGGGCAGTCTTTTTTTGGCCGAGCACGTCATTGTGGGGCTTTTGTTCGTTAACATGCATCCATCCGATTACGGTACAGTTTCTCTCATTCACAGTCTGTGTCTGTTGTTCTGCAGGTTTTAGTTTTTAGTGGAAACGAAATATTTGACTCCACGCTCTCTCACTTCTGCCAGTGGGTGTGTATACATTCTTTAGCTTGTACCTGTGCACCTGTTGAACGGGCCAGGTCCTGGTATACTGTTGTTGTTGTTAGGCTAATGTTTAACGCTGGGCTGTCTCCAGAGACATTCTGTAGAGGACTGAGATCCAAAGAGCTGGGTGAAGTGGGGGACCGTACCCAGTGCCGCGCTGTCACCACCAGATTTGTCTGCATTCAGATGGGCAGCGATGATAAACATTTAATGTTTCATTAGTTGTGAGGTGCAAAGTCGCAAGATGGTCGCCCACGAACCACAACTTTTGAAGAGAAAGGAGAGCTGAAGCGAACTCGAACCTTCATCTGTCTGCCTTATCGCTAGGCCAACCGGCTTTCCAGCCTAGCACGTCACTGTCAGTGCTACTTCATTTTCTCTATGGATGTATTATATATATGGGACATCTTTCCATATGCGACATCTTTCCATGTACCTGGTGTGTCGTTTTTGCACGCTTATAATGTTCAGACTTCTTTGCGGATGAGACCAGGACATGTTGACACTAAAAATGGAAGATAACTCAAAACCTCTTCATGACTGCACAGCTGTTTCTCGTGTGTGGATTAACTATGATGACGTACCTATACAGACTGTGTTCATCTCAAGGATTTCAAAGATCTGATCGCACGGTGTTTTAAGACGTGTACAATATGCGGTGTAGAGTCTGTGTCCCATGTTTGAGCCAAACCACAGCTGTTCATGGCCGGACAAGTTTTGTGAGCAGCATCTTTATCACTGCAGTGTGTTGTCTGTGTAGTTCACAGTTTGCTGTTTCTTCTCTGATAGCTCACAAGCTTGACACCCCCCCCCCCCCCCCCCCCTCCACCCCACTCTGCCACACCTGGGTACCCCAGGGTGTGTTACAGTATCAGCATGACCACCCTGCCTCTGGGTACCCCAGGGTGTTATATTATCAGCATGACGACCCTGCTAGATCTGGGTACCCAATATGTGTTACAGTATCAGCATGACCACCCTGCTAGATCTGGGTACCCAGTGTGTGTTACAGTATCAGCATGACCACCCTGCTAGATCTGGGTACCCCAGGGTGTTATATTATCAGCATGACGACCCTGCTAGATCTGGGTACCCAATATGTGTTACAGTATCAGCATGACCACCCTGCTAGATCTGGGTACCCAGTGTGTGTTACAGTATCAGTATGACCACCCTGCTAGATCTGGGTACCCCAGGGTGTTATATTATCAACTGACCACCCTGCTACATCTGGGTACCCAATGTGTGTTACAGTATCAGTATGACCACCCTGCTAGATCTGGGTACCCCAGCGTGTGTTATATTATCAGCATGACCACCCTACCTCTGGGTACCCCAGGCTGTTATAATATTCGCATGACCACCCTGCTACATCTGGGTACCCCAGGGTGTGTCATGCCAGTTTGACTACCATTTCTGGGTACCCCATGATATTCTATAGGAGCTTGGCCACCCTGTCTCTAGGATTGATTGTTCTGTTCCTGGAAACAGCACATGCTGGCGGAATTGGCGCCTAAAGGAGGTACCCCAAGACACTGTAGTGGGCTACGCAATCGACTGGCAGACATTATAGGTTTAAAGTCTGCATGTCTTTGCTTTGCTTTTCGCTTGTTGTTTTTGCGGGGTTTGGTTTGCTGTTTTGGTGATGGGGTGGTGGGATGGGGGTGGGGTGGGTGGGGGGGGGAGGAGTAGCATGAAGCTATAGTCATTTAATTTTTGCCTGCGTTGTTGTTCCCTAGTACTCCATGTAATGATCTCATGTAGAGCTGTCTTCGCCAGCTTTGTAAGACTAAATCAGATTCCATCCATATCCATTTTTATATATTTGTTCATACCTCATTGTGGTGCTGGTGTGGTTTGTTTTCCGCTTGTGCTCCCACGGTGGGAGCTTCAGCTTTGTACACTCTTGTTGCCATAATAAAAATGCATGTCTGATCTTCTTTTTTTCTTCTTCTTTTTTTTCCTTTTTTTTCTGATAACATTTTCCATCTCGATATACATTATGTGTGTTATACTATGCTTGTTCAGTGCTTTGAGACGCGGGGTAGGCGCTTTACAAATTTCCATTATTATTATCTAAAACATGCAAGTAAACTACTCCCTCTGTCTCTCTGTCTCTGTCTGTCTGTCTGTCTGTCTGTCTGTCTGTCTGTCTGTCTCTCTCTCTCTCTCTCTCTCTCTCTCTCTCTTCTCTCTCTCTCTCTCTCTCTCTCTCTCAGCTTTGGATACTCTTGTTGCCATACTAAAGAAGCATGCCTCATCTAAAACACACGTGCAAGTAAACTTTTTCCCAAGTAAACTTTTTCCCAAGTAAACTTTTTCCCCGCTTCTCTCTCTCAGAGCTTTAGATACTCTTGTTGCCATAATAAAAATGCCTGTCTGATCTAAAACACACAGGCAAGTAAACTCTCTCTCTCTCTCTCTCTCTCTCTCTCTCTCTCTCTCTCTCTCTCTCTCTCTCTCTCTCTCTGTCTCTATCTCTGAGCTTTGGCTACTCTCTCTCTCTCTCTCTCTCTCTCTCTCTCTCTCTCTCTCTCTCTCTCTCTGAGCTTTGGCTACTCTTATTATCATAATAAAAATGCATGCCTAATGTAAAACACGCATGTAAGTAAAAAATTAAAAACAAAAATCTCTGTGAGCTTTTGGATAGTCTTGTTGCCATAATAAAAATGCATAAACTCTGTCTGTCTGTCTGTCTGTCTGTCTGTCTGTCTGTCTCTCTCTCTCTCTCTCTCTCTCTCTCTCTCTCTCTCTCTCTCTCTCTCTCTCTCTCTCTCTCTCTCTCTCTCTCTCTCTCTCCAATTAAATCTTTATCCTTGTGTAATAGAGAATTATCTCTTGGAGCTTTGGATACCCTTGTTGCCATAAAACCATGCATGCCTTTTTAATTTTTAATCTCTCTCTCTCTCTCTCTCTCTCTCTCTCTCTCTCTCTCTCTCTCTCTCTCTCTCTCTCTCTCTCTCTCTCTCTCTCTCTCTCTCTACCTCTTTCTGTCTCTGTTTCCCCTCTGTCTGCTCTCTCTCTCTTTCTCCGTCTCTTATCAGCTTGACCACCGGTCAGCCAGGCTTCAAGGAAGCTTTCTCACCACTGGACTCTTCACTGGCCAGAAGCGATGCCCAGGTGGTGTGGTGGGCGCGCCTACAATATTCGGTCTGCTGACTTGGGAATAGTAAGGCAAGGATCGAGTGCTTGGAGGTGGCTTTTGTTGTTGTTGTTGGTATCAGTTGTTAAGCCTTAGTCTTTGCTGTAACTAAAATGTTCCGTTTTATATTTGCAATAAAATGGTTAACTGTGTGTGTGTGTGTGTGTGTGTGTGTGTGTGTGTTTGCTCTCTCTCTCTCTCTCTCTCTCTCTCTCTCTCTCTCTCTCTCTCTCTCTCTCTCTCTCTCTCTCTCTCTCTCTTGATCTGTTGACTTGGGAACAGTAAGGCAACACGGGTGTTCAGAGATATTTTATTTTCGCAGGAATTTTGAAAAAATATAAACAACAAATCAAATATTGATAATGCTGATACACTAGCTAATTGGCATGACATGAATGTATGTTTTCTTTTCTTGTTGTTGTTTTCTCTCCAGATGCATGTTTTGTGGGTTTGCATGGGAGGCGAGTTTTGAAATGTGTATTTTACTTGTGTATGATCGCCCTGATATAACCGTAATGGTTGGGTGGGCGTAAAACACCAAGTTACTTACTCACTTGCTTACTTACCGCGTATGACAGTTTGATCGACCAGATGTGACCCTGTGCGGTTGACCGAACGTTAAAATCCAGTTGCTGACCAACGGACTGTTGTCTTTGTGCAGACTCGGTTGTTGCACTATCGCTGACACTGTTACTAAAATGAATGTACTCACTAAACCCGCTTTTGTTTAGGCTGAAGTGTAAAAAATAAATTTAAAAAACAAGTAATGATTGTTGAGGCATAATGTTTAGATCTGGAAAACGTTAAAGTTCAACAGAATGAATCTGGATGGGGGGGGGGGGGGGGGGGGGACAAATGTCTTACTCCCTTCATAAAGAGACTACTGGATGCATCATCTCACCATGGTTCAGGAGCTGTGTGAGAGTCGAGGTGGACGTCCTGGACTGTCCGTCCTAACGAGCCTTCTGGTTTCCGTGGACGTAAAGATTTATTGCACCGTGCTTCGGCATTGGTCACAACTTGTCCCTAATATGTCAACTGACATCTGAGGACATAAAGCATCACTTCATCATCAGCATCATCTCCCCATTAGTTGGTAACCCGCATTGAAATTCGGTGTGCTTTTGTAGAGAACATGTGTACAGAATTAATACGGTTGTACTGTGTATTTCTCCTTCCTTTGAAGTTCCTTGTACAGTTTGTAGTTCGATCATCTCTGTTTCATACCTTACTTTTATGGTTCTTCAGTCTTGGTGCGTTGAGAAAGGTTTCAAGAGAACCGAAAATTTGGAACGCAGTGTGATCTTACTGTTGTTGTTTATTTGTCTGGATGCTCTGCTGCTTTTTTTCTTTCTTTTTTTTTCCTTTTTCTTTTTGTCTTTATACACCGGTATGCTTTTGCTGACTGTTGGGTGCTATTTTTGTAGTGATTTGCTCCGGGATTAAAGGCTTGGAGTGTAGTCTTTTCGTTTTGTACACCTTGGGTAACTTTCAGCATACAGCAAGTTATAGTCAGATTACCGCTAGCTATTTATTTCATTGGTCTTACATCAACGCTTCAGTGTTGAACGCTTCATTCTGTAGATGAGCCCTACTTAGCGCTTCAACTATAGCGCTGTTCTCTGCTTCCGAGCAGACCCAAAGCGCTGTAGAGTAACTCTGAATGAGTGACTGTCGCTTTACACGGCGCGCGTAACTCTGAATGAGTGACTGTAGCTTTACACGGTGCGTTCTGAATATCCACCAAAGTGGTTACAACGGTGTTTGGTTGTTACATTGCTGGTGCCACGTGAAACTGCTGCCGTCTCGGCGCACGTTCTGTGTGCACCACACAACCGTGCAGCGGTTTACAGTGTCACCTTACTCGAAGTCGCATAAGTAGGGCGCATGTGAGTTTAGCCGTAACCTGCCACCTGCACTTTTGGCAGAATGACCGGGTTATTTTACGTGCTACTGCGGTAACACGGAGGTGTGGAACGGATACTGAAATAAAGGTCAGCACGATTGACCCTGGAGAAGGAAAAAATTACCGCCGCTCCTGCCGGGACTGGAACGCACGTAGTTATCTTTTCACGCATGTCGTGAACAGTTTTCTCAGTGAATTTGTGCTTGTTAAATCATACTATTTGTGCTTGTTAAATCATACTTCTCTTGAAGCTGGTTTCGTGT
>JABMCL010000448.1:885000-955000 GCA_018857735.1 Alviniconcha marisindica | reverse complement strand
AACACTGTATCAAACTCCAAGCACTGCTGGTTTACGACATCCTTCCTTCGGAGGAAGATGCCGGAAAGCGATGCTCGGAGTGTGACACTGTATCAGAGTCTCCAGTCAGCTATACTCAGTTTGTTTTGTCTTCGTCTCACCTTTATCTGGTTTCTTTGTTGTTGTTTCAGTCAGCTATACTCAGTTTGTTTTGTCTTCGTCTCACCTTTATCTGGTTTCTTTGTTGTTGTTTCAGTCAGCTATACTCATTTGTTTTGTCTTCGTCTCACCTTTATCTGGTTTCTTTGTTGTTGTTTCAGTCAGCTATACTCAGTTTGTTTTGTCTTCGTCTCACCTTTATCTGGTTTCTTTGTTGTTGTTTCAGTCAGCTATACTCAGTTTGTTTTGTCTTCGTCTCACCTTTATCTGGTTTCTTCGTTGTTGTTTCAGTCAGCTATACTCTGTTTTGTCTTCGTCTCACCTTTATCTGGTTTCTTTGTTGTTGTTTCAGTCAGCTATACTCTTTGTTTTGTCTTCGTCTCACCTTTATCTGGTTTCTTTGTTGTTGTTTCAGTCAGCTATACTCTGTTTTGTCTTCGTCTCACCTTTATCTGGTTTCTTCGTTGTTGTTTCAGTCAGCTATACTCAGTTTGTTTTGTCTTCGTCTCACCTTTATCTGGTTTCTTCGTTGTTGTTTCAGTCAGCTATACTCTGTTTTGTCTTCGTCTCACCTTTATCTGGTTTCTTTGTTGTTGTTTCAGTCAGCTATACTCAGTTTGTTTTGTCTTCGTCTCACCTTTATCTGGTTTCTTCGTTGTTGTTTCAGTCAGCTATACTCTGTTTTGTCTTCGTCTCACCTTTATCTGGTTTCTTCGTTGTTGTTTCAGTCAGCTATACTCATGTTTTGTCTTCGTCTCACCTTTATCTGGTTTCTTCGTTGTTGTTTCAGTCAGCTATACTCAGTTTGTTTTGTCTTCGTCTCACTTTATCTGGTTTCTTCGTTGTTGTTTCAGTCAGCTATACTCAGTTTGTTTTGTCTTCGTCTCACCTTTATCTGGTTTCTTCGTTGTTGTTTCAGTCAGCTATACTCAGTTTGTTTTGTCCTCGTCTCACCTTTATCTGGTTTCTTCGTGTTTGTTTTGCAGGCGTTTCAGGATCCGAGCACGCCGTGCGCCTTCATTTGCATACTCTGAACGCCATGAAAGACTGCTATGAGCGAGTGGCCAGGACGAACTGTGAGTCTAAATCAGTGATTGTGTCCATCACACCCCCCACCCCCCCTCTCCTCTCTCTCTCTCTCTTCTCTCTCTCTCTCTCTCTCTCGTCTCTTCTCTCTCTCTCTCTCTCTCTCCTTCTCCCCCCTCTCTCTTCTCTCTACTAAACTACTACTTTGTAACTGGCCAATGGCCTATACAATCATGATTTGATTACCCCTCTCTCTCTCATCTCTCTCTCTCCCCTCTCTCTCTCTCTCTCTCTCTCTCTCTCTCTCCTTCTCTCTACTTTTCTCTCTCTCTTCTCTCTCTCTCTCTCCCTTCTCTTCTTTCTCTCTCTCTCTCTCTCTCTCTCTCTCTCTATCTATTTGTTCTCTCTCTCTCTCTCTCTCTCTCTCTCTCCTCTCTTCTCTCTCTCTCTCCTCTCCTCCTCTCTCTCCTCTCTCTCTCTCTCTCTCTCTCTACTACTACTAGTACTCTCTTGTAACTGGCCAATGGCCTATACAAATAACATTTTGATTTGATTCTCTCTCTCTCTCTCTCTCTCTCTCTCTCTCTCTCTCTCTCTCTCTCTCTCTCTCTCTCTCTCTCTCTCTCTCTCTCTCTTCTCTCTCTCTACTCTACTACTACTACTACTACTACTACTACTACTACTACTTTGTAACTGGCCAATGGCCTATACAAATAAACATTTTGATTTGATTCTCTCTCTCTCTCTCTCTCTCTCTCTCTCTCTCTCTCTCTCTCTCTCTCTCTCTCTCTCTATCTACTACTACTACTATACTACTCTACTACTACTACTACTACTACTACTACTATCTGTAACTGGCCAATGGCCTATACAAATAAACATTTTGATTTGATTCTCTCTCTCTCTCTCTCTCTCTCTCTCTCTCTTCTCTCTCTCTCTCTCTCTCTCTCTCTCTCTCTCTCTCTACTACTACTACTACTACTACTACTACTTGTACTGGCCAATGGCCTATACAAATAAACATTTTGATTTGATTCTCTCTCTCTCTCTCTCTCTCTCTCTCTCTCTCTCTCTCTCTCTCTCTCTCTCTCTCCTCTCTCTCTCTCTCTCTCTCTCTCTCTCTCTACTACTACTACTTTTGTAACTGGCCAATGGCCTATACAAATAAACATTTTGATTTGACTCTCTCTCTCTCTCATCTCTCTCTCTCTCTCTCTCTCTCTCTCTCTCTCTTCTCTCTCTCTCTCTCTCTCTCTCTCTCTCTCTCTCTCTCTCTCTCTCTCTCTTACTACTACTACTACTACTATACTACTACTATACTACTACTACATACTACTACTTGTACACTGGAAATGGCCATACAAATAAACATTTTGATTTGACTCTCTCTCTCTCTCTCTCTCTCTCTCTCTCTCTCTCTCTCTCTCTCTCTCTCTCTCTCTCTCTCTCTCTCTCTCTCTCTCTCTCTCTCTCTACTACTACTACTACTACTACTACTACTACTACTACTACTATCTACTTTGTAACTGGCCAATGGCCTATACAAATAAACATTTTGATTTGATTCTATCTCTCTCTCTCTCTCTCTCTCTCTCTCTCTCTCTCTCTCTCTCTCTCTCTCTCTCTCTCTCTCTCTCTCTCTCTCTCTCTCTCTCTCTCTCTACTACTACTACTACTACTACTCTACTACTACTAACTACTCTTGTAACTGGCCAATGGCCTATACAAATAAATGATTTGATTTGATTTGATTCTCTCTCTCTCTTCTCTCTCTCTCTCTCTCTCTCTCTCTCTCTCTCTCTCTTCTCTCTCTCTCTCTCTCTCTCTCTCGGAATCACTACAGGAGAGTGTCAACAGTCTGTTAAAATGGGCAGAGCTTAATCATATGTCTCTCCATCCTGATAAAACGAAAATTATGCTTATAACAACCAGGCAAAAGACATCAAATTTACCTTTGAAATGCCCACCTACTTCCATCGGAAACCAGACTGTCATGAAGTCGACAACTACAAAATTTTAGGTATGACCATTGACTGCAATCTTTCCTGGTTCAGTCATGTGACTGCTTTATGTGAAAGTATTTCCAAGAAAATGTACCAACTATCTAAAATTAAGCACTTTCATGCCAGAAAACTATTTTTTCATGCCCATATTCAATCCATTATTGACTACGGATCGACGCTGTGGGATTCAGCAAATGCAAATACTCTTAAACCTTTGGTTAGTTTACATAAGACAGCGCTTACACAACTCTAGTGATTTCAGACTATAACTTCTTATCTATTCTTCCCCTCAAAGAAAGGCTTAACTACAACAAGGGAGTTCTTATACACAAGATTATGTCCGGAAAAGTTCCACCTTCTCTTAGGGCTACATTGTCCCTAAACCAATCACGACATTCTGGAAAACTCAATATACCAATCCCTAGGACTGACCTTTTCAAGTCTAGCCTGGTATATCCCGGTAGTGTTCTTTGGAACTCCCTCCCTGACTCTCTTAGATTACCTCCCGAGCTCTGAACAGTACGTGAAGTAAACATGGTGCTTAACGTCCACAGAAACTGTACGGCTTATTAGGGACGGGGAGAAGGGGGTGGGTGGGGGGGGGGGGGGGGGGGGGGGGGGTGGGGGAAGAGAGAGGGAGATTATATACCTGTCGCTACACTGTCACCACCAGAATGACTTCTGCATTAAGATGGGCAGCGATGAGAGCCATTTTAATGTTTCAGTAGGAAGTGATGGACAAATCACAGGACAGTGTCCACAAACCACAACCTTTTTGAAGAGAAAGGAGAGCCGAAGCGGTATCGAACCGAGGTCCTTCCGCTTACCAGCCTAACGCCTTAATTACCGCTAGGCCAAACCGGCTCACACAGTACGTGTTGAGGTGTCCGTATTTTATGCGTGCAGGTATCGAGGCCAGTGTCATCGCAGGTGTGGCCAGTAGGGAATCCAACGGAGGAGACTCACTCACCCATGACGGCTACGGCGACAACGGCAGAGCATACGGAATTATGCAGGTGAGACGTTTGCTTTTGCTTTTGCTCCGCCCCCCCCCCCCCCCCCCCCCCACACACCACCCGCCCCCATACTTCACCTCACACACACACACACACACACACCCCCCCCCCCCGGCCTATGTGTATGTGTGTGTGTGTGTGTGTGTGTGTGTGTGTGTGTGTGTGTGTGTGTGTGTGTGTGTTGTGCGTGCGTGCGTGCGTGCGTGCGTGCGCGTGTGTGTATGTGTGTGTGTGTGTGTGTGTGTGTGTGTGTGTGTGTGTGTGTGTGCATGACTGAGAGAGAGAGAGTGTGTGCGTGTTAATGTGTGTGTGAGTGAGTGTGCGTGCGTGCGTGTTAATGCGTGGGTGTGTGTGTGTGTGTGTGTGTGCGTGCGTGCGTGCGTGCGTGTGTGTGTGTGTGTGTGTGTGTATTAGAGAGTAAGACAGAGACAGAGACAGAGAATGAGGAAGCTGAAAACCTGCCACTTCCTCTCTATAGTGAAAACGCGCTGTTCGCTTAGCTTAGCAGGCTAGCGTTGGCACGTGCACAGTTGGCACTGAACCGCAATATTTAGCCACTCTCCGCGTATCACGTGCAGTGCGACCTGACCCACTCGAACCTGCCGTGCAAGAGCTGTAACGCCCGCTCATGCTGTCACATCGAGATGATGGTGAAGGACCTGCTCATCCACTACATCAACCAGGTTGCTGCCAAACACCCCAGCTGGAGCAGAGAACAGGCACTGCAGGGTGAGTGCTGACAATGCTTGTGGTGTAGACAGGAATGAAGAGAACTCAGAACTTTATTACACAAGGATTAAGATTTTAGGCAGTTGCCTGTTCTTACAATCTCTCCCAACTAATCTACATGCCAGTAGGCTACACATAAAACAGCAGTAATGATGAAAAAGATGATAATGTTGAGGGGCGGGGAGAGAGAGAGAGAGAGAGAGAGAGAGAGAGAGAGAGAGAGAGAGAGAGAGAGAGAGAGAGAGAGAGAGAGAGAGAGAGAGAAATGATAATTTTAAAATCAGAGCCAAAACCCGACGACAGAGAGAGAGAGAAAATGATGATGATGATGAGTAATATGGTTCAGATACACGATGAAAAACGAAGTATTCAAATGACAATATCGCATAGAGACACACACAAAAACGCTGCTCAGACAAGCACTGTGGTTATAAATAATGAAAGGAAGAACAGTAAGTGTCAGCCTAAATCAGAGGAATGTACGAGAGGAATGAACAACCAGGAGTATGTGTGTAGGTGTAGATGTACGAGAGGATTGAACAACCAGGTGTATGTGCGTCTGTGTGCTAAGTGTAGATCTACGAGAGGATTGACTGAACAACCAGGTGTATGTGCGTCTGTGTGTTAGGTGTAGGTGTACAAGAGAAATGAGCAACCAGGTGTATGAGCTTCTGTGTACTAGATGTAGGTGTACAAGATAAATGAGCAACCAGGTGTATGGGTGTCTGTGTGCTAGGTGTAGGTGTACAAAAGAAATGAGCAATCAGTGTATGTGCGTCTGTGTGTAGGTATAGATGTACGAGAGAAATGAACAACCGAGTGTATGTGCGTCCGTGTGCTAGGTGTAGATGTACAAGAGAATTGAGCGACCAGGTGTATGTGCGTCTGTGTGCTAGGTGTAGATGTACAAGAGAACTGAGCAACCAGGTGTATGTGTGTCTGTGTGCTAGGTGTAAACGTACACGAGAACTGAGCAACCAGGTGTATGGGAGTCTGTGTGCTAGGTGTAGATGTACACGAGAATTGAGCAACCAGGTGTATGTGCGTCTGTGTGCCAGGTGTAGATGTACAAGAGAACTGAGCAACCAGGTGTATGGGTGTCTGTGTCCTAGGTGTAGATGTACACGAGAATTGAGCAACCAGGTGTATGTGCGTCTGTGTGCTAGGTGTAGATGTACTAGAGAACTGAGCAACCAGGTATATGTGCGTCTGTGTGCTAGGTGTAGAAGTACAAGAGAACTGAGCAACCAGGTGTATGTGTGTCTGTGTGCTAGATGTAGATGTACCCGAGAATTGAGCAACCAGGTGTATGTGCGTCTGTGTGCCAGGTGTAGATGTACAAGAGAACTGAGCAACCAGGTGTATGGGTGTCTGTGTCCTAGGTGTAGATGTACACGAGAATTGAGCAACCAGGTGTATGTGCGTCTGTGTGCTAGGTGTAGATGTACTAGAGAACTGAGCAACCAGGTATATGTGCGTCTGTGTGCTAGGTGTAGAAGTACAAGAGAACTGAGCAACCAGGTGTATGTGTGTCTGTGTGCTAGATGTAGATGTACCCGAGAATTGAGCAACCAGGTGTATGTGCGTCTGTGTGCCAGGTGTAGATGTACAAGAGAACTGAGCAACCAGGTGTATGGGTGTCTGTGTCCTAGGTGTAGATGTACACGAGAATTGAGCAACCAGGTGTATGTGCGTCTGTGTGCTAGGTGTAGATGTACTAGAGAACTGAGCAACCAGGTATATGTGCGTCTGTGTGCTAGGTGTAGAAGTACTAGAGAATTGAGCAACCAGGTGTATGGGTGTCTGTGTGCTAGGTGTAGGTGTACACGAGAACTGAGCAACCAGGTATATGGGTGTCTGTGTGCTAGGTGTAGGTGTACAAGAGAACTGAGCAACCAGGTGTATGGGAGTCTGTGTGCTAGGTGTAGGTGTACAAGAGAACTGAGCAACCAGGTGTATGGGAGTCTGTGTGCTAGGTGTGGCTGTAGGAGAGGAATGAACAGCCAGGTGTCTGTGTGATACGTCCGGGTGTAGGAGAGGAATGAACAAACGGGTGTATTTACGTCTATGTGGGAGGTGTAGATGCACAAGAGAAATGAACAACCAGGCGTATAGATGTGTGTGTTACTTGTCAGTGTACAAGACGAAAGAACAGCTATGTGTCTGTGTGCAAAGTGTAGGTGTATAAGGGTTGTTGTTGTTATTGTTGTTGAAGTGTTGTTTTACGTCCACAGAAACCGTAGGTTTATTAGGGACGGGAGCCCAGGACGTCCACCTCGACTTTCACACAGCTCCTGAGCTCTGTGTATAAGAGAAATGAACAACCACTTGTACAGGTGTTCGTGTGCTATTAATTTGTGGGTGTACAAGATGAAAGAACAGCTATCCGTCTGAGTGCTCGGTGTAGGTACTAGGTGTATAAAAGAAATGAACAACCAGGCGTATAGCGGTGTGTTACTTGTCAGTGTACAAGACGGAAGAACAGCTATGTGTCTGTGTGCAAGGTGTAGGTGTATAAGAGAAATGAACAACCAGTTGTATAGGTGTTTGTGTGTTATTAATGTGTGGGTGTACAAGATGAAAGAACAGCTATCTGTCTGTGTGCTAGGTGTAGGTGTACAAGGGAAATTGACAAACAGGTGTATAGGTGTCTGTGTGTTATTAATGTGTGGGTGTACAAGATGAAAGAACAGCTATCTGTCTGTGTACTAGGTGTAGGCGCATAAGAGAAATGAACAAACAGGTGTATAGGTGTCTGTGCGTTACTTGTCAGTGTACAAGTTGAAAGAACAGCTATCTGTCTGTGTGCTAGGTGTAGGTGTACAAGAGAAATGAACAAACAGGTGTATAGGTGTCTGTGCGTTACTTGTCAGTGTACAAGTTGAAAGAACAGCTATCTGTCTGTGTGCTAGGTGTAGGTGTACAAGAGAAATGAACAAACAGGTGTACAGGTGTCTGTGCTTTACTTGTCAGTGTACAAGATGAAAGAACAGCTATCTGTCTGTGTGCTAGGTGTAGGTGTACAAGAGAAATGAACAAACAGGTGTATAGGTGTCTGTGCGTTACTTGTCAGTGTACAAGTTGAAAGAACAGCTATCTGTCTGTGTGCTAGGTGTAGGTGTACAAGAGAAATGAACAAACAGGTGTACAGGTGTCTGTGCTTTACTTGTCAGTGTACAAGATGAAAGAAAAGCTAGGTGTGTGTCTGCTAGGTGAAGGTGCAGAAGAAGTATGTGTGGGCTGTGGGGGGGGAGGGGGGGGGGACTGAAGAGGGGGAGAGGGGTCGTTAAAATCCAACAACTAATTAAATAACTGGCTGCGGTTCAGGTGGTGTGGCCGCCTACAACTTTGGGGTCGGCAACGTGCAAAGCTGGGCTCACCTCGATATCGGAAGCACCGGAAATGACTACAGCAATGACGTCATCGCACGCGCCAAGTACCTCAAGACCATGGGCTGGTCTTAAGGCGTGTCTGGTGGGCGGGAGTTCCGCGCTGACTCTGTCTAATAAATGAGTCTCTTCCCCCCAATCGAAAAGTCCTTTGTATCTCTGTGTTGTGTGAATGAATGTCAGAGTGAAGCGTGTCACCCTCTAGTCTGACCAGTTATATTTGCATACTCATCCCTAAAACTTGACACACACGCACGCACGCACACACACGTACGCGCGCACACGCACGCACGCACGCACACGCAGGCACGCACGCACACACACACGAGCGCGCGCGCGCGCGCCCGCACGCACACACTCGCACAGAGGCAGGCAGGCACACACACACACACATACCCCCCCCCCCCCCCCCCCCCCACACACACACACACACACACACACACACACACACACAGGCCTTATAAATATTCTTTTACATTACATTTACATTACACTGCATAACATAATCATTTACTAACCAGACAGTTGTTCCCCCTTGGCCGGAGCCGTCGAAAGTGTTGCAGTCTTGTTCAGTTTCGCTCCATTTCACACCACTTGGAGTTACAAGCTACCCCACACGGCTGAGTTTTGTTCAGCGTTATTTAAATGATAGGTACCGCCGAAATTCGACGCCCACAACAGCTCGTCCTAATAATCTTCGGTGACGATTAAATTCAGCACGTTCAGTAAAAATCACGAACAATATTTACTTGTATTGGACTCAGAACTGGAGCGTGTTAGATGATAGATGCTCCAGCCACTGATTGAGCTTCAGCTGGTGTTTCGGCACGACTGAGTGTTTCTCAGTGTTCCAGCCAGCAGTGGTTTTCCGTCAGAGATTTTCTGGCCAAGAACTGACCTGAACAAGTTTTTTCCGCACGAATGAAGTCCACAAGCCTGACTGCGATCTGATGTGAGCCGGTTTGCCCTAGCGGTAAGGCGTTAGGCTGGTACTGAAGCAGAGGGGCCTCGGTTCGAATCCGCTTCGGCTCTCCTTTCTCTTCAAAAGTTGTGGTCTGTTGACAGTGTCTTGTGACTTTGTCCCTCACAATTATGAAACATTAAAATGGCTCTCATCGCTGCCTACCTTAATGCAGAAGTCATTCTGGTGGTGACAGTGTAACGATAGGTATATAATCTCCTCCCCCCCCCCCCCCCCCCCCCCCCCCCCCCCCCCCCCCCCCCCTTCTCCACGTCCCTAATAAGCCTTGTGGTTTCAGAGGACGTTAAACACCATGTTTATTTACTACGCGATCTGATGGTAAGCAGAGGGACCTCGGTTCGATTCCGCTTCGGCTCTCCTTTCCGACTTCAAAAACGGGTTGTGGTTTGTGGACTGTCTCAGTTGTGACTTTGTCACTACTGACTTGTAGAAGTCTGTAGCGGAATGTTGCCTGCAGCGCTGAGCAGTGTATTTGGTAGGGTGTCTGTGTGTGTGTGTGTGTGTGTGTGTGGTGTGTGTGTGGTGTGTGTGTGTGTGTGTGTGTGTGTGTGTGTGTGTGCGCGCGTTTGTGCGTGCGTGCGTCAGTCGCAGAATTTTGTTTTCATCAGCTCATACCCACTCAAATTATCCCCCTTCCTGTGCGTTAAAACTCAGTATCAGTTGTCGTTTTCTCAGTGTGAAAGCCGTCAGGTTCAGTTTCAATTAGAATCTAAAACAACAAAACCAGTATGTGCTGTTCACTGACGCGTGTGGGAGTAATGCTGTATTTCGAACGGCCAGGCTAAAATCGACGCGGTGAGCCATTTCAACGGTACGTATGGATATGCCAGAGTTTAACAGAGTTATAAACAATCAGTTGGAACAGCTTGTTACCCAACATTGTATTAGCCGGAACACTAAACTCCTTCACTGAAAAATCTGGATAAACGTTGGAAACAGAATATATATAGCACAAAGTAAATGACGAACACACATACACTCACAATACACGTAGCGCTCTTAAAAAGAATAATGTAGAGCATAATATAAACCAAAACTCGCCTTAGCAGGGAAAGTTTAATACAAGGGACATAAGCAGAGCTTACCCATTACTTTATACACAGCGTTATGTCCCTTGCAATCTTCCGGCTGCATGGGTGTATGGTAGATTCAGTCTTCACAACCATGATCGTAACAAGCTAATTGAACTTGTCTTTCAACTACAAACAAAAATGGCAGCTTTTGCCAAGTGAGTGGAACATGTATCGTTTTCCTGTGTAGTCTGGTTTCGATGTACTGTTTCTTTCTTTTGCCCCCAAGACTTGCCCCCTTCCCTGCTTGTGTCGTCTGCTTTTGGAAATAGGTCAAAGTTGATACCTTGACTATGTTGAACTTGCGAAAGGCGAAGCATTGATTTGGAACACAAACAGTAATTAGCTCAGCGGATCTGCTTGACCATGAAGAGTCTATCCATCTTGTCTGCCGCTACTGTTGCAAATTTATGCGAAGTGCTTGCTGCAAATTAACAATAACATGATTGATTCAACATGATACATTCAGTGACAGCTTGACACAGTTACCTGGACATCCAGAGGTCAGTCCCTCTGACCTACTTTAAAACCGTTTAGCTCGAAAACAAAGCTGACACAATTAAATGT
Source organism: Alviniconcha marisindica (assembly GCA_018857735.1). NCBI lineage: Eukaryota > Metazoa > Mollusca > Gastropoda > Provannidae > Alviniconcha > Alviniconcha marisindica. Next base: position 944,080 of record JABMCL010000448.1, on the reverse strand, counting down.
GATCACATCACTTGCTTGAAAATCGCCATAGGCAGCACCTTTTAACTTTAAGTACACATTACTGCAAGACTTGCAAATCTCAGAGCACAGTCCTTGACAGAAAGAAGAAGAAGTGTTTATAATCAGTATCGGTCTGCATGAAATTTGAAAACAGCGAGTACCTCTTGTGTCTCTGGAGTAGATGAGAAGGTATCTTTGCATGCATCACAGGAATTCTGCCTGTCTTAGTTTTGCCTCCCAAAACACATGAAAGGTTAAAAAGAATGCTTACTTAATATGACTCAACACAGAGTGCAAATTTTCAAGATAAGTCCCTTTGTCAATGGACAGAACAACACTTAAATAGCAGGTAAACAGTGAAAAATTAAATGTAGGCTACTTATCTGCTTTTGGCTGTGGTGTCTTTGAGTCCAGTGTTTGACAAAAAAATAATAATCTGCCTCCCCAGTTTGAACATTTAGGTCCCCCCTCCCCCCCATTCCTCTCAGTGATCACACTAGACATTTTTCAAAGTGATGTGACATCTATAAGGTGGCAAAAGTGGTTCACAGAAACTGGTCAGATGATCACTGTAAACAGTCAGATACATGACTAGTAGTAGTACTACTACTACCACCACTAGAGCTGTTCTAGCAAAGACCCAGCTCCCTTCCCCATCTAGAACACACACACACACACACACACACACACACACACACACATGCAACATGCCACACACACTCTCTCTGTGTGTGCTGCATTTATCCATTTAAAAAAAAAGGTTTTTTGTTTGGAGAACCAGACAAACAAAGCAACAGTCTGACTGCTGATTTTTCCCCCCCAGTATATTTTAAAAATATTGCTGATCTTAACCAGTAAAAATTCTAAAATAACAGAAATTACCAGTTAACACGAACCTGTCGAAAAACTGTTTTTGCAGGGTGGCTGCACAGATGTCGGCAGGGGTGAAGCGAGAGTTCCTGTCCCCCAACAAAGTCCGTCTGACGCTGTCTTGGGGATTTCCTTATGAAGCTTTTGGACCCAACGGTCAGTGCCACTGCTTGTTTGTTTACTGTAAGGTTGTGTGTGTGTGTGTGTGTGTGTGTGTGTGTGTGTGTGTGTGTGTGTGTGTGTGTGTGTGTGTGTGTGTGTGTGTGTGTGTGTGTGTGTGTGTATACATGTGTGAGTGAGTGAGTGAGTGAGTGAGTGAGCGTGCATGCGTGCGTGCATGCATGCGTGTGTGGTGTGGGTGTGTGCGATATGGGTGTGTGTGTGTGTGTGTGTGTGTGTGTGTGTGTGTGTGTGTGTGTGTGTTGTGACAAACTGTACTACCTGTGAGAATTTTAAGACGGATAAAATAATTAGCACATAACAAACTTTTGTCATTGAAGGAAGTCAGGTGTGTGTTTTTTGTGTGTGTTTTTGTTTGTTGTTGTTTTTTGCACTGTTGTGACCTACAAGTCAAGGTGAGCATGCTACCACTTCCATAATTTTAGATATGTTTACTTTTGAAGCTTTGATGGTACACCCTCTCAAATAGTGACAAAATTGTCAGTATGCTGTTCAAAAGCAGTCACTTATATGGGAGAAGAAGCAGAAGATGATCAAAATAAGAACCTGAGAATAAGCTTAGATTTTGTTTTGTTTTTAAGTGGGGCACTTATATATTATATATCATATTATATATCAGAGCATGCCTCTCTCTCTGTGTCTGTGTCTGTCACTCTCTGTGTCTCTGTCTCTCTGTGTGTCTCTGAACCTCTGTCTCTGCCTGTCTGTCTGTCTGTCTGTCTCTCGTGTGTGTGTGTGTGTGTGTATGTGTGTGTGTGCACGCATGCGCGTGCATGCATGTGTGTGTGTGTGTGTGTGTGTGTGTGCACACATGCGCGTGCATGCATGTATGTGCGTGCATGCATGTAGGCCTGTGTGCGTGCATATATATGTTATCTTATGTTGTTATCAACTTGTTTTAGCTATAATTGTAATTGTTTAAATACTTTTTTTGTTTTCCTGAACAGTTCTGTTCATTCACATGTTACACTGATGGTATGTTTCAAAGACAGTTTCCTTTTAAGGACAATAAAGTAATATATTATTTTGTTTTTGATGTGGAAAACAAATTTTGTGAATGGCAGTTATGTTGATTAAATCCTACATGTGCAAAACACTGTGAGGTATCATAGCTGGCCTGATGTCTACTAGTTACAAAGTTATGACAGTTTCTGCTTTTCTTTGTTGTTAACAGTAATGATAAAGAGTGGCTCATTCTGTGTTTTTGTCTTGTTGACTGTAGTGACAAAGTGGTGGTACATTGTGTGTTTTTGTCTTGTTGACTGTAGTGACAAAGCGGTGGTACATTCCGTGTTTTTGCATCGTTGATGGTGATGACTAAGCTATTTCCGTCAGGATACAGCTGTAACACATTGTGAATTTCTGTTGACAGCTGTCACACATTCTGAACTTTTGTCATGGTACAGCTGTAATACATTCTGAATTTCTTGTCTGTGGACAGTTGTAGTACATTCTGAATTTCTTGTCTTTTGACAACTGTAGCACATTCTGAATTTCTGTCTAGGCACAGCTATAGCACATTCTGAATTTCTGTCTGTTAGCAACTGTAGCACTTTGTGAATTTCTGTCTGGTTACAGCCACTGCACATTCTGAATTTCTGTCTGTTGACAACTGTAGCACATTGGGAATTTGTTTCAGATTACAGCTGTAATACATTCTGAATTTCTGTCTGTTGACAATTGTAACACATTCTGAATTTCTGTCTGGTTACAGCCATAGTGCATTCTGAATTTCTGTCTGTTGACAAGTGTAACACATTGTGAATTTCTGTCTGTTGACAGCTGTAACACATTGTGAATTTCTGTCTGTTGACAACTGTAACACATTGTGAATTTATGTCTGTTGACAGCTGTAACACATTGTGAATTTCTGCCTGTTGACAGCTGTAACACATTGTGAATTTCTGCCTGTTGACAGCTGTAACACATTGTGAATTTCTGCCTGTTGACAACTGTAACACATTGTGAATTTCTGCCTGTTGACAACTGTAACACATGGCAAATTTCTGTCTGTTGACAGCGGTGGTGAAGCCGTGGCACATCCTAAACCTTGTGGAGAGCGGGCGTGCCCTGTCTTTCAACAGCATGCCCAACACAACGGGGGACCCCTTCTTGGCGGTAGAGAACCTATACACTCACTACGGCCTCTTCCAGGCTTCCGTCAGGCTCAGCGTCTCCAAGGACCTCTACGACATCTCCGTGCCCAAGACGCCCCTGGTGCTGGAAAATGAACTGGTGTACGTGGGCAGGTCCACCATGAACCTCCACACCAACGTGCTGCTTCCGTCAAGGTCTCTGACCCTTGCTTCCTGCGAGGTTCAGAGCGTGTTGGTGGACAGGGTGACAAGGCGCCCGACCCCTCACCCTGATTGGTGGAGGCAGAGGTTTGGCCACTACACCGACCCTGGGAGGCAGTTGAAGGTGAACGTTCAGAAAGAACCACTGGAGGAGGCGTCCGGGGCGGAGCCAATCAGCAGTCGCATTACAGCGCTGAAAGGCAGAGTGCCGCAAGATCTACCAATCAGTGATAGCCTAACATCTCATGATCTGATAGTCTGCAACAGTGACGTGGATGCGTACGGGCACGCCAACTGGTCAGTGTACTTGAAATATTGCCTGGATGCCCTGATCATGGGGACCGGGTCAGAGTCTGCCAAACATCTGAAGTCGCGAGCGGTCAAGTCGGCGGAGATCTGCTACATTGGGGAAGGGAGCGTTGGGCAGCAGATCCAAGTGAACTTCTGGAAAGACAAGACTGTGCCCCAGTCTGTGCATTTTCACATTGTGAGTTCGGAGTCCAAGCAACTCATCACGTACGCTTTTCTGCAGTTTTATCCGTTGGAGGATGTTGAGTTCACAATTTCAAAATTGTAGCTTTGCAAAAGAGCGTTCTAGTCTTGTACACAGCTCAGGGAGGAGGCTCCTGACACAGAAGTGTCAAACGTGGTGGCCTCAACTACTTCCTTTAGCAGGCAGTTCCAATCCTTCATTGTTCTGTGTAAAAAGGAAGCGCTCATGTACTGCGTTCTTGCTGGGATGAGCTTGAACTGCCTGTTGTGACCTCGGCGCTGGCGAGAGGGGGTAGGCAGGTAGGTAGTGTTGCTTAATGTCCTCAGATGTCGGTTGACATATTAGGGACAAGCTGAGACCAATGCCGAAGCATGGTTCAATATAGCTTTACGTCCACGGAAACCAGAAGGCTCGTTAGGACGGACAGCCCAGGACGGCCACCTCGACTCTCACACAGCTCCTGAACTATGGGGAGAGGGGGGCAGGGGCGGCAAGCTTTTATTTGAGGCCAGGGCAATGGACTAGGCCGCTGTGGATTTTGTACAGTATGGAGAGCCTGGAGATTTGACGGCCTCTCTCCAGTGTTTTTTTAAATTGAATGGTAATATTCGTTTTGTATATGAAGTATAGTTACATGTATCCTTCGGGTTCGAAATTCCCAATGGGAAGTTTGGGTTGTTCGTTCCCTAGGCAAGGGAGAAAACTTCCGGTTCAGACTCGTCCACCGTGGGCAGACAACTCTGCCTTATGGCACGTGTCCTTTTCTAAAAGCAGTAGCAACAGAAACAGTTATGTTAGCCCATATTTGACCAGAAACTTGGTAGTGTTGGGAAATTTTCAGTCACAGCAGAAGTGCCGTTATCTCCTCTTCCTTACGAGTAGAACGTTTGAAAGAAGGAACAGCATTGCCTAAGACTAGTGAGAGGTATAACAGGATTGCTGGAGAGGTATAATAATAATGGTTAGTTAGAGCGCCTCAGTAACCCGCACAGGCCCTAAGCGCTTACACATTCCTTAAAATGTACATGTTTTCAAGGTTCAGTGCATACAACACACGCGGCACTCAGGAGCGTGCGTGCGCGCACGCACGCACGCACGCACACACGCACGCACGCACACAAAGTGTCTCTCTCTCACACACACACACACACACACACACACACACACACACACACACACACACACACACATTTTGAAAATGAGGTTTCTGTCAGAGTTCTAGCTGTTGTTGACTGGTATGAACTGCCTGTGAATACTTGATAATTTATTTGTACTCTGAGTTTCTTTGACTTTGCCTCACTCTGAAACTAATTCATGGGTACACCTAATTCTGTCATCCAACCTCTCCAGAAAATTCAGAACCTTGCTGCAAGACTTGTTCCCATGGCACCCCGTCACCACCACTCAACACCTCTCCTGGAAAAACTGCACTGGCTTCCCATTTCAGAACGTATTAAGTCGCTTGTATGTGTTTAGTGCTACAAGTGGTTCTGGTCCTGCTTACCTCTCTGAACTGCTGCATGTCTACTCCCGTCTCGTACACTACGCTCTTCTTCTGACACCCGCATGCTGAAATCCAACAATACAAACGCAAGACTCATGGCTTTCGCACCTTCTCTTGCTTTAGACCCCACATTTGGAATTCACTCCTACAAGATCGTAGACACTGCTCAACCCTGTCATCTTTTAAAGCCAAACTGAAACCTTCCTCTTCTCCCAGTATTTCCATCCTAACTAATATCAGTACCCAGTTTCTGCTACAGTCATTGTGTGTGTGTGTGTGTGTGTGTGTGTGTGTGTGTGATGTGTGTGTGTGTATGTGTGTGTGTGTACGTGCGTGCGTGTGTTTGTAGTGCGTTTTTTTGTTTGTTTTGTTTTTGTATAATACTTTATGTAAATTGTTTTGGTAGGACTATGCTCTACATGTGTATAGAATATCATATTTAGGTTAATGTGTATCGTGAGCGCTCAGGGCGTTGATGAGCGCATGATAAATGTACATTATTATTATTATTATGGTCGTAATTTGGCTTCTTCATTCATTGAATTTTTATATTTTTATTTTATTTGTACTGCTGTGGAGTGCTGCCTGTGTAATACGAATGTGATATTTCGATGAATGATGAACTCTCCAACAAGTCTGGGCAAAGACTGTTCACTGAGGGAAATATTATTTTGTTTGTTTGTGTGTGTGTGTGTGTGGGGGGGGGGGTGTGTGTGTGTTGTGTGTGTGTGTGTGTGTGTGTGTGTGTGTGTGTGTGTGTGTGCGTGTGTGTGTGTGTGTGTGTGGTGAGTGTGTGTGGTGGGTCTTTTTTCGATGGTGCAACACACCTATGGCTGCGCCGCTTTTCTTTTCACGCAAGGCAGCATGGTGTCGGAATCTTTACTGCGGAGTTACTACTAGATGACAAATAAAGCTATATATTATTCGTAACTGGGTGTATTCCGGCCACAATATAGGCTGCTTCCTATCTAACCCAGTTTAACGGCCAAAGCGCCGCGATGTACCAGTTACGTCACTGTTCCAGTTACGTCGGTGTGCCAGTTACATCACTGTTCTAGTTTACGTCAGTGTACCAGTTACGTCACTGTTCCAGTTACGTCGGTGTGCCGGTTACGTCACTGTTCCAGTTACGTCAGTGTGCCAGTTACTACACCACTGTTCCTGTTACGTCCGTGTGTCAGTTACGTCATTGTGCCAGTTACGTCATTGAATGTGCCAGTTACGTCAATGCGCCACTTACGTGAACACGATCAATACAAGTATGGTGCAACTATTACCACCTGGTATTTACTATTTAGAATCACATGCGACAAGAAGGCAGTGAATCTGCTCTATAGCGGAGAATACGCTAAAAATCTGAAACACAACGATACCCGGAGCGCTCGTGCAGAATCAACACACAAGGCAGTTAATTAGCGCTCGAAATACGTCGGTAACTGACACTCACAAGTACAGCAACTTGACAAAGACCTGAGTCGCCTGCGGTAACTCTCTCCTGGTACATAAACTCCACCAGAGGTACATCCTCGTAGCATAGTTCAGGAGCTGTGTGAGAGTCGAGGTGGCCGTCCTGAGCTGTCCGTCCTAACGAGCCTTCTGGTTTCCGTGGACGTAAAGAATTATTGAACCGTGCTTCGGCATTGGTCACAACTTGTCCCTAATATGTCAACTGACATCTGAGGACATTAAGCATCACTTCACCCCCACATCCTCGTACCTCTCAAGTTTTAGTACATGATATGCATTGAGGATGTATCTCTGGTGGAGTTTATTAACCTTGTATTTAGACGCATGCCAGGCGAGAGTTACCGCAGGCGACTCGGGTCTTTGTTGTTGTACTTGTGTTACCGCGACGTATTTCAAGCGCTAATTAACTCCCTTGTGTGTTGATGAAGAATACGATATATATATATATATATATATATATATATATATATATATATATATATATATATATATATATACAAGTAATCAACACCAACGTAATTATAAGTACTATGACAGGTATGCGTGCACTGCAAGGATGGTGCTTACGAAAATCCGTGTTCATCAGTGGTGTCTGTTCGCTGACTGTTACGGAGTCAAAAACTGTAACGGCCGCTGACCTTTCTGTGATCTGAGATGCTCTGTGGCGTAGTGTCTCTAATGCGACGTGTTATTCGAGCGGAACGCGGTACTGACACTCAGTGACGCACGCAGGCTTTCCCACGCCCACTCAGTAAAGTATTGTCCAGTAAAAAAGCGACATGGCGGTGAGGGACAAGGCAAGGTATTTGGACCTAATAATGTTGACGGCAATTACAACATTTTCAGACTGATGTAGATGTTTGAAAGTTTTTTGTTTGTTTTTTTCCACCAAAGAGAAGTTAGCCACTGAAAGAGCAACTGTAGAAAAACAAGTTCGGCCGTTCAAAGGAAATCTAGCGGCTAACTGTATTTTTCACTGTGGTCACCGCACTGTCGCAAATCAAGCAGGGACAACAATCTATGACTGCACAGTACCGAGAGAGTTGCTCGCATGCTTACGTTTGTGTGTGCGTGTGCCCGCGTGTGTGTGTGTGTGTGTGTGTGTGTGTGTGTGTGTGTGTGTGTGTGTGTGTGTCTGAGGGGTGGGGGGTGGTGTGTGGGAGGGCCATGTCCGACAGTGAGAGAGAGTGTGTGTATGTGTGTGTGGGGTGTGTGTGTGTGTGTGTGTGTGTGTGTGTGTGTGTGTGTGTGTGTGTGTGTGTGTGTGTGTGACGGAGGGGTGGTGCGTGGTGTGTGTGGAGGTGTCCGACAGTGAGAGAAGAGAGAGTCAGTGTGTGTGTGTGGGGGGGGGGGAGGCGGATGAGAGAGAGAGAGACAGACACACAGACACAGACACAGACAGAGAGAGAATAACATAAGTGTATACATACGAAACTGAATAGACATGAGTGTCAGACGCAATGTTTGTGCAAATTGTTTGTCACAGTGAAACTTTCTGGGTGATTTTTCTCTATTTTTACGTATAAACACACACACACACGCACACACACGCGCGCACGCACACACACACACACACACACACACACACACACACACACACACACACACACACACACACACACACACACACCACCCCCATTTAAAAATAAATAAATTGTAAAATAGTTTATGAATAAATCGTGAGAAAAAGTACAAGTTAGATGTTAAGGGTGGTGTTCGCACCTGATTTCTGGCCCTAGGCCAAATCAAAGTCCAGCGATGACGCGCCGGTGTTTATCTCAGTCCAGTTATACAACTATTACCAGCCACCACGATTTTTATAACTAACAGTCGGAATGGGAATCCAATTTCCAGTTATCTCACAAGCAGGTTGGCTGTTTACTTTGTCCAGGCAAAGTTTGTTTACCTCAGTTCTTGCCGAGGAAGTCTCTTACGGTCAGTCAGTGGAGAAAAAACCGAGGAAACCCTCGTACCGAAAGTTTAAGTGTCAGTGAATCAAGTATCATCGAATACGCTTCAGTTTTGAATCCTATGAAAGCGAATAATTGTATTGCACCTGAACTTTGCAGAAAGTGCTAAACGAGCGTAGGTCTGTGAATTGAATTGCCAAAGATTAGGACTTGTAACTGATATTTGTGTTGAAATTCGGTACCCACAATTAGATAACAAAAACAAAACAAAAACAAAAAAGTACCCAAAAAAGGGCTGAACGAGTGTAGATCTGTGACTGAATTGAATCACCAAAGATTAGGACTTGTAACTGATATTTGTGTTGAAATTCTGCACCCATCACTCATATAAGGGGGGGGGGGAAAGAGAGAAAAATAAGAAAGAGTAGGTGTAGTAACTTTCAAGCGGCGTGAAAGTGACAGGTGAGATGAAGGAAAAAGGATACATCACTTTTGACGTGGACCTGTCCCAAGCGGGGCGAGCTAGAGGTAAGTAAATGATTGTGTTAGTTGTGTGTGCAGCCGTTGCTGTGTTTTTATGTGTCGGGTTTTCAAGTGTGTGTGTGGCGTGGTGTGTGTTATGTGTGCGTGTGTGTGTGTGTGTGTGGTGTGTGTGTGTGTGTGGTGTGTGTGTGTGTGTGTGTGTGTGTGTGTGTGTGTGTGTGTGTGTGTGTGTGTGTGTGTGTGCGTGCTGTGTGTGTGTGTGTGTGTGTGTGTGTGTGTGTGTGTTTATGTGTGCGACGTGCTTTCGTGTGTGTGTGTGTGCGTGCGTGTGTGTGTGCGTGTGTGTGTGTGTGCGGCGTGCGTGTGTGTGTGCGTGCGTGTGTGTGTGCGCGCGCGCGGTCACTGAGTCCCGAGCGCGTTTGTGCAATTAGTGATTTCCGGGGAACTGCGTTGGAAACTATGCATGTTGATGAATTTGACTGAGAATTCTAACGCCGTAATTCTATAGAAATTACTATCAGCGGCCACTTTTGCCTTATTAGACGAGTAGCCTGACACCTTCGCCTGTACCCTCAAGTTGCTCTTTTTCTGGCCACCCTTTGGAAATAAGACTGACTGAAGTTGATAAGACTCTCAGAAAACTGTGTATCATTGAAGATGAGAGAAGACGGACGGAATAGGGTGAACAGAAAAGATACGCATCATAGCGACTGAAAGATCATTCAGCAACGGTGAAGATCTGATATCATATGTCATATCATTATATCTCATCAATGTTACGGCTCATGGACTTTTTAGCATTTTGCGTGGTGGTCGTAATTTTCAGTAATGTCTATAATAATTAATATGGTTAACATTGTTCTTGCTAAAAGTGCTGCGTGTATTGTCCTGGCTTGTTTTCGTCAGTTACATTAATTCTGTGCAAAGTCATGTAGTTGGAGTGATGGACTAGCTGGGATGAACAGTATTTGTCTTCCTTTTTGCTGCAGTAAGTAAACATGACGCTTAACGTCCACAGAAACCACAAGGCTTTAAGGGGGGGGGAGAGGATATATACTGATTAGCCTAGCTAACCTACAGTCACACTGAGAGTCGGTTTGGCCTTGCGGTAAGGCGTTAGCTGGTACTGAAACAGAAGGACCTGGTTCGAACGCTTGCTCCTTCTCTTCAAAAGTTGGGCTGTGGACGTCTTGTGACTTTGACCCTCACATATGAACGTTAAATGCTCTATCCTGCCCACCTGATGCAGTGAGTCTTCCTGGGTGCAGTGTAGGATAGGTAGTAACACCTCGTCCCAACCTCCCTCCCGCCTCCCTTCCCTCCTTCCAAAGCCTTAGTTCTGTGGACGTTAGTCCATGTTTACTTATTCACTGCACCAACAGATAATCGTGACTAAGAGGGCTCATGTGGACCGTTTTAATGTTCATGAGCCAATTCTGGGGTCAAAGTCAAGACATAGGTCATCACAACCTACTCCTTTCCAAAGAAGCACCGCCGAAGCGGAATCGAGCCAAACTCTCTCTTACCAGCCTACCCTACCCCCAAAAAAAGAAAGAAAAAGAGAGCAAACAAACAAACAAACAAACAAATAAAATAAATAAAAACAAATGATAATGTAGAGCTTCATGTCCTCGGATGTCGGTTGACATATTAGGAACAAACTGAGACCAATGCCAAAGCATGGTTCAATATTGCTTTACATCCACAGAAACCGTAAGGCTCATTAGGACGGAAAGCCGTCCAGGACGGCCACCTCGACTTTCACTCTGGTAAAAACACAAATAAAAAACACACAATAACAACAAAACAAAAACAACAACAACAACAACAAAAACACAAGTTGTTGCCACTAAAAATTTATATGCACCTCTCCAACACTTTCCCTGGCCGCCTAGCAGACACTCGCTTTGTCCTACCAAGTCCACCTCCTTATCGGAGAGTCAACTGTGACGCAACTGACGCTTGGGTCACGAGACTTATCACGTGTCAGCCCGGGTTTCCGAAGCCGCCGGATCGTCTGATAGAAGACGTGGTTGTACATGAATTTGATAGCGATACAGCCCTCGCACGTGGCAAAACACGTGCCTCGGCATTGACTGTATGTACACAAATCTTGCTGCTGGCACGAGGGGTGTGTGTGTGTGTGGGGGGTTGAAGAGGTGTAGGTTTACTTTACTGCTGGTCGCGTGCAGTCGCTACTTGTTCAAAGGACCCCCTCCTCGCCCTCCAACCCCCACCCCTCCTCTCCTTATCTGATAATTTTATACTTGGATGAAGTCTAGTTGGTTGTTTCAGCTTGTGTATGTTATTTTTTTTTTTGTTTTTTTAGGTTGAGTATCGTTAGTGTTGTCATTTATGTTTCATTTGACAAATGATCAATGGTTATTATGGATTAAAGATGTAAGACCAAAACAAAGCTACACACACACACACACACACACACACACACACACACACACACACACACACACACACACACACCACCCCACCACCACACACCAGCACACACACACACACAACAACACACACACACACACACACACACACACACACACACACACACACACACGCACACACACACACGGCACACACACACACACACGCACACACCACACACACACACACACACACACACACACACACACACACACACACACACACACGCCACGCAACACACACACACACACACCACACACACACAAAACACACACACACACACACACACACACACACACACACACACACACACACACACACAACACACACACACACACACACACCACACACACACACACAACACCCAACACACATAATCCACAAACACCGCTGAGCATAACACGACATCACGTCCATTATCACATAGAATAACAAAATAATGCTGACAAAAACAAACAACCCCCACACACACACACACACACACAAAAGCACCTTTAAATCTGGTCATTACAAATGCGCCATTTTGGTTTATTTGTCACGAGGTTCTTTTATAAGCTTACGAATCCGTGAGGGCGCGTGACCAGGTATTTTTACCTTTGCACCACCCAGTACAGTCAGAGACATACTACGTATCTCTGGTACAGTCACGGGACCTTGATGCAGTGACGTCATCGCCGCGTCAGACTCAGTCCTGGTCCAGTTTGGGGTCAGTCAGTCATGTAAGGCCTACTACGTTTTCTCAAGCCGGTCATCACTTCTCCGGCAGGGGCCGGACGCAAACGCCAGGAAGTCAGTCACGCGCTCGTAACCACTACTTAAGAAGGTCAAGATATGAAGTAATTGCTTTGTCCCAAATAGTTATGTCAGCTCGACATCTGAGGACGTTAACTAATTTAAGCCCCACAGCCTGATCGAAGCGATGAATTGTACCAATAATTGACCTGATGGGTACATTGCTGATTCAGTACTGGTCACGCGGCACACTCCGAGCATCGCTTTCCGGCACCTTCCTCGGTCCAGGAGGGAAGGATGTCGTAAACCAGTGCTTGGAGTTTGCTGGTCACGGTGTCTCCGTGGAGCGACTCACGGACATTGAATCATATTCTGACTGAGACGCCTTTCTCTTCAGAAAGGTTGTGGTTTGTGGACACTGACTGTCTTGTGACTTCAGTCTGTCCCTGACTATATAACCGTACCGGTTGGCTGGGCATAAGATGATGATGAAGTGATGCTTAATGTCCTCAGATGTCGGCTGACATATTAGGGACAAGCTGAGACCAATGCCGAAGCATGGTTCAATATAGCTTTACGTCCACGGAAACCAGAAGGCTCGTTAGGACGGACAGCCAGGACGGCCACCTCGACTCTCACACAACTCCGCCTGAACTATGCTGGGCATAAAACACCAAGTTACTTAATAAAGTCTTGTGACGTTTGTCCCTCGCCACTACTGAAACATTAAAATGGCTCTCATCGCTACCTGTCATTCTGGTGCTGACAGCCGTGTAGTGATAGGTTTATAATCTCCCTCTTACCCCATCTCCATACCCCCCTTCACCCCGTCCCTAATACTGAAGCCTCATGGTTTCTGTGGACGTTAAGCACAATGTTTATTTACTTACTGACTTTGGCTGTTTGTTGACTGTTACGTAGTTACGTAGTTGACCTAACGGCCGCGACCCAACATGCCTTTTTCTTTCATGGTGCTTTACGTCCGCACAGTAAGTAAGTAAGTAAGTAAGTAGTAAGTAAGTAAGTAAGTAAGTAAGTAAGTAAGTAGTAAGTAAGTAAGTAAGTAAGTAAGTAAACATGGTGCTTAACGTCCAAAGTAAGTAAGTAAGTAAGTAAGTAAGTAGATAGTAAGTAAGTAAGTAACACACAGTGTAAGTAAGTAAGTAGTACCAAGTATAATAAGTTAAGTAATAATAAGTAAGTAGAAGTAAGTAAGACTGGTGCAAGCAACGCAGCAAGTAAATGTAAGTAATTAAGTAAGTTAAGTAAGTAAACATGGTGCTTAACGTCCACAGAAACCGTACGGCTTATTAGGGACGGGAAGAAGGGGGGTGTATGGAGGTGGGGGAGGGAGATTATTACCTATCGCTGACACTGTCACCACCAGAATGACTTCTGCATTAAGATGGGCAGCGATGAGAGCCATTTTAATGTTTCAGTAGGAAGCGATGGACAAAGTCAGAAGACAGTGTCCACAAACCACAACCTTTGTGAAGAGAAACGAGAGCCGAAGCGGTATCGAGCTGAGGCTCTTCTGCTTACCAGCCTAACGCCTTACCGCTGGGCCAAACCGCCTCACATACGTCCACAGAAAACATGAACCTATATACAGGTCCATGACGGAAGCCTTGAGGCTTATTAGCGGCGGGCGATGGTAGAGAAAGAAGAAGATGATATGCCTATCAGTACACTGTCACCACCAGAATGTCTCCTGCAGTGGGCAGTGATGAGAACCATTTTAATGTCATTTCATTAATAGTTGTGAGGGACAAAGTCACAACGAGACAGTGTCCACAAACCGCCTCAACCATTTTGAAGACTGAGAAGGAGAGAGACTGAAGCGGAATCGAGCCGAGGCCCTTCTGCTTACCAACCTAACGCCTTACCGCTGGGCCAAACCGGCTAGCCTAAGTAAACATTGTGCTTAACGTCCACAGAAACCATAAGGTCCATGGTACTAGTCACGGTGTGTTTGTGAGCCGGTTTGGCCTAGCGGTAAGGCGTTAAGCTGGTAAGCAGAGGGACCTCCGTTCGAATCCGCCTCGGCTCTCCTTTTTCTTGAAATATTGTGGTCTGTGGATACTGTCTTGTGACTTTGTCCCTCACAATTAATGAAACAGTAAAATTAAATGGTTCTTCACGCTGCCGCCCGGCACCTTAATGCAGGAGTCATTCTGGTGGTGACAGTGTAGCGATAGCTATAATAAATAGTCTCCCTCTTCCCCCACCTCTATAACCCCTTCACCCCTTCCCTAATAAGCCTCATGGTTTCCGTGGACGGTAAGCACAGTGTTTACTAGTAGCGGCGTCTCTGATGCGAAGTACCGCTACTCGAGCGGAACACTGCCTCAGGTACGCACGCACTGGACTCCTTCCCCGCCCACTCGGCAGTAAGGTATGTAAATGAGTTGTGCGTGGTGCTCGCACGTGATCTCTGACCCACTTACGGTCAAGCGATGACGCGTTTCTCTCAGTCATGCAGTTACACAAGCCAGGATTTTCGCCACGTGTATAAATAAAGTCGGTGAGGGGGTTCCACTTACTTCCAACGCAGGCGGCCGTTGTTTACTCTGTGGGGGGCAAAATTAGTTCAGGTCAGTTCCTCGCGGAGACGGTCCAGTACTGGGTGCGGTCAATCGGGTGCTGAAAGATCCGAGGAAACGCTCGTACACCCAAAAGTGTGGCTGAAGTTCAGTGTCAGTGCGTGGAGTAGTAGCTAACACTACAGTCCAGTTCTTGTGTATTATCAAAAGGAAATATTGTACTGCAGCTTTCACCGAGTCAAGCTGAACTTTGCTGAAACTGCTGAACGAGTATCGGCTGTGGCTGACTGAATTTCGTCGCCGAAGATTAGGAGGTGTTGATGCTGATTTGTGCCAGTGGGTACCCACCACTTCAGTAAATAACGAACAAGAATCAGTGTTGTAACTTCAAAGTGCCGTGTAGTGAGAGTGACAGGCGACTAAAATGGAGGGCCAAAAACAATACAACACTTTTGATGAACAAGCGGGTGGTGAGTGTTACTGAGTTGCGTGTTGCCGTGTATATGTGTGTGTCAGTCAGTTACACTTACAGTGTGTGTGTGTGTGTGTGTGTGTGTGTGTGTGTGTGTGTGTGTGTGTGTGTGTTAGAAGGCGCGTCAGGTGCTGTGCCTGTACGCCGCGCTGTGTGATGCCGTGTGTGTGAGTCTTCTCTCCGTGTGTACGGTGACGTGTTGTGTGTCGTGTGTGTGTGTGTGTGTGTGTGTGTGTGTGTGTGTGTGTGTGTGTTGTGTGTGTGTGGGTGTGTGTGTGTGTGGTGTGTGTGTGTGTGTGGTGTGTGTGTGTGTGTGTGTGTGTGTGTGTGTGTGTGTGTGTGTGTGTGTGTGTGTGAGTGTGTGTGTGTGTGTGTAGTGTGTGGTGTGGTGTGTGTGTGTGTGTGTGTGTGTGTGTGTCGTGTGTGTAGTGTGTGTGTGTGTGTGTGTGTGTGTGTACGGTGTGTGTGTGTGTGTGTGTGTGTGTGTGTGTGTGTGTGTGTGTGTGTGCAGTGTGTGTGTGTGTGTGTGTGTGTGTGTGTGTGTGTGTGTGTGTGTGGCTGACTGCCGACTTGAGGAGAGCCAGACTTGAGGAGAAGATCATAGTGGGGACTGGGCGGGTCGAACAATAATTTACGTATTCGCAACCTTAATTTTTACGTGCCGTAAAAAATTACACAATTTTCACGTTTTCATGGGATGTATCATACGCTGATAAAACCGGATCATTGTTTGACGATTTCTCGCTCGACTATTTTCATGGATGTGCTCGGCAGAAAACCGGAAGACACCCTCAGTTTAACCCATTGACTCAAGGCGGCGATTCCTTATTCTGTCCGTGTCATGGGTCTGGAAACTTAACGAATAATCAGCTATGCCTTGACAGGGCTGTAGACGACGCGGCCTATAACTTGACTGACGTACTCAGTCTCGCACATGGTTCAGGAGCTGTGTGAGAGTCGACTGAGGTGGCCGTCCTGGGCTGTCCGTCCTAACGAGCCTTCTGGTTTCCGTGGACGTAAAGATTTATTGCACCGTGCTTCGGCATTGGTCACAACTTGTCCCTAATATGTCAGCCGACATCTGAGGACATGAAGCATCACTTCATCAGTCTCGCACGCGGCTAAACACGTGCCTCTCGGTGACTGCACGGAGGTCCTGTACAAAGCTTGCTGCTGGCACGTGGGATCGAGAGAAGTGGTGTGCCTTACTGCTGTCAGTGTCACTGCCCGGGTGATCACGTAACTCGCTGACCTTGATTCCAGGGACCGCTCGGGTCAGTCCCTGCCCCGTCCGCCTCGGTCAGTGCATGGTCGTGCCGCAGTGCCAGCATTGTTTCGGTGTTTTCCCACACTCCTAGTCATGGACCTCTCTAATGTAGTTCCAGGCTTATGTCGGTACCGTGTTGTGTATGTTGATATGAGCACTCGCTCAAGTCAATTAAACCATTTGAATCTTGAAATCTATCTATCTCTGTGTGTGTGTGTGTGTGTATATATATATATATATATATATATATATATATATATGGAGAGAGAGAGAGAGAGAGAGAGAGAGAGAGAGAGAGAGATCCAAGTCGAAAACTTCAATACTCAAGGATAGTAGCGTTAGGTCCATTTAGACCTATCTTACAGCCAGTCCTTGCTATACTACACACACACACACACACACACACACACACACACACACACACACACACACACACACACACACACACACACACAGAGAGAGAGAGAGAGAGAGAGAGAGAGAGAGAGAGAGAGAGAGAGAGAGCATTTTTTTCTAAACCCACTTCGGTGGCCTTGAGTGTCTCCCAGTGAACTCGGTTCATCAGTACTTCAGAGGTCGTAAACTGTCGGTGGCCGCTACAGGGCAGTTAGTCACGCTACTTGTCACGACTGAAGGTGCGTCACTGTAAGCCGTCAACATGGACAGGCCTAAGGCTAAGCATAGGACTCGAGCGGACACTGAGAAAGTGGCCCTATGCATACTCCTCAAGCCTCTCTCTCTCCGGATAGAGAGCCGGTTTGGCCTAGTGGTAATTAAGGCGGTAGGCTGGTAAGCAGAGGGACCTCGGTTCGAATCTGCTTCGGCTCTCCTTTCATTTCAAAGTTGTGGTCTGTGGACACAGCTTGTGACTTTGTCCCTCACAATTAATGAAACATTCAAACGGCTCTCATCGCTGCCCACCTTAATGCAGAAAGTCATTCTGGTGGATAACAGTGTAGCGATAGACCTGTATATAATCTCCCTCTTCCCTCACCTCCATATTCCCGTCCCTAATAAGCCTCATGGTTTCTGTGGACGTTAAGCACCATGTTTACTTACTTACTTCACCTCCATACCCCCTTGCCCCCTCTATTCTCCCCGTCCCTAATAAGCCTTGTGGTTTGTGTGGACGTTAAGCACCATGTTTACTTACTCTCCGGCTCCTTTCGCTGTCCCCGAGTCATGGCCGCTGTGGTAAACATTACCACAGCGGCCATGAAAGTAAACATGGTGCTTAACGTCCACAGAAACCACAAGGTTTATTAGGGACGGGCGGCCATGACTCGGGGTCAGCTATTTATAACACAAGCCAATGGCAACTGTCTAGAGGAGCCAGCGTGACGTGAGTGAAAGTTGCCGTGATCCCGCTACGACCAGCCCACTTTCTGTCGTAGAATATATTTATGTGTACGTCAGTATACAGGCTAGTGTTCTTGCACAGTTCCGATTGCAGCTCACTTCACGTTACATTGTCTACTTGTTTTTTTTGTTGTGTGTTCTTTTTGGAGGAAAGGTCCCTCTTTTTTTTTCACCCTTCGTTTTTTCAAAGAATCATTCCTAATCCTAGTATTTGAAGTGAATCAGAGTATAACGTGTATCCTTTTCACCTCTTTTCCAGCAGAACAGAAAAAACCAATGGCGTCGTCTTCCAAGCCGTGGTTCGCCGCCCTCATCATCGTCAACGTCGTCGTGCTGGTCGCCGTCTTTATTTTCAACGGCCTCAGTGCTGCCGGTGCAGGTGAGTCTCGGTCTTCTCAGTATACTTGGTCCATACGGCGGGGTACCGTGGATGCAGAAATGAAGGTCCCACACACTGAGAATCCAGAATTATTAAGTTGTGTGCGTGTGTGAGTGGGTGAGTGAGTGAGTGAGTGAGTGTGTGTGTGTGTGTGTGTGTGTGTGTGTGTGGTGTGTGTGTGTGTGTGTGTGTGTGTGTGTGTGTGTGTGAGAGAGAGAGAGAGAGAGAGAGAGAGAGAGAGAGAGAGAGAGAGAGAGAGAGAATAAATTGGTGTTTTACACCCAGTCAACCAGTGCAGTTATATCAGGGCGATACACATTTTGTCATCATGTATTACTTTTTAAAAGTGTATACGTGTTCAAACTGGTATATATAATATATATATATATATATATATAAAATATATAATATATATATAATAAAGGGAAGAGAGAGAGAGAGAGAGAGAGAGAGAGAGAGAGAGAGAGAGAGAGAGAGAGAGAGAGAGAGAATTGATTTTTTAAAGACTGGTTGGTTAATTAGTGCTTGGATTTTAGCGTCAGTCTCGTCAACCGCCGGGATCACCTCGGAACGAACTGACTGGCACACACACGCACGCACGTCACGCACGCACGCGCACACACATGTACGACGCTGACTGACACACCTAACACGGACTGGCACACACACACACCAATGACTGACACATAAGTGCAGCAGTGACACACACAACACAGAAATGACACACACACATACAGAGTACAACTGATTGATACATGTACAAACCACATAACTGACTGACAGACACACAGAGCACAAAATTGACTGACACACACAAAGCACAAGACCACACACACACACACACACATCTCAGTACCGATCGTTCTCTTTCTCGCAGACGGAATTTTCAAGTCGACCCCAGGGAACCAGTCGGACAAGTACTACCTGGATATCACGCCAGCTGGCTGGACCTTCTCCATCTGGGGCTTCATCTACACCTTCCAGGCTCTGTGGGTGCTGTACTCCCTCGTCAACCTCTTCCGCAAGACTCCCCAGGGCCCCGTCTACCTGTGCCCCGCTGTTCTCCCTCCCTCCCTCTTTGCCGGCTACATTCTGGCAAACGGCGGCAACGTCGCCTGGCTCTTCCTCTTCGACAGGGACCACATCGAAGCGTCGTTTGCGGCTCTAATTGTCAGCGCCGGTTCCTTGATCTCGGCCTTGGCGCTGAGCTACAGGTCTCTGGACAAGAGCTGCTCCGAGCTGGTGACCCAGGGTCGCGCGGTTGACATCTGGCTGGTCCGGGCGCTGGTTCACAACGGGCTGGGCATCTACGGTACGTGGGTGTGCGTCGCCACCCTCCTCAACCTCGCCATGGTCATCACCTACTCGGACGGAAGTGACGTCAGCATCTCCACCGCCTCCACGGTAGCTCTGGGAGTCCTGGCGGCCGAGATCGTCGTCTTCGTCTCCACGGACCTTCTCCTGCTGGACCGTTACTCCCGTTACACCTTCACGCCCTACATCGTCCTCGTCGTCGCTCTCGCCGGCAGCATTTCCAAGAACTGGGAGTCCGGGGCGACCAACTCCATCTTCACTGCCGTGCTGCTGGGTCTCGCTGGTGCGGCCTTGCTGGTCAAGCTCATTCT
This sequence comes from Alviniconcha marisindica, assembly GCA_018857735.1. Taxonomy (NCBI): domain Eukaryota; kingdom Metazoa; phylum Mollusca; class Gastropoda; family Provannidae; genus Alviniconcha; species Alviniconcha marisindica. Next base: position 924,063 of record JABMCL010000448.1, on the reverse strand, counting down.
CAGCCTCTACCGTCACCTGACGCGGCCACCGTACCGCGTACCCGTGGTACCCACCTTGAGCAGCTACAACGCAGGGAAGAACGGGGTGTAATGCTTTTCACGAGAATGGGACTCGGCTACGGGTGGATGGACTTTCAACAGGACACACACACACACACACACACACACACACACACACACACACACACACAAAAAAAAAACCGGCAGTTAATCTCGTGGATTGTTCAGTCTTGTCTCCAGAACCCGTTGAATGAAATCTGCATGGAGATCATTTATTCCGTCAAAGATAGACAACTCTACCGAGAACCCGTTTATAAGCATCAGCTGCTTGTAGTTCATCCTGTTTTTGGACTCATTTTCTACTTGTACTAGGCTACGTGTAGTTCATTAGGAGACAACGGTTTACGTTCATCCTATTTTTGGACTCATTTTCTACTTGTACTAGGCTACGTGTAGTTCATTATGAGACAACGGTTTACGTTCATCATATTTTTGGACTCATTTTCCTACTTGTACTAGGCTACGTGTAGTTCATTATGAGACAACGGTTTACGTTCATCATATTAACACTCATTTCCTACTTGTACTAGGCTACGTGTAGTTCATTAGGAGACAACGGTTTACGTTCATCATATTACACTCATTTTCTACTTGTACAGGCTACGTGTAGTTCATTAGGAGACAACGGTTTACGTTCATCATATTAACACTCATTTTCTACTTGTACTAGGCTACGTGTAGTTCATTAGGAGACAACGGTTTACGTTCATCATATTAACACTCATTTCCTACTTGTACTAGGCTACGTGTAGTTCATTAGGAGACAACGGTTTACGTTCATCATATTTTTGGACTCATTTTCTACTTGTACTAGGCTACGTGTAGTTCATTATGAGACAACGGTTTACGTTCATCATATTAACACTCATTTCCTACTTGTACTAGGCTACGTGTAGTTCATTATGAGACAACGGTTTACGTTCATCATATTAACACTCATTTTCTACTTGTACTAGGCTACGTGTAGTTCATTATGATCCTAATGAATGAGACAACTGTCAACATTCATCATATAAAGACTCATTTTCTACTTGTACTAGGCTACGTGTAGTTCATTAGGAGACAACGGTTTACGTTCATCATATTAACACTCATTTCCTACTTGTACCAGGCTCCGTGTAGTTCATTATGATCCTAATGAATGAGACAACTGTTTACGTTCACCATATTTTTGGACTTGTTTCCTACATGTACTAGGCTACGTGTAGTTCATTATGAGACAACGGTTTACGTTCATCATATTAACACTCATTTCCTACTTGTACTAGGCTCCGTGTAGTTCATTCGGAGACAACGGTTTACGTTCATCATATTAACACTCATTTCCTACTTGTACTAGGCTACGTGTAGTTCATTAGGAGACAACGGTTTACGTTCATCATATTAACACTCATTTCCTACTTGTACTAGGCTACGTGTAGTTCATTAGGAGACAACGGTTTACGTTCATCATATTAACACTCATTTCCTACTTGTACTAGGCTACGTGTAGTTCATTATGAGACAACGGTTTACGTTCATCATATTAACACTCATTTCCTACTTGTACTAGGCTACGTGTAGTTCATTATGAGACAACGGTTTACGTTCATCATATTAACACTCATTTCCTACTTGTACTAGGCTCCGTGTAGTTCATTATGATCCTAATGAATGAGGCAACTGTTTACGTTCATCATATTTTTGGACTTTTTTCTACTTGTACTAGGCTACGTGTAGTTCATTATGATCTTAATGAATGAGACAGTCTACATTCATCATAATTATTAAGACTCATTTCCTACTTGTTCTAGGCTCCGTGTAGTTCATTATGATCCTAATGAAAGAGACAAGTGTCTTCCTGCTTGGACACAATATCTAGTGCATGATAATGCTGAGAAAATATTGTTTTCCCCAAACACACATACTGTATGTAAGTGCTTGTACACAAATGTATTTGGCCTGTCAGTCATCATGTATATAATTCATCATGCATATTTCGTTTTCGTTTTTTCCCCACTCTTCATCATGCATATATATATGATTTCTCAGGTCAGGGCCCAGCCACGAAGCACAGCTAAAAGTGCACAAGTATGAGGCAGTGCAAAATATTAAAAGATCTTTTTGTTCTTGTCTGTGTATAATATATATATATAGATATATATATATATATATATGTGTGTGTGAAATATTTTTGTAACTGCGTGTATGCGCACGCAAGTGTGTGCATCTACCACGAGTTTGAGGGAGAGAGAGATTGATTTTTTACACAAAGAACAAATTTGTACATAATACTTGTACTGTGAACACTTGATGTGTGTGTGCATGTGTGTGTGTGTGTGTGAGAGAGAGAGAGAGAGAGAGAGAGAGAGAGAGAGAGAGAGAGAGAGAGAGAGAGAGAGAGAGTTTTTTTTACACAAAGAACAAATTTGTACACAGCACTTGTACTGGTGAACACTTGATGTGTGTGTGTGTGTGTATATACAGAGAGAGAGAGAGAGAGAGAGAGAGAGAGAGAGAGCGCTTGCTTGAATCAGTAGTAATGCTTCAATAAAAGCATTAACAAAAACTAGAAATCTGTTTCTTGAGTGTAATTGCGCATGCGTGTGTGTGTGTGTGTGCGCGCATCAAATAATCAACAGTTACATTTTGCCTATTTACAACTGCCAAGTTGGCCGAGTAAGTGTTTTTTAACGCCCAGTCAACCTGTTAGGCCACATCAGGGCAAAACAAATCATACACAAACATCAAATGCATTCATTATTTAAATAAATCATAGACCAGAGTTGCCCCTATTCCTGTGTTGTGAACAGGCAAATATATTCTTCTGTAAAGTGTCGGTGCTGGTTGTTTTTTCTTTTTCAAATACTTTTTAATGCTGATTATTATTCATTCATTCATCCATCCATTCAACTTTCAAGCAACAGACATGAAGTGTAGTTTACAGTGTGCCGGTCTTTAATCACCTGACTCATGATGTCACGATGTAGCAAAGTAGATAGGTCCAGATGTAAATAACTGATATTTTACGCCCAGTCAACCATGAGGGCAAAACACATTTCACAAGAATACAATGCATGCAAAAAACAAACCAGGTTAAAAAAAATGGACACAATAATAACTAATTTATATCCAAAATAACAATCAAAGATACATTCCAAACATAAACACATAACTGACTTTCAATGTTATGGTTGATAACAGTTATTTCAGGGCGAAACACATGTCAAAACACAATACAATCTAATTCTAACAAATATCTACATATTACAACTAATAAGTACACTGTCAATTAAAAAAGTTGTTAAAATCGTGTCAGTCCAAAATCATTTTCATTTTTCTCTTCTCTTTCAAACAATCAAAGAGGCAATCAAACAATAAAAATTTGCCTGATTTTTTTTTTAATGCTCAGACAACTATGACATAACTGTCATGGTTGTCTGGGCGTTAAAAAAGAAGAAGTTTCTATCATGGTGAAATGCATGTCAGAATACATGCTAAAAATATTACATATTATAACTAGTGCATTATCAACACAAGTACAAAGTCGTTAAAAAATCATAACTAAAATGTACCCAAACACTGACAAACTTCCAACACATGTTTATCTCTTTCAAAAAATCAGACGCAATTTAAAGATAAATACATAATTGATTTTTAATGCCCAGCCAACAATGAAAGTTATATCAGGGCAAAATGCATGTCAAAACACAATGCATGCTAAGTAACTTGGTGTTTTATGCCCAGTCAACTACTGCGGTTATATCAGGGCGAAACACATTCTGTTATCATACATCAATTTTTAAAAATATGGACACTCTAGTCATGTACAGAATACCCAGTATACAGTGTTCAATTCTGTGACAAGTTTTCAGATTCCCAATGATGACACAGACACAGCAGCATATAAACTGGAACAAGCTTTCCTGCTGCCACTTTTGAAAGCTGCGAGAGAAAAACCAGGCACTGCTTCTAATGCAGTGAATAAAATAATTAAAGTGGTTCAACATATTAATCATGACCTTTGTTCTCATAGGGGAGAGTCCTACAGTAACTATAAATCACATAACTCTGTAAAGTACTGTGTTTCTATTGCTCAGCGGTCTCGTCACTGCACACTGCAAGACTGTACGGAGGACAGTTCAAGAGCATACAAGGACATGCCAGTGGCAAGTTCACTGTACAGGACAGTGGAATTCTAAACAGGTTAGTGCCAGGCGATGAAGTCATGGCATATAGTAGTAACTTGGTGTTTTATGCCCAGTCAGCCAGCATGGCACACTGGGGTTCACTGATGGCTCTGGGTGAGAAAGTCGCCTATACTATCGATGATTTCGGCATTCTTTATCAGACACTTTTTTATGTCAAATCCTGGCATGTGCGTTTCTACAAGGGAATCAGCTACAGCAACCACAGCTTCCGCCAGGCTGGCCCAGTCCGTAGGTTCCCTGCACCGTCACGACATCTGCCACTTCGGTGGGCACAGCCTACCATCATCACAACGACCAACAATGACTCACTCCACTGCCACTGCAATACATAGGTAATTCGGTGTTTTACGCCCAGTCAACCATTACAGTTATATATGGGCGAACCAGATTTATGAAAACAGGACGTAACTGCGACAGCTGAGAGTGAAAACAGCCAGCAGAATTCCGGTGAAATTCTTTAGTTCACCCAGCTATCAGCTGAATCTGGAATTAGTTAGCTAGCTGGTGCTTTGAGCCCAGTCAACCACAAAGGGTTATATCAGGGCTAACAACAAATTTAGGTTCATCTCCTGATCATTTATAAAGGAAATTGTAAAACGTTCTATGTAAACGTTTTGTACAACTCTTGAAAATATTTGACACAAACATTACCGTAACATGCTTCATATTTTGAATCTGGACTGCTTTTTGACACTGACGTCAAGGTGCTGTCGGCAAAAATGCAACACACGGAAGCAACACACTCTCAGTGGTATGAGGCGGTTGCGATGAGGAAGGACATGCTCGAAGTGGTTCAAACTTCAATGACCTTTGTTCTCGAAGGGGAGAGTCAACACTTTTCTTGATCTCCTGCGGAAAGTTTCCTGGCCATTGCATTCTCCGCAACCAGGCTGGTCAGGAGCAATGCAATGCAAGCCATGTGATGGTTCTCCTGCGGCCGTCATCATCACTAAGTGGCTGGTGGTGCGAATGAAAACTCTGAACCCATCACAGTGGAAATTGACGAAACCAAGTATTTCCACAGGAAGTACCACTGGGGACAATGGAGGGAGGGCCACTGAAGTACCTACCATTATAAGACTCCCCCCCTCCCCCCCCCAATAAAAAGTGTCATGGAGGGGGGGAAAAGTGCCATTTTTTCCTGGACCTCCCTGTAGTTTGTCACTCAGTAGGTAATTGGTGTTTAACACGCAGTCAACCATGATGGTTATATCTGGGTTAAATACACTTTGTCAGTTTGTATTATTATGTGTTAGTATGAATAGTAATCAGTTTTTTAATGCCCAGTCAACAACAATGGTTATATCAGGGCAAAATATATGTTGTCAGTAAGTAATCAGTTTTTTAACACCCAGTCAGTGATCACGGTTATATCAGGTCAAAATATTACTTTGTAAGTATTTCGTATTTTAATGCCCAGTCAATAACAACGGTTGTATCAGGGCAAAATGTGACCCAACACCATGAAATGACTTGGAAGTCACCTGAGGTCAATCTGAGCTAGCATCAAGATACGGGGTGGGGGTGGGGTGGGTTTGCAAAATTGATTCTGAGATTGCTGTTGATGAGCAAACTAAATCTCTACATGCAGCTTAAGATATATTTTTTGTAAAATCTGACCTACTAGTGTGTTAATTATGCATCTGAAATGTGTTAATAAAGCATTTGAAACACACAACCCTTGTGTTTTGCCACAAATCAGAATCAGAGTCTGTAGGGGTGTCCACAGGGTAAATGATCGTGTCAAACGCTGGGCTCATTAGGCATTCCATTGACCAGGACACGGACATGGATTCTGAGAATGAAAGCTTCCTTGATACAACTGCTAACTAAGATTTCTGGTGGTGGAGTCGGCGAGTGTCAACCTCCCACTTAGTAAATTGTCTCACAAACAAGCTCATCAGTATGGGAAGGCCATTAAAGACAACAGTGGCAACCTGGGTGCCATGCAGTGTGTGTGTGTGTGTGTGGGGGGGGCGGGGGGAGAGACAGTTTTTGTTTCACACAATCAGCAATGATCAGACCCATAACCAGGATTTTTGCCCAAAAGGATCCTCATGTTTCTTTCAGCGTGCCATTGCAGACAACGTCCCACTTTGCCGCATGGACCAAGCCCTAAAGCTTGTGTACCGGCGTCTTCGAGACCCACAGCTGCTTCACAGATGCCTAGCTGGAAAGACACAGAACTCCCTGTTTGTTTTTTGAAGGCAGGAGCCATCTGTGTTGAGAATTATCAATGCCAGCACCAAGACGAAGTACATACAGTCCACCCACTGGGGATACACACAAGTTACTGTACATCCCACGGTTCTGTACTACAAATGTCCGAACTGTGATGACATCATCACAGACTACTTGGTGTTCGTTTCGGATGAACAAAAGAAGGATGCGTCTCTTGCAAAGATGATCATGGCCAAAATCTGTGCAACATCTGCAGAAGGTGCCTGGCCTGTCAGAATTTGTGGCATTTAGTGACAGGTGTGCAGCACAATGTAAGAGCCAACTATCTCTCTTCCACTTCACAAAGGCATAAGCAAATGTGTGTGTCCAATCCTGGCTGATAAAAGAACGAAGGCTAAGGAAAGTAGTTCGACAACTGGCGCAAAATGTCAAGCATTTTGCTACACCTGATGGACCGGCACATTCTAGTGATTCGTTGATGGTTTCCAATGACTCTCATCAAGAGAATGATCATCGGCAGTCAACATCGTCGAAGAAACTGCATAAATTTCAGGAGAATACAGAAGCTGACCACACTGATTCAACTGTTTGGACTTTTCTGGAAATCGGTCAACTGAACCAGCTTCTGTGTGACATCGCTTGCCCCGAGTGTGGTTCCAGTTTGAGTGTTTCACTGGGAACCCATCTTGGACTTGCCAGAGAAATGACACTGAAGTGTAGTGACTGTGACTACAAGCAACAACAGTTCACTTCTCCACGACTTGGAAAGGCTGAGAGGCAGAATGATAGGTTTGAAGTGAACAGTCATGGAATTCTTTTTATGCATGAAATTGGTTTGGGTTATGCCAGTCTGAACAAACTTTGTGCTGTGTATGGTATCATATGCCCAATATGTGTGAAAAAACTTTCCAGAAAAAGGACAAGGCAGTGTGTAACACCATCGATGCAGCAGCTGTTGCAACAATTGAGACTGTAGTTGATCTTGTGAAAGCTGCCTACATGGACACATACCCTTTAGGCACAGAAGTTCGTGATGAACATGACAACGAACCACAGAACTCGTTACACTTTGATGATGATGACAATGACTGGAATGTTAACGACAGCACGCCAGAACAGTGACATCTGATTGGACATGGCACAAGTGAGGCTTCACATCAATGTATGGTGTTGCCGTGGTGATATTTTGACAGGCTATGTCATTGACTATGAAGTTCTGTCGAAATACTGCCATGCCTGCGCGATTAGCAAGTCAAAGGACATGACAGACGATCAACGACAAGCCTGGAATGCTGGACATGCCCCCAAGTGCCTCATCAACCATGATGGTTCTTCCAAAGCCATGGAGAGAGAAGCAGCCAAAGCATTGTGGGGACGTTCCGTTGCTCAGCATGGACTTCGCTATCGTACCATGCTGAGTGATGGTGATTCTGTTGCATTTGCTGCTGTCACAGAGCTTCAGCCCTATGGAGCTACGCGGCCAGTGAAGAAGGTGGAATGCGTCAACCATGTCCACAAACGCATGGGAACGGCCCTGAGAAAGCAAGCACAAGAGTGTCGACTTGGTGGGCGTAGTCAAGGGAGGCTGACTGCTGACCAATGCAGAAAGCTACAGAATTATTTCCGTGGTGCCATCCTTGGCAACAAGGGGAAACCGAAGGAAATGGAGGACGCTAATTGGGCCAGCCTGTTCCACTGCACCTCCACTGACGCTGATCCCCATCATGGCCGTTGTCCAGACGGTGAGAACTCTTGGTGCTTCTACAAAAAAAAGCACAGGCACTTGGAGAACAGCCCGGACCTCACGCAGACAACCTGACCACAGACCTCAGCAGGGAGGTCGCACAACAGTTACTCCCATCGTACTGACGGATGTCCTGCAACACCCTCCTCTCCAAAATGTTGCATGGGAAGACTCAAAACAACAACAAGTCCTTGAACAGCATGATCTGGGCACACTGCCCCAAAACCGTCTTTGTTGGCAAGAGGCGGATCGATTCAGCGGTGGCGACAGCAGTGTGTAAATTCAACTGGGGGAACCTTTTCTTGGCTGAGCTGATGGATACCATGCTACTGCAGCCTTCTGAGTTCACCATCAACATCCTGGAGGCCAGACATGTTCAGCAAGTAGCAGTCTGAGCCCGGCAAGAAGACCAGGAGGTGGAGGTGTATGGGGCCGGCATGATGGCAGACCACTAAGTGTATGGGGCCAGCATGATGGCAGACCACTAAGTGCAAGTTTACTTGCATTCATAACATTACCCAAACCCACAGACTATAGAAACAAGTTTTATTGCATTTTTCTTTACTGTACCAACGTTTTTCAGACGGCAAATCTTTATTCACGTTTTCTCATTTCGTCGTTTATTGGCTATGGTGATGTCAGGAGGAACACGATATCTCCGCCAAACCTGAAGCTATTACAATAAACTAAAACTGTCTGAGTAGAGAATTGAATGCTCTAGGACTTCATTTGAGGATTTCTTATTCTGTGGCATAATAAATTTGTAAGACGATTTTGAAAATTCAATTCTTATGTCACCCTAAATTTTTATGGTAACCTCAGTCGGTGGCTATTATTTTTGGATCAACAATGTTTACAACAAAAATGGCAAAGATTCCTAGAATACAACCCACAGATCACAATAAAATGTAATGAAAGTGATGTCAATGTTGAGATATTGTATTCCTAGTGGGGGTGATATTTTACTGAACCGAAAGCTGCAGATAGTGAAAACAACTTTTTATACTATTTATTCAGATTTTTGTATTATAATGATGAATTTAAAATGCATAACTTTAAACAAACAAAAAGTAAAAGAACTGGCCAGTCTCCCCTTAACATAACACATACATACACAAACATCAGACACAAATTTTCAGAGTTAGTCCCTTCAATATTACCCCTGTTAAAAGAGCATGTAAGGCTAGGACATGCTGGTATCGTCAACCATTCTGTCTAATGTACCGAATCCAGGTTAAAGAAAAATATAAAAAAGGAATGGACAATATATAAAATAAAAAATGTTATATAAATGCTTATTGGATGTGGTAAGAATTAAGGCTAGGTTCTCAGGGGGAGGTTCTGCTTGAATTTTTGTGATTTGAGTTTACATCATTATTAGACAGAATAAACCCTATAAAAACATTTTCCAAGGGGTTTCAGTCTCAATTTGTTCAGGAAATATGTTTATTTGCCCGTTTCAGCAACTAGGGGGGGGGGTAGAAATGCGATCGAAACGAGCACGCAGTTCCGAAAAATCGCGATCTTTGAGACCTAGCAACGAACATTTGAACCGAACGCAGCCCCTAGTATCGCATACCGTTGTGATCGTTGAAACAAGCGGAAGCTCCCTGGCCTATTTATCAGGTTTCCCCAGCAAACACCAAGCGCTATTTTTAGCAAATGTCGTCATTGCAAATTCCTGTTCTGAAAGCTGATTGGCTTAGCTGCTCACGTGTACCCGTTCTGACTCGCTGATGTCCCTGGCATTGTTTACTTCCGGAAGACGCTATCCTTCGACAACTTCATCGATCCAACTGCAAAACCACAACATATACAGCAATTTTGACAGCTTTTTGACATGGATAGTGAGAAGAAAGTAAAGTTCAGAACCAAACACAAGTTCGGCAAAAAGAGAAAGAAGGTAAAACGCTCTGATCAACATGAAATCGTCACTGAACCGGCGCCTCAAGCAGATGCTTTGCCAGATTCTGAAGAACACGATTGTCCAAGTGAGCAAGGACCCAGAACATCAGCTTCTCAGAAGAAGATTGAATGTTTTAAGAGAAAGCCAGACTCTGATGACAGTGATGATGGTGGTGTTGAAGGCGAGGAAGCAGTTGATGCTGATTTTCAGGCTGATGTGACTCCCCCCAAGTTTGAACATGATCATCAACCTTGGCTGTCTAGTCACTTGTGAAAACAGCTGTGTTCTTGACTGCAAGAAAGCGGTAAGAATATTATTCTATTTTCCTTCATTCTCTCTCTTTTTATTTTCTCTCTCTCTGATTCAATTGAAACATTAATATCTGTTGAAAAATTGTTATAGCTATGAATTAATTCTAGCCAGTATGATCATTTACTTTTAGAAACACACTGATCTGTGATAAAATATGCTATTACAGGGGGTTGGGGATGCCAGATGATGAGGGCGTTATGGATATTGTGTCAGTGGATGGATCTTGGCAGAAAAGGGGGCACAAGTCACATAATGGTGTTGTGACTGTTGTTGAACATCACACAGGGCTCATCATCGACTCTGTGTCACTGCAAACAGTGCCAGACAGGACCAAAGCCAGCTGATCCTGGATTTGTGGTATGGCAGCGCAAACATCAGCCGCACTGCCAGAAGAACCTTGACTGTGCGTCTGGAGCTATGGAGGTGGAGGGTGCGCTGATTTTGTTTTGTCACTCAGTGGATAAGTACAAGCTGCGCTACACGCAGATGCTGGGTGATGGCGATGCCAAAACTCATGCTCGAATTGAGGCGGCCGACCCCTATGAGGGTCGTCCAGTGTTGAAACTTGAGCGTGTGAACCATGTGGCCAAAAGGCTTGGCACTGGACTTAGGGATCTCAAGGCAAAGTTAGGGGCACAGGGTCAGTCAATAGGGGGGCGGGGGTGGGGAAAACTAACAGAGGAAAGAATCAAACAACTTACAGGATACTATGGGACAATTAAGGACAATACAGGGGACTTGGAAGGGATGGTGGCAGCAGTGTGGGCTAGTTATTTCCATGTGACCAGCACTGATGACTCCCATGATCACTCACTATGCCCAGAGGGGAGTGATAGCTGGTGTTTTCACCAGAGAGCCACTGCAGACGGCGTGGCCCTTCGGCCGTAAAGTCACTGCCAGCAGATGTTGACATTTATAACCAGTTTTGGAAGCTCATAGTTGATTTACAATGTTGATATGTGTTTATGAATGAATGAGAAACTTTAAAGCGTTATTTCTCTGTTCGCGGTTTTTCAGCATGGTTGTACTTTTGGAATAAAGGTTCCCACCACAATAATAAAGCTACTGTCTTGTAACTTTGCAATAAGATGTAAAAGGGTTTAGTGAGTGCAATAAGACTATCGAAAATGTGCTAAGTGCTAAACTTAGGTTTTAAAAGCAACAACCGAGACGAAAAGTCGTATGCATAATAAAACTAAGATGCACAAAATAAACACAGAAAACAGAGCAATGCTCAGATATTTTAATTTTTAAAGAATTCGCCGAAATTCGCCGGGCTGAAATTTTGCTGTCACAATGTCACAATAGACACACGTGATCGCCTATGATGGTGTTGTGACTGTTGTTGAGCGCGCGAGCAGAAAACGATCCCTCACGATCCGTTTTGCCACCATTCAGCCTGAAGGCACTTGTTGGTAAGTTTAATTGTGTTTTCAATGCAAATATATTACTATTTGAGGTCAAAAATAAATCACCTGATGACGAATTGGCATTCGGGCAGGTTTGCTGTTGGGGGCGAGTTAAAAACGGGTCATGTTATTTATTATCTTTCGCTTTCAGATTCCCTAAAACTGTTGTTTTTGTAGGAAATGGACTGAATATTTCAGCTACAGTGCTCAATTTGTGAAATATGGATTGCAGTCCTGAGAAAACCAACGACGACGAAGTCACGTGACTTGTGTTTTTGAGGAGTTTTAAACTTTGACTGTCAGTTGTGCCACTTTCACCCCCCCCCACTCGGATTTCTAACCCCTCCCATCCCCTTCGCAAGTAAGCTGTGAATAATGAGTGTTCATCAGAACTAATTATGCACTTTATTTTGTTTTTTCATAGACCATCAGCATTGTGTTCTTTATCATGAATTACTAAGAATATTCAAACAAAGCCAAAGTAAACAACTGATTCTGGTTTTGTACCGACTTGGTGACCAAGTAATAGTTTTAAAAAGATGATGGCTAATCTTTGATTACGAATACCATGAAAAGATCAATCCTTCATGCTTGTTTAGAATCTCAGTACATTGACAGTGACATATTTATTGCAGATGATGAGATCTACCAGAAGCTCAAAAGGACATTTCTTCCAAATGGAAAAGGGAGACCCCCAGACCCACCACAGGTGCCAATCACAAACCACCTGCTCTTGCAAATGATTCTTTTGCAAACTGAGGGAAATAGGACTGGAAAAGATGTAAGTTACTGATGTAGTAATGAAAGCAAATGACTATCAATGGTGTTTTATTACTTTTTAACTTGTTACTAGAGTTAGTTTTGTTGCTTTACAGTTGTGAAAACAAGGTAAGTTTTCAGAAAGTGCAAGTTAATCTGTGACTCCAATTCCAAAACACAGTGAATGTGAATTCTGAAAGTGAAAGGACATAAGTGCACATGACACAGAGTGATAGACTGAAAGTGAAAGGACATAAATGCACATGACATAGATTAAGTTAAAGCTGAAACTGACTCATGTAGCTCAATAATAATAAACATATATAAATATACACATTCATTGCCCCTCATAAACTCCCTCTCTCTGTGCGACTGTCTCAGACACACTCTCTTATCAGCTCACGAGTCATATTATGACATATAATTATGTTACAGGTAGCAGCTTGGTTCCAGAAACTCTATCCACATGTCAGCTACCCAGCCAGCCGTCTCAGTGGGGTTCTTGATCGGCTACAGAAGAAGGTGACCAAGATGCATGAAGGAGGAGAGGACCATGCCACTGCAGCCTTCCTAAAGACTGAAGTCGACTTTGACTTTGTTTCTGCCTCTCTCTCGAACTTAGGATTAAAGAGGGGTCAGCCGTTGGAAAAGGAAGGTAACATGTGTGGAGCAAGTTCACCTGACTGTGTCACACATGAAGCGATTGTAGACTTGGAAAAGTTTCGTTCAAAGGAAAGGCTGGCAGACAAGTTTACAGCTGGATGGATAAGGACACTGACTCCAACTGCAGACTCGGATAAAGTCCTGAAAACAAGCATCAAGCAACTGATGGCCTGCTACACATCTCTGGTCACAAATCAAAGCAGCGATGGCATGGGTATGTTATCAACATTTTTTGGGGCAACACCTTTCCGAGTCCTCCAACACACTCAAAGGACCTCCAGCCAGAAACCCTCCACATCAGAAACTACACCAAAAGTCTACTGACCAACTTCTCAGAGCTTCAAAAGAGAACTCCCGCCTCCAGGAGCAGATTTCTTCCCTGCAAAGCTATGTTGATGTTTTGACACAGACTGTGAAGGACTTAAGCCAAGAGAAAAAGGAACAAAGTAAACAAACGGATCAAAACAAAAAGCTCGGTACAGATGTAGCGAGATTGCAGATTTTGGTAAAGAAACAAAGGCAGCTGTTGTCTGAGTTGAAACCAGAGAAAATGCGGTATTTGAAAAACAAAAGCATCCACCTGCAAGAACAGCTACGTTCAGCAAAGGCACTTCAAGACAGACACGATAAACTGAAAAAAGAACATGGTGAACTGAAGCAGAGAGCCTGCATTGAGAAACAGACAACTCAGAGATCTCTTAGGAGAGTGAAAGCTAAGCTTCAAAAACTTCAGGCGGAACACAGTGCCCTTCAAGATCATGTTCAAACTGAACCAGAAGACCAACAACCACCTAAGCTCAGATGCAGGCAAAACTTCCGCTTTAATGACAACCTTCGAAGAACTGTGATGCAGTTGCAGAGCGAGTGCAATGTGCCAGCAGGCAAATGTTCCTCTGTTATTAAAGTTGTGTCAGACAGTCTCTTTGGAGTACAGTATGAGGATGAAGATCTGCCATGTCTCCAGACAGCTGTCAACATAGCGGATGAGGGCCATGTTCTCTCAAAGGTTCAAGCAGCAGAACAGATGCTCGAAGCAGACAACATGACCCTGCATACAGATGGAACATCAAGAGGAGGAAAGAAGATCATGGGCTATCAAATCACCCTGGATAACAGAACTACACTGAGCTTAGGGTTTTCCACTGTTGCAGCTGAAGATGCAGCCACTGTCTTGGATGTGACAGTTGATCTCCTCAGAAAACAACAGATCTGTACTGCGAAGAGAAGGAGGAAGATAAAGACCACATGTTTCGGACACTGCTGTCAAAGCTGACAAGCGTGATGACAGACCGGGCAGCTGTGATGAAGAGTTTTGACGACAAGTTGCTCAGCTTTCTTCAGTCTGAACTTGGTCAGAGCATGACGCTCCACTTTATGCATTGCAATGCCCATTTCCTTCTTGGAATGAGTCAGATATCAGAAGGTAGTCCTGAAGAGCGGCAGAGATCTGCGTTTAGCAGGCTCTCTTGCTGAACTTGAAAATGCCCTTAAAAATTACTTCTCCACAGATCCTCAGGATGCTGCCCACGTGCCTGCTGATCAACCAGCCCAGCCCAGTGAAGATGAAGATGCAGCCGTTTCCCAACCCAAACATCCACATCTGGACTCTCACTGTGAAGATCAAGATGCCACTGACATAGCTCCACCTGCCTTCACAGTACAAGGGGAATGGGTTTCTGTCTACTTTGACAACCAGTTTTATGTGGGAGAGGTTATCGATGTGCACAGCCCTTCAGAAGCTACTGTTCAGTATCTGGAACAAACTAAAAGTCGTAAAGACTACTTCAGATACCCCAAAATTGAGGATGTTGCCAGAACAGCTCAGTTTGTCTTCCGCTGGAACCTTCATGTGGACCTGGTCAGCAATGGCTCAAGAGTGTGGAAGGTGTCGAACATCGATGACATTTGTGACGCCTACTGTCAACTCAAGGGGTCCACATAATGTGTTCGTACTCTTAGGCTAGCTACGTTACAACCTTTGTGACCTGGACTTTTATCCACTTAGTGGTAAAGAAGTAATGATTTCTGGTGAACAGTATGGATCTGATATGTGTCAACCAGATTTATTCATGCATCAAGACAAGTATACTGCCATGACTAGTCCTAAATGGTGCAAGCAAAGACAGGAACCGAACACTGTAAATACAGAAAATTGGTATGAACATTGCTGTGGTGTTCATCAGTAGACTAAAGGACAAAGAGAAGTGCACACATTGGAAACATTGTCTTTGTACATTTTGTTCACCTGTGTAGATTAAACAGTAACAGTACTAACACTGTGGATAAGCATTATGAACCCCTTCAGTGCTTGATGTCATTCTGATGCAGACGTGGAAAACAAAATATGAACGGTATGTAATTTACTAATTAATTAAAATAAATTTAAATATTTTAACTAAAGTTACAATTCATTTTGCCTGTCTTATTCAGTGTATGCAACAGGAGAATGAGAATAGAGATACAGCTCTTTTAGCTAATTTCCATTGATACCAAAACCATTTCTGTAGGTTAATTAGAAGCAAAGTTAAGAAAAACGAATACTCGCTAACTTTACGTTATGCTTTGAATACTTTCCGCACCTCTGAAAATGGTGGTTTTTCTGTTTTTGAAATTAAATTTCAGTTATATGCTAGGGAAAGAGGCACTCCAAAATTGTGCCAAATTAACTCAAAACAATATTATTGGTATCAGTGGAATGAGAACAAGAAGACCTGTTGGAAAATACCACCCTTTTATCTTTCTGCCCAATTCAAAAAATCACTTTGGAGTACCTACTTTCATGATCTCCATGTGGATGGCATGAACAGAGGTGGTCAAAAATATGTTGTCCCCAGCAGTGACAACAACTAAAGGGACCCATTCCCTTGGGTTCACTTCAGTCGCTACGGAGGATACCACAACACTTGGGGAAGTAACCCTTCAGCTGCTCGAGGAGCCGAGTGGCTTGCACACAGAGCACGAGGCCCAGCGAAATTTTCTGGATATGCTGTCCCGCCTTTCCGCTGTCATGACTGACAGGGGTTCTATCATGAAGTCATTCGCACAACGCTTGCAGCATGAATGTCAAGTGTTGCTGCAGACAGATGAAGGGCTGGACTTTCTTCCCAGCAATGTTCGCTTCCTGCTGGGCCTATCATCTGAGGTCAAAAAGGTTCTGCTTGAGGAGGATGAAGCCAGGAGAGAAGATCAGGCTGGCTATCGCAGAGCTTCAGAATGCCTTGCATACAGTATTGGAACTTAATACTGAAGTATAATGATTTTATTTATTTTCCAGGAATCATTGTTGAGGTCGACTCACTGAAGGTCAACTTTCTCAGGCCTCATCCAAGGAAGAGAAATATCGATATACTCTACCTACAGGTGACTGGGCTGTACTGGCAACTCATTCAGTCAGGTGAAGCATGCTGACTTTCAGTTTCACATTTACATTCAAATGACGGGAGGCCTGTTTTGACAGATGGAGAGAGGATCCTTCAGATTTGCTTGATAAGGAACTACAGGGGCATCTTCAATGGTGAGTTTGAGCTCACCTCCCCCACCATGGCTGCAGTTTACAAGTTTGCTGAATAAAATGCTGCAGCTGTTTCTGATGCCATCAGAAAGATGCTGCTCAACATGCTCATCACAATGAGAACACAGCTGAAGGATTTTCTGCAGCATGGCCAGTGCCTTCACCAGATGTTGCAGACACTGAAACCCTGTGATGAATCTCATCAGAGAGAACACCTTCAGAGCCCAGGACTTCGACATCAATAAACATTGCCATACATCACTTCATCACCATTTCAGTACCCAGATGTAGTGAGCAAACAAAATGGAAAAATGGCTGCAAGAGGCAGGGAAAATAACTACTGCCATCAAAGAGGCAATGAAAAATCAAATCAGATATGAAAAAACAAAAAAAACTGTGTTAAACAAGTACCATGTAAGTACGCAAGAGAAATTTAGCATTTTGGAAGTTTTAGCCACATAGACAATCCATAAATTGTTCATTTCTGGCCTTGTAAAAAATCAGGGTTGGTAACTGTGTGAACAGTACAAGATGAATTTTGGCTTTGTTCACAGCAGATTGCATATGTGCTGAGCCCGTAAAGTTGAGCTTTCATGCAATTTCAATCTTGCAAGAAAATTTTCAATGAAAATTAAATCTTTACAAATTTCTCTCTCTGGAACCACTGAACCTATACTGGTGAAATTTGTATCACTAAGGATATGAACCAGAATGAAAAGATCTATCCAATGCAATCAACAGTTAATACATCTGTTAGACTTTAAAAATCAGTTTGGAGTACCTGCTGATTGCACTATTTGGCATGAAAGGATGTGTTCCTTGTTACATTAAGAAATGTTGAGATACTGGTTTATGTCATACATAAGATATTACAACAATCATCATTTGACAAATGTGTTAAATTATGTGAGTGTACAAAATTTGGTAAAAACATCGTAGGGGAGGTTTGCCCAAATAATGTGACCTGATTTTGTGCATGCCTGTGCAGACACAATAAACTATATTTGTTGTAATATCCGATGTATTACATGCAACCTTTTACGACCTTTCTCAGCAAATATCTCCAAAAGTACCATTGCATTGTGCACATTCTAAAAACACATCCACTTTTAGTCTACCAGCAACATTATTTTCCACCCCCACTGTCCTGTTTTTATGCACACATTTTGGCACAAAGCCGCATATATATCTACCCTAGATGTGGTTGACTGGGCTCAAAACACCAACAAACTCTCTCTTAGCCTTAAAGGCAAGCCTTTAACCTCCATACTCGCTGACCAGATGTAAGCTTATATTCATGTTAAATATTATTCACAAATAATAGCACAGAATATATTATTTATCACTACTTTGGCTTTCTTACAGGACTGCACAAGAAAACTACAAGTACAATGGGCTCCAAAATCAAGTTCACAAACAGCGAGCCAGGATTAATGAGAAAAGATCCCCAAGTTGGACCCTGAGTTACACAAGACCCAAGACAAAATGAATCTGAGTTGAACAGGAGAAACCACCAGCGGCTCGTATTTACTGAGCAGTTGCTGGACAAACTTGAAAAGGAGACAAATATGCCCTGCATAAAACTGGCATAGACCGATAGAGCTAAAAACAACAAAGAAGGTTGAAACATTCATTGGTAATGGTATATAAATTATATGCAAATGGGACTGGTCCAAGCCCATTCTGTGAGGGCCTACTGGGAGAGGGGAACCTGGTACAAACCGGAGGCCAACTTGATGGCACGGAACTGGTTCAGGAAACTGGCCACCTTGCTGACAAGTTGACTACAACTCAAGAGCAGAAGAATGCAAACAAAGTTTGGAAGCTGCAGCCTTGTCTGAGAGACCCGAGGTCCACCCTTCAAAACATCCCTGCTGAAGAATCCCATCCAGTGGATGAAATAATGGTGCCATTTAAGGGTTAGTCAGCTATGAAACAGGACATCCATGGAGGGGGAAAAACACACACCCTTGATCAGCCACAAAGAAGGGTGGCCCTGAGCAGTGACCTAAACAAGGAGGTGAAGTTTTGAGCAGAACACTTCTTCCATGCAGTCTGGCACTGGCAGCATCGCCAGTTTACTGCAATGCGAGGTGAAAGCTTGGCCTAAAGGAGGAAGTGAAGTTTTTGGCAGAACACCTCCTCCATGCAGACTGGCATTGGCAGCATCCTCAGTTTACTGCAATGTGAGATGCAAGCCCTTTTCACAATGGCAAACAGTCTGCATGGTCAATGTATTCTGCTAAGAACTTCACCTGCCAACACCAGCACAAAGTACTGCATTACGAACAGTGACAGTGCACCTGACAGTTTCCTACTAGTAGTAGTACTACAGATAAGTCAAGTTCTAGGATCATTCAGCAATTCATATCATACATAATAAATATGTTAAAAGCATTGGACACTGGTCATAGGATCGATACATCTTCAATATGTCCAGGAAAAACATGTTTTGGTGTAACTTTAACTTTAAGCAAGCTTGTTTTTGACATCCATTCCCACAAAGTGTCACCATTATGCCATCAGCAAAGAGTGACTCATATACATGAAGCATAGTACACCAAGCAGTCTGGATTTCCAGAACACTCCACTAATCCAGAACAAATTATACGGAAGAGCTGCAAGCGTAACGGTAGGCAGGTCCTGGTAGGCTTGTAGAGAGGCGCACTTCTGCTCCAATAAACATGGGCTGGTGGAAATCTAGACACACAAAAACATGTTCATGCTACAGTGCATGGACATTTTGGAAGGGTACGTCACCCACCGAGACAGGTCTTATTTTCCTCTCAACTGCTACACAGCCGACACACATCTGGACTCCAGGTCTGATCAGCTAGAGTTGTCCTTCACTGCAGAATCTGGAACAAAACAAATTATGCCACAACATTAAGTAAGCAGACTCAATATCTGTCCTCATTACAACTTACTTTTAAATATCATGTTAAATAGTATTAGTAACTGAATCGGTGAATGGGAACCTCATGGTAACTTCACAGGGTCAAAGATAGTTTATACATAATGATAGTTGATACTCCTTACAAGGTCTTCGAATGAGATCAGAGCAAATGTGCTCAAACACTGAAACAGGGCTCCTTCTTCCTCTTTTTCTTCCAATAATATCCAGGATCAATGTCTGATCATTACTGATATTTATGGTGTGGGAGAAAAAGGGGTGTGGCTGAATTAGCTTTTTGGGGGTAAAATACATGGAAACGGTCGGAAATTCCTGGACCGTTTTAAAAGTTATTTTGGGTCACAAATATCATCACAATCATTAAATGAGGTCCATATCTGCCGATTACAACCAAAATCCGCAACAAAAGGTGATTTTTTTCCATATATTTTTAAAATTCTTGTTTGATTTTTTGTTCCTTCTTTTTCTTTGTCACACTCACAGTAATCGGAGCACTTGCAGCAGGCTGAAGTTTGTAGTAAGAAGTTTAATGCAGCCATGAAATGTATAGTGAATATTATCTACAACGGCTGGCGAGATGAATCCACCAATAAGAAGCATAGTTCAGAAACGAGCACAATCAATTAATAATTATTCGGCAAGGCAGTGCGCTTTGCCTGGTTCCACAACATTTTGTAAAGCCCGCCAGAAGCGAACGCATGGTCAGCGTTTCCCGCTGTCCGGAGAACCGAGATTCTCCGACTTCGAGTTGATTTTTTCCAAGGGCAAGGGCATCTCCATTTGTACCTACACCTTTCATTACAAACATTGCCGTCACGCTGAGCGAAATGACTTTGCAAAGCCATATTACAGATTAATTTGTTCAGAAACGCTACATCGCGTTTGACTAGCAGCACTGACCCGCTAACAGCAATGGCCGCACAAAGAACTAGATTGCGCATGCCCGGAAATACAAAGTGGCAGCCGAAATTTCCAGCGCCTCTCCCCATCCCCCACTTAAACAACAGAACAACAAGCCATAGAAAAAGAACTACTTACAGGCTCTCCCCTGAGATGAACACATGAACACCGGCCGCAACAGCAAACAAACAACCCGCCTCTGCAGGGACACTGGGGGAAAATGGACGCTGCTGGCCCAACGCACAAGTTTTAACACTTTAGATAATTGGGGCCACAAAACTCCTACCCAATCAAAAAGAAACCGGAAAGAAAAGGTTAAAGGGTCATGGCCCGAAACATATATATACAATACACTCGGTTACATATTTAAAATGTTTATTGACACACTGTTAATAACAACAATAACAATATACTTTATTTATCCCAGCGGGAAATTAAGTGTTTGTTGTTGTTGTTGTTGTTGTTGTTTTTGTTGTTTTGTTTTTTTTGGGGGGGGAGCTTTTTTGTTTTTTATTTTATTTTTTACCTTATCTTCATTTTTTCGGTCCTTTTATTTATTTGATAGTTCACTTCGACCACCCGACCACCTCAGCCCCCCCCCCCCCCCCCCCCCACACCCCCTACCCCCCCTCCTCATTTCCGTGGAAGTAGTGCAAATAAGCCAGGTAACAAAAATTGAAATAAACGAAAAAGGAAGAAGCAATAAAAAGAACAAAGCAACGGTAAGAATGTTTATACACTGAAGCAGAAGAGGAAAGGACTCGTACTAGAGGAAAGGAAATTGTTGGCTTGACACCTTAGACTGCCATACTTCTTCGTGCGTGTTGTGTTGGCCCTTGAGCGCTGTACCTCCAGTCGGCTCATGAATATTTAGTTGACCCCATGGCTGTGCCCAAAATAAACGAGTTCACGTGTCGTGCAACGCGCTCTCATGAAATAAACACTTTAGGTAAGTGCTCGTTTTTTTGCGTGGCGAATTTACCGAAGTTCAGCAGCTGACCAAGGTGTTGAAGAAGTGCGCTGGCAAACAAACTAGGTAAGCGGTGTCATTGTTCGTCCCGTAGAAAGGTACTTTCGAGATCAAGGCAAGAAAACCATTACCCGCGATTAATTAACTCTCTCTCTCTCTCTCTCTCTCTCTCTCTCTCTCTCTCTCTCTCTTCTCTCGCGCGCGCGCGCGCGCGCGCGTGTGTTTCAAACTCTTCAACTTGTGCGTCCAGCAGTTAAACATACTTGTACGATGTATCATGAAAAGAGATAGGGGAGGGGGAACTCTCACTCTCGCTCTCTGCTTCATATACATACAATATATCATGCCTTTTCTTTCTTTCTTTTCTTTTTTAATCATCTGTAGAATAACAAGGACAAGTTATAAGATCGGTTTTGAGTCTGATTGATCTCTCTCTCTCTCTCTCTCTGACCGGACGCTAGTTTTTTAGCTCTACCAGTAAGTAAGTAAGTAAGTAAGTAAACATGGTGCTTAACGTCCACAAAAACCATAAGGCTTATTAGGGACAGGGAGGGGGGGGGGGGGGGGAAGAGGGTAGGGAGGTTGGGGAAGAGGGAGATTATATATACCTATCGCTACACTGTCACCACCAGAATGACTCCTGCATTAAGATGGGCAGTGTTGAGAGCCATTTTAATGTTTCAGTAGGAAGTGATGGACAAAGTCACAGGTTTGTCCACAAACCACAACCTTTTTGAAGAGAAAAGAGAGCCGAAGCGGTATCGAACCGAGGTCCTTCCGCTTAGCAGCCTAGTAACGCCTTACTGCTAGGCCAAACCAGCTCACGGCTCTACCAGTTTGGGCACGGTATTTATTTAGTGCTAAAGCACTGTCAGTGTGTCAAAAATTATATGTGCAGTTAGGTTGTGTTTTCACCATTCCAGCCAAGGATCTTGGATGTCATTTGAGCAAGGACAATCGAGTTCTATTGAACAATGTAAAATGATGTAAAATATCGTTCTACAAGTTTTTATTCCATGTGAGCTTTGGTTGTGTGCCATGGCCATGTCGTAACTGCAGCTGCAGAACCGGCTGGCCTGAAGTTCTTGATGAGACAGCCAATGCCGTCAAGTGCCCTGCGTGAAAACGACCGAGCTTTGAAGATTTTAACGGAATGATCTGTGAACTGTGTGTGACCGCTATGTGTTAACTTGACCGCATCCTGCTTAGCACCGTGAAGTGTTTGTGTATTGCCGCCCGCCGCTGAGCGTCGACAGGGACTTAGGCAACTTGAGACTAAGTAAACATGGTGCTTAACGTCCACAGAAACCGTACGGCTTATTAGGGACGGGGCCTTGAGACGCCGACCAGGCCCTCTTTAACTCCGCCCCGGCTGGTTTTATATGTAACCCTGCTGCAGCCTGCAATCTAGGATGTAAGTAAGTAAGTAAACATGATGCTTAACGTCCACAGAAACCATAAGGCTTATTAGGGATGGGGGGGGGGGAGATCATATACCTATCGCTACACTGTCACCACCAGAATGACTTCTACATTAAGGTGGGCAGCGATCAGAGCCATTTTAATGTTTCATAATTGTGAGGGACAAAGTCACAAGACAGTGTCCACAGACCACAACTTTTGAAGAGAAGGGAGAGCCGAAGCAGATTCGAACCGAGGTCCTTCTGCTTACCAGCCTAACGCCTTACTGCTAGGCCACACCAGCTCACGACACACATATCTAGGACGATTTGAAATCTTGTTAATCTTCCTTTCCGTGTGTCTGGGCTGTACTCATCTTATGGAGCGGGCTGTGTAGTCAGGGTACCACTGGCTGCAGGGTGCATAGGCTGAGACAGTGAGAGCAGTAATGGGCCGTGCCGCGGGCCGTGGTTGCCACATGTAACAAGTTCCCCTCTGCCAGACCATGAGACTGCCAATTAACAACAGTCAGTATGTCCCTTGTTAGTGAACCCTTCTTCCATTGGGTTCCTGATGTTCACAAAAAGTTAGATACCAAACAAATAACGTTCAAAATACCCCAAGAACTGCTTGCTTTGACAAGGAAGATATTGTTTAGACATTACGCTTGTGACATTGGAAACAGGCAAGGATTTAGTGTTTGATGGATCGACCAAGACAAATATAACACTGACATTAAAATCACAGACAGTCGGTAGACTTAACTGATGTACCCACTGACAAGCCTTCCTTGTGACAAACTTTATAAGTCAAAAATTCAAGTCAACTCTGACTGACAAAAGCTCATTGCCATCAGTGTATACTTATATCTCTCTCTCTCTCTCTCTCTCTCTCTCTCTCTCTTCTCTCTCTCTCTCTCTCTATATATATATATATATATATATATATATATATATATATATATTATACTACGCAACAGGCACAGTCCTGGTGCAGGGAGTGAAGTGTAGGACATGGCTGAAAGATGGGTTTGACGCACTCATCCAAGTCATACGTACCGTTTATGCTTTTGTGGGCGGCAAGGAATATCCAGGCCTGGAAAACACAGTATGGGAATGCCTCTCCACACTTCCCATCCCAAGTGCTCCAGAACTTCCTTCATGGAAGGGAGGAATAAGCAACTGCTCTCCCCAAAACACCCCGCTTCGTCCACTCATGTCCAAACTAATGCTGCTCGCCACCCTACACCCACCTGCGGACAAGGAGTGTCCTGCCGCTGTCTTCTCCCCTGACACTTTCCCCTCACCGCAGCAGTCTGGTGGTGACCAGCCCTCGGCCGACATGCCCTCATCCTCAATGCCATCTGGCTGCAAACAGCCTTCGCTTTTGCCTTTATCACATGTATCTCTTCGCCACTACAAACCTCACCCTCTTTGCCAATACAAACAGCACCAACAGAAATGGAACCTGCGTCGCCCAACGCCCAACTAGAAGCAAGCCCCCAAGCCGCACACCACATCACACCTCAAACAACACCAAAACCATCCAAGAAGGTGTTACGTAAAACGCCCACTTACCAGTGTAGAGCTCGACCTACAAAACACCAAGTAACCAGACCATCCCGACCTACAAAACGCCTAGTAACCAGACCATCTCGACTCGAGCAAAAACTAGACACCATATTAACTTTTTTTCAAGTGTACGGCACAACAACTGATCCCCTTTTTAGAAGATCTTGAGCGCTTGAAGAAAGACAACAGCTTACTGAAAACAGAGCTACAAAATGTGAAGACATTAGTACACAGTCTCCAGACGAGCTCCCCAACCCTGCCCGCCTTTTCGTTGCTCAGCCCATCAAAACCAAGAGATGCACCCAAAGAACCTACGAGTATGATTGACTTCATCGCTGTGCCCATGTCCAACTGACAGATTTGCCATACTTCAGGGACAGGATGAAGACAAAGAAGAATCGGAAGATATGGACATCGTGGTCTGCACCAACGTTCACGTGGCAGCTGATGAATCCGTGTATATATATAAATACCAAACAGCACCAATATTCCGTCTGGGAAGGACCACGCCAACTCTCCCTGCCGTGAGCAGCTCAACGGGAAGAGCTTGCAAACCCCCTGTCCACAGTTGGCAGAGTGCAGAGTGAGCCCCGGCATCTGCAACGTCCTTATTGGAGACTCCATGGTCTCCAGTGTCAAGCCGGAACTGATGTTCTCGGCTGGCAACAGCCAGAACATCAGCGTCTCAGGCATCACCATAGAATTAGAAGAGCTTCTACACTGGCTGCACAACATCCCTTGTAATAAAGACGTGAGGCAGGTTGGCATGAACACTTGCAAAAGCACAACCATCGCTGAGACCACATGGCGGCAACTCGTCTGCAACTTTCACCATGTTTTCCCACAAGCGCAGCTAGCAGCTTCAGCAATGGTTCCTCCCATGGGACAGCAATACCTGAAGGGAACTGTAGCGACGTCAAACATCTCACTCTTGAAGGTGTGCCAGGGTGAAGATGTGAGGTGTGTAGACCACACCTCTTCCTTTACTGCTTTCAGCGTTGCACTGAAACAAGACATGTACAGGGACCCTCTGCATCCCAGTGCCAAGGGCACCGGCAGGTTGGCGCGCAACATCAGTTACGCTGACCGACCCCGTCAAAAGCCAGCGCTGCTCAAGACCCCCGGCCCCATGCAGCCAGGACAGTTCCAGGCCAGACAGCAAAGCGCCAACGCGTGGCAGTCTGTTCCGGGGCGACTGCCTTCAATGACGACGCCACCAAGCCAGCAGCGTGGTTACATCAATGTCCAGCGGCAGCCATATTGCCTTATGGCCAGCTCCTGTCCCCCTCACCATCACCTTCCAGCTGATAACAGATACCCGCCACCCCCGTACTATCCATACAGTATCCCCCCTCGTCGGCGTGTGGACACCCAGTCACCCGATGATGTCTTTGAACCCCGCCTGGATGGGCATCAGTCCACAGCTCAGCCCATATATATACCACCCTATTTCCGCCTTTCAACGCCAACACATCACGCACATGTATGCAGCTGAAACACTCGTATATTGGATCAAAACAACAATGTGTGTTTGTGTACATATGTGTGTGTGCGCCGCACGATGAAATATGTGTTTGTACATTTTAAACTCTTACCTCTTTTGTGCTACCGGCAGATATTCATGGCCTGTGTAGCGCTCCAACAGATCTCAGTGATCAGTCTACTTTCAGCACGTTGCAATAAGCTAGAAAATTGTGAACACTGTGTGCCTATTTTAAAGTTTATTCACATTAGACACTGAAAACATTCTTTGGTGATTTCAGGTAGGTTTAATCACTGGCATTAAACATTTTATGATGTTGACAATTATGACATTTTTTGGTGATTTCATGGACGGCAACTTTTATTAGTGTGTACATTGCTGGTGTGATCTGCATTCAGTATTATTCTGTATTAGTCCCCTTGCGCTTACAGTATTTCTGACAAACATTTCCGGCCTGAGTTGCTTATTGGTAGTAATTTGTTCTGACGCGTGCTTTGCGTGTTCAGGTTCAATTTTTTTTGTTTTTGTTTCTTTCCCTGTGCTATAGTTTTTAATAGTATTTATTGAATTTATTGAATTTGTATATCCCTGCATTTTGTTTTCTTGATTTACAACAACAGAAAAACATTTCTGGCATTATTTAGCCATTAATTATGGCTCAGTCAAATGATCATTGGCCATTGAAGCATGGTTTTCGTATTGGACATCTCAATATTAACCATATTGTGAACAAAATTGCTGATGTTACAGAAATTGTCCAGAACAGTCAGAACACTGACTGAGATTTTCCTCACCTTTCATGCTCGAAAAACATTTTTCAAAGCCCATATCCAGTCACGTAAAGACTATGCCTCAACTCGCTGGGACTCCGCAAGTGAGTCTCTATTAAAGCCTTTAAAATCCTTACACAGAAGAGCAGTCAGGGTAACATTGCTAAAAAACACTAGCCTCACAAACGATGACTACAAGAAAACTACAGTCCTTCCCCTCAAACACAGACTAATGTACAATAAAGCTCGCTTTATGCACAAAATCCTCTCGGGTAAGGCACCCACTTATCTCGTAAAAAGATGTCTATCAACCTTTATTCCAGAAATTACTCAAGAAAGCTTAATGTACCCATGCCTAGATTAGATTTATTTAAATCAAGCCTAATGTATTCTGGACCGACTCTCTGGAATTCACTACCTGTTGCACTGACAGAACCAAGTACAGTGTCGGTCTTTAAACATCGACTGTCGACACATATGCTAACTTCTCTAGGTACAACTTAAAATTATTTTTTTAATTTTATGTGTAGCTTAGAAAAGCCTAGTTGTTTGACATGTTTTAAGTTTTTTGTTGCTTTGTTTGTTCTCTCTCTCTCTCTTGTAAAAAAATTTATTATTATTTATTTGTAGCTTAGAAAAGCCTAGTTGTTAGACATGTTTTAAGTTTTTTGTTGCTTTGTTTGTTCGATTCCCCCCCCCACTTTTTCACCCCTAAACGTATATGAACTAATATCCTGTACCCTTTTGATGTATTTTTTTAATTTTGTTGTATCGGAAATACATGTGTATGTGTAGTATTAATTAGTAGAATTAGTCCCTCATGGGCGAGGGCTGGATGTAAAAAGACCCTGTGTCTACTCCACTACCCTCGTAAAATAAAGTTTATTCATTCATTCATTCATTCATTCTCCTCTCTCTCTCTCTCTCTCTCTCTCTCTCTCTCTCTCTCTCTCTCTCTCTCTCTCTCTCTCTCAAATGGGGCTATATATCATATGGCCTTATTGAATAAAATTTCCATGGCCATCTCTCTCTATCTTGCTCCTCCTCTTCCTCCTTGGGGAAGTTTAACTTTGAAGGCTAGATTGACTGTACTGTGATGAAATGTGTGATGAAATGGTACATTTTTCTGAAAATATACTGAGTGAGCTGAATACTTTGATGCCTCCCCCTCAATTTTTGTGTGTGTGTGTGTGTGTGTTTTGCAGATAGTAACCATGGAAACAGCAAGACACAAAGGATGGTTCATGGGACTGATTTTGCTGAATCTTGTGGTGCTTCTCTTGGTTTATTTCTTCAATGCAGCACAGCCGAAGTGGAGTAAGTCAAAAGGCTTGTTTTGGTGTTGTTCTTTTTTTGTTGTTGTTCGATTTGTTTTTGTGTTTATATAGACTTTTCTCAAAAAATGGTCCTTGCTTCAGTCAAGGATTTGTAAAAAAATTGTGTGTGTGTGTGTGTGTGCGTGCGTGCAGACACAGCACACACACACACACACACACACACACACACACACACACACACACACACAATTTTCTACAAATCTGTGTATACACACACACACACACACACACACACACCACACCACACCACACCACACCACACCACACCACACCACACACACACACACACACACACACACACACACACACACAGACACACACCAGACACACACACACATCATACACTACAGGTATATGGGGACAATCTTTAGACACGATAAGCACCTTGCATAACAATGAGGTAGGGGCACAAGAGGAGATTGTACATGTAGAGCTCACCAACCAGACAGCTGTGGGGGGGGGGGGGGGGGGGGGGGCATGGTGGTGGTTGTCAGACAAGTTTTCAAGCCCCCAACCTCTCAACACCTTACCACAGTTTTACCTTTTCATGAACATTTAAAATTTTAATGGCCAGTGCCTCTTGTTTTGTTATTGTTTTCTTTTGTTTCTTTTTGTTGTTGGTTCTTTTCTTTGTTGTTGTTGTTGTGTTTGTTAATTTAGTTTTTATTATTGTGTTCTATGTTGTTTGTTGTGCCAGTCGTGGTATAATAATAATAATAATTTATTTTATATAGCGCCTCAACAACAATTATATGAGCTCTTAGCTCTGTACAGATCAACGAATGTAATAAAACACGCATCAATATGTTACTTAAATTAGCCTAAAACAACAATTTAAAAAGACAAATTATCTCTATGTATACATATTTACAGTATCACAAGTATGCAAGAGGCAAGACAAAAACATTTCCAATTCTTTACTAATCAACTTCCGTGCCATAGCACAAGACAACAAATACCTCAAACTACAGTTTCGTATCTGAGCTTACTGAAACTATAGCATCAGTTTTGTATTACAGCATTGTTCACTTTCTTTTGTTGTTGCTGTTTTGTTTTGTTTTGTGTATGTTAATTTTGTTTTTATTGTTGTTGTTTTCTATCTTGTTCACTTTTCTGTTCAGTTAAGGGTTTGTTCCACCACACGGTGGGAAACCAGTCGGACAAGTACTTCCTGGAGATCACGCCAGCTGGCTGGACCTTCTCCATCTGGGGCTTCATCTTTACCTGGCAGGGCATCTGGGTGCTGTACTCATTGGTCAACCTGTGTCGTAAGACGTCAGAGGGCCCTGTGTACCTGTGTCCTGTTGTCCTTCCTCCCGCACTCTTCCTTCTCTACATCTGTGCCAATTGCTGCACCATTGCCTGGTGGGTCACTGAATTGGGGTTGGAGTGGTGCTGTATTCTGTGTGTGTGTGTGTGTGTGTGTGTGTGTGTGTGTGTGTGTGTGTGTGTGTGTGTGTGTCTCTCTCTCCGCTCTCTCTCTCTCTCTCTCTCTCTCTCTCTCTCTCTCTCTCTCTCTGTCTGTGCGTCTGTCTGTCTCTCCTTGTGTGTGTGTGTGTGTGTGTGTGTGTGTGTGTGTGTGTGTGCATGTGTGTGTGTGTCTGTGTGTGTTTGTGTGTGTGCCCCCCCCCACCCTCTCCCTTTCTGTGTGTGTGTGTGTGTGTGTGTGTGTGTGTGTGTGTGTGTGTGTGTGTGTCTGTGGCCATCTGTCTCAATCTCTTTCTCTGTGTGTGTGTTGGGGGGGGGGGGGGGTCTCTCTCTCTCTCTCTCTCTCTCTCTCTCTCTCTCTCTCTCTCTCTCTCTCTCTCTCTCTCTCTCTCTGTGAGATATATGTGTATATGGAGTATCAGTAAAATTAGTTCCTCATGGGCAAAGGACGGATGTAAAAAGACCCTGTGTCTACTTTAATACCCTCAAAAATAAAGTTTATTCATCATTCATTCATTCTCTGTCTGCCTGTCAGTTGGTCTTTCTGCCTCTCTCTCTCTCTCTCTCTCTCTCTCTCTCTCTCTCTCTCTCTCTCTCTCTCTCTCTCCTCTCTCATTCTTGACTAGTGTCATGATTTGCCACCATAGCTGCACAGGAGGAAGGGCATGTAATCCTTTAAATTCTGTGCATTGTTCACTTTACTGTTTGTTTCCCTTTGTCTAGTATTGTAACAATGATAGCGTATAGTTGACACTGTACTTCTGCAAGATCCAAACCTGTAAACAGTTAAAATGAATGCAGAGTTGACTGCTAGCATGCTGAAAAAAGATCAAGACACACAAAAGGTTAAAAGATGTTTTTATTTAACTAATGAGACAATGCAAAACATGCAGAACATGCAAACGTTGCTCATGTTCTTCTGAGGCAAAAAGTCAACAGGCTGAAAGTAAAGTGACATAATTATTTCTCTCATTGTTTGTATGTAGATGTACTGTCAGTTTGTTGCCTGAAGAACAGAGTCTTCCCTGAAAATCTGCTCATGTTTTGGATTGCCTCAGTGAAAGTGGTGTTCTTTTTTAACCTTTCTCGCCCTGATATAACTGCACTAGTTGACTGGGGGTAAAACATGAACTTACTTACTTTTGACCTTTCTGGTGTTCTGATTTCATCCAGTGGATCGTTAATTTCTATGTGTCTGTTTCAGGTTGTTCCTCTTTGACCGAGATGTCATAGAGGGCGCCTTTGTGGCTCTGCTGGGTATTGCAGTGCTCCTCATCGTGTGCCTCTGTATAAGTTACCGCGCTCTGGATGCTGCGTCGCCGCGCCTGGTGGAACAGCGCCGCGTCGTGGACATTTGGCTGGTTCGAGGTTTCGTCCACAACGGCCTTGGCATCTACGCGACGTGGACCTCAATTGCCACCTTGCTGAACCTGGCCATGGTTATTAGATACAGGTAGGTCCCAGGACTGTTATTCTGTTTCGTGTGGATGGCCGAGTGTGTGGAGGTTCTTGGGCGATGTTGGTGACACTGACAGACATAAACTACACGACGTGGCCGTGATGAAGATGAGAGCGTGTTTATTCATAACCTCACGTGACAAGGTCACAATGCATAGGTTGCAACAATTACAACAAGAGTATTAAACAATAGACAAGGTTATCTCCCTTGAACCCCATGTAGACTATTCAACATATATATTTTTTCAATAAGGATCAAACATGATGGTGTGTATGCATGTGCTTGCATGTATTCACATATTCACACATGCATGCTTTGCTCCCAGTTACCCCCTTAACACATGCATGCACGCGTGCGCGCACACACACACACACACACACACGCACACACATATATGTACATATATAGCACCCCTCACACACTCACACACACACACACACACACACTCTGTACACACACACTCAATGTGTCAAATAACATTTCGTATTTTGCACCTTCCTCCATACAGTGTCCAATTTCTGGACCGCAAGCTCTTTAACATGCACATCTGATCTTTTTCATGTCTGTACACACAGGAAATCCCAGTTTATAGTCTCATCCAAAGGATTTTTGCACAGAATTTGACTGTGGAGAAAGTTTGGGGTGGGCTTGAAGCCTAGCGCTAATGCTCACCCATTTATGTTGTGACCACACTCTGTTGTCCTCCACCTGCCTTTCGAGCAAGAGCTCTTGCTCTGCGCCACAGACTCTTCAAGAACATCAGAACACTTCTTACTCTCAGAGTTGAAACTTTTGCGAATACAGTACACTTTTACTTGTGTGTTGATGTTGATGTTGATGTTGATGTAATTTCCAGCTGGCTCATCGGTCAGTTGTACCTGTTCATTACAGCCCCAAAATAATTTCATTGGTTGACTGGGTGTGAATTTTAGTGGTTGACTGGGTATGAATTTCAGTGGTTGACTGGGTATGAATTTCAGTGGTTGACTGGGTAGGAATGTCAGAGGTTGACTGGGTATGCAGCAGCAGTATTGAATCACGGTCATGTCGTTTTAACGCTTCTGTCTTGTTTCCGCTGCATCAGGTCTGACCCAGTGATTGGGGACAAGACTGCTGGCACCGTGGCTCTTAGCGTCCTCGCTGTTGAGATCCTCGTCTTCATCTCTACTGACCTACTTCTCCTCGATCGCTACACCCGCTACACCCTCACCCCCTACATCGTAGTCGTCGTCGCTCTGACTGGCTCCATCACCAAGAACTGGGAAGATGGCGCCACCAACTCTATCCTGACGGCTGTGCTGCTTGGGGTGGGTGCGGCTGGTCTCGTGCTGAAGGTGGTGATGTTGATCTATCGTCATGCCACCCGCAAGCCATACACCATGCACATGGCGCCCACACTGAACAACTACAAAGGGGGGCAACTAGCGTAACTGAATGTTTTGCTTTTTTGTTGTTGTTGCTTTTTTCTTCTTCTCTAAATTGGCCCCAGGGGAAGAGTACTTATTTGATTTGATGTGAAAATGTTCCATATTTTGAAACATTGATGTGAAAATGTTCCATATTTTGAAACATTGATGTGAAAGTGTTCCACATTGTCAAAGACTGATGTGAAAATGTTCCATATTTTGAAACATTGATGTGAAAATGTTCCACATTGTCAAAGACTGATGTGAAAATGTTCCATATGAAAATGTTTCAAAATGTCCCATCTTGTGAAACATTGATTTGAAAATGTTTCATATTGTCAAACATTAAAAAACCTGTAAAATCTTTTGAAAGAGAAGAAAACATTTGAATACATCTTAAGTTCTACTGCTGAACAGCTCAGGTGTTCCTTGTCTGAATTTGTCCATCAAAGAGTTTACACTCTGTCATCAGCTGACACAGTTTTGCCACCTGAAGTGGAGTCAGCAAATGGCTGGAAAAGCAATACAAATACACCATTCCTTGCATTCGCAGAGAAAACTGGGTCAGTTGGGGAAGTACTATAGCATTATTTGATGACAAACACTATCTCATTTTGGCAACCCTGGACACTGAACAGGTTACTCCAGTCAACTTTGTCAGTGGATGAACTTTGAAAATGTGTCTGTTGATGAACTAAAGCCAATTGTTTGACACTGAAGTTTGGGTGCACACTCCTGTGGGTGATTTTAATATGTAAAAAACAAAAGATTTGTTTTCGGTGAAAGGAAATGTTATGGTTACTTTTTAAAATTCTAAACATGGCTTGTGAATTGCAAAGACAAAATTGTGAATCAACAGGGTTGCAATGTGTATATGAGGCCTGATTCATAGATCGAAGTTAACATTTAAAGGGCTCAACCATGATGAGATGCCAGATGACTGTTACACAGTCAGATGTTTAAAAGAGTATTCTCTAGACTGAGGTGTTTTAGGATGTTGTGAGGGATAATATCCTGTTTTTACTGGTGTGGAATTTGGTGGTCATCATGGTCATTGTGAGGGATAATGTACTGTTTTACAGGTGCAGAATTTGGTGCTTATCATGGTCAGACATACTGGGGTTTTTTTCTCTTTTTTTCTCTCATCAGTGTTCATTTTTTCCCCCACTGGCATACTGTATAATGGCATCAAATGCTTCATTGTTTGGAGCTGATGTTGACATTTCGTCCATCATTTTGCTTTGTTTGCAAAAATGTACTACAAGCTTTCAAGTAAATTATATGTTCTTTCTGGACATGTGGTATACATACTATAACATCAAATGCTTCATTATTTGGAGCTGACATTAACATTTCATCTGTCATTTTGCCATGCATACTTTCAAGTGAATTATGTGTTCTTCCTGGACATAAAGCTAACAAGAAATTAATCTACTTGTCATATATTTAACTCTTTATTAAAATAAAACAAATCTGCATTTTTTTAAATGTTGTTGTGTTATTTGCTTGTTTTGTCTTTGCTCTGTTCTCCACATTGTGGACATCTTAGTCTGAAATCAAAAATGTTTACAGTGTTTGGATTTTTGAGGAACAGTATATGTCTGAACAGTGTATGACTGTGAGGTTTTTCATTGTCAACATTTTTAGCATTGACTTTCTTGGGGACTACATAAGCAAGAGTGTGTGGTGGTAGACTGTATTCAGGTTTACATTTCGTGCCATTTCCACTGACTTTTGTGTTTAGGTGTGAACTTTTGTTGCGGACAGAAGGTGTAATCTCCCACCTTTTTAATCTCATCGATTTTCTCCAAGTCATTAACGTTGATTAAATTGTTTTCACTTTTCTGGCACTGAATCTCTGTGGCAGTGGGATACTGTGGATACAGAAATTAAGGTTCCCTCGTTTTCACTGTGCGAACGATATTGCACACCCTCCATGTATTATCCCTCCACTAGCTGCTGATCTGTACATACAGTGGGCATTGAACAAGGTACTGTGGTCAGTTGTGCACAAGATCAAACTTGATCCTTTTTCTTTTACTCGTTGTTTTAGTGTTGTTGATCTGTTTTTAGTGTTCCTGTGGTGTTTGTTGCTTTATCTTTGCACCACCCGGCAGACTGAAAGTAACTTGCAAGTAAATAACTTTTTGAAAATAACTTCTCAATTTTTATATTTTGTGTTTAGGGCATTTGTTCCTTGTCTTTTCTGCTTTGATTATTTGATGTTTTCATTGTCAGTTTTGTTGCTGTATGTATTATGTATATGTTAAAGTGTGTGTGTGTGGGTGGGGGTGGGGGGGGGGGGAGGGGGGAGAACAAATAACTGTTAAAGCATTACAAATATATATTTTTTTAAGTTAAGAGAGGATGTTTTTTGTTGTTGTTATTGTTGTTGTTTTTGTGCATGACCGGAATCAGATATCAAAACTATATGGGACTTTGCCTATTCGTAATAATAATAATAATGAGGATTTCAAGAGTGCCCATCCACCGCACAAGGTGGAAGCACAGGGCGCTTTACAGTAACACTAACAACACATGCACGCACGTACACATGCACACACGCACACGTGCACACACACACATACACACACACACACACACACACACATATATACACACACACACACACACACACACACATACTCACACACACACACACACACACACACACACACACACACACACACACACACACACACACTCACACACACACACACACACACACACACACACACACACACACATACTCACACACACACACAAACACGCATTGGACGGGGTGTAGGCACAGCTGTGAAAAAGAGTTTAGAAATATTGAACAGGTGTGTCATAAGGGCAGCTTTAAAAGAGGAGGAAGAATCAGAGTACTGGAGATCTGAGGTAGGCTGCTCCAAACTGATGGGCCACCATAAGAAAATGATCCTTCTCCAAATGTTCTTGTACCTCTGGTGGAGTTTATGTCCCTTGTATTTACACGCATGTCAGGTGAGAATTACCAGTAGGCCGCTCAGGTGTTTGTTGTTGTACTTGTGTGAGGTATTTCTAAGTAACTCCCTTGTTAGTTGATTCTTTTTATGAGATTAAACAAAATAAAAAATGTATATATATATAAAACTGATAAAAATCAAAGAAAAACAACAAGTTGGCATAAAAGTTCCCAAATTTTTGGGAGTGTGTGTTGTACGTGTGTGAGTGTTTGTGGTTGTGGGTGTTAATATATATATATGCTATGTGCATGAAAGAATAAAAAATACTTTCTCAAACAATGTTGTGTTAGTGTTCCTTTTACTTCTGTCCTGTTTGTTTTTGTTGCTGCTGTTGTTTCTTTCATTTTGTTTTGTTTGTTTATTTTTGTTTTGTTCATCACCAAGGGGTAGGTTTTCCTGTTCCCATTTCAAAACTGAATGGCATGGAACGTGGACTTAGGCTTAGGCTCTTTCATTCCCTTTATATGATTAATGGTCATTTGTTTTGGGAAACTTTTTTCTTCACAGAGGTGTGTGTGTGTGTGTGTGTATGTGTGGAGATGGGGGGGGGGGGGGTGACGTACGTGTTTGTGGTTGTGGGTGTTAATCTGTTTACGCTGATGTGACCCAACGGTTTGTCTTGTTATCTGAAACAGAATGAGGCCCAGAGTGCTCAAGCAAAATCAACAAACAAGGGAGATAATTAGCGCTCAAAAAGACGTCGCTCAAACACAACAACAAAGGCCTGAGTACTCTCACATCGAATGCGAGTAAATACAAAGGTCTCAAAAGACCTCACACAGACAACAAAGACCTGAGTCACCTACGGTAACTCTCACCTGGCATGCGAGTAAATGCCATTAGCACTCAAAATATGATCATTATGAAAGGCGTCGCACAAACTCAGAACATGTGTTTGTAAATTGTACTTTGTCTGTACTCGCATGCCAGGTGAGAGTTACCGTAGGTGACTCAGGTCTTTGTTGTGTTTGTGTGACGTCTTTCGAGACTTTTGTATGTACTCGCATGCCAGGTGAGAGTTACCGTAGGTGAGTCATGTCTTAGTTGTTGTGTTTGTGCAACGTCTTTTGAGACTTTTGTATGTACTCGCATACCAGGTGAGAGTTACCGTAGGTGACTCAGGTCTTAGTTGTTGTGATTGTGCAACGTCTTTTGGGACTTTTGTATGTACTCGCATGCCAGGTCAGAGTTACCATAGGTGACTCAGGTCTTTGTTGTGTTTGTGTGAAGTCTTTTGAGACTTTTGTATGTACTCGCATGCCAGGTGAGAGTTACCGTAGGTGACTCAGGTCTTTGTTGTGTTTGTGCAACGTCTTTTGAGACTTTTGTATGCACTCGCATGCCAGGTGAGAGTTACCGTAGGTGACTCAGGTCTTTGTTGTGTTTGAGTGACGTGTTTCGAGCGCTAATGACATTTGCTCGCATGCCAGGTGAGAGTTACCATAGGTGACTCAGTTGTTTGTTGTTTGTGTGAGGTCTTTTGAGACTTTTGTATGTACTCGCATGCCAGGTGAGAGTTACTGGAGGTGACTCAGGTCTTTGTTTGTTTGTGCAACGTCTTTTGAGACTTTTGTATGTACTCGCATGCCAGGTGAGAGTTACCGTAGGTGACTCATATCTTTGCTGTTTGTGTGAAGTCTTTTGAGACCTTTGTATTTACTCGCATGCCATGTTTTTTGTGTGTGTGTATGACTGGAATCAGATATCAAAACTATATGGGACTTTGCCTATTCATAATAATAATAAAGAGGATTTCTAGAGTGCCCATCCACCGCACAAGGTGGAAGCACAGGGCGCTTTACAGTAACACTAACAACACACGCACGCACGTACACACGCACGCACACACGCACGCACGCACACACACACACACACACACACACACACACACACACACACACACACACACACACACACACCACACACAAAAACACACACACACACACACACACACACACACACACACACACACACACACATCACACACACACACACACACACACACACACACACACACACACACACACACACACACACACACACACACACACACCGCGCACACACACACACATATATTTACACACACCACACACACACACACACACACACACACACACACACACACACACACACACACACACACATTTACACACACACACAACACACACACACACACACACACACACACACACACACACACACACACACACACCACACACATACCACACACAACACACACACACACAACAACACACACACACACACACACACACACACACACACACACACACACACACACACACACACACACACACACACACACACACACACACACACACAAGTGACTCATGTCTTTGTTGTGTTTGTGTGATGTCTTTCGAGACCTTTGTATTTACTCGCATGCCAGGCAAGAGTTACCGTAGGTGACTCAGGTCTTTGTTGCTGTGTTCGAGCGACATCTTTTGAGCGCTAATTATATCCTTTGTGTGTTGTTTGTCTTACAGTGGCATATCACCCTCCTGCCTACATCATCCCTCTGACGGCTGTTGCCCGTTCTCAGTGCAGTGTTGCAGCACAGCACTGACGTATCGGTGCTGGCCGCAGAACGTGCTACACCTTAACAACAACGACAAGTTTGTTTTTGTTTTTGTTTTTCATATTCTTGTGTGTGTGTGTGTGTGTGTGTGTGTGTGTGTGTGTGTGTGTGTGTGTGTGTGTGCGTGCGTGCATGCGTGCATGCGTGTGTGTGTGCTTGTTTTTTTTTTGGGGGGGGGGTGGCGGGGGGGGGGAGGGGGGGAGGGGAGGCGGTGGGAAGCGAGATTGCGCGTGCGTGAGTGCGTGCGTGCGTGCGTGTGTGTGTGTGTGTGTGTGTGTGTGCGCGCGGGCGCGCGCTTAACTGGGGCAATGCTGAAGAGACTATAACTCTTGGACAAATCAAGTTGCGTTTGACTGATGTTTGTCTTTGTATGTTTTGTTTCATAATTATGTGTGTATAGGCATCGCTCTGAGATAACCGCACTCAGTGGTTGACTGGGCATAAAACATCAAGTTACTTACGTGTATATAGCCTACTTACCAGAAGCGCTTCACTAGTGGCAACTGCTTTTTTTCTTTCTTTTTTTCTTCTTTTTTTTTTGGTCATGATTTTGTTAATGTTGATAATGTACAGTGCCGCGAGCTCGTATATTGTTACGGTGTATATATATATATATATATATATATAGTATTATTATTATATATTATACTATATATATTCACTCTCTCTCTCTCTCTCTCTCTCTCTCTCTCTCTCTCTCTTATATATATATATATATATATATATATATATTATATAATATATATATATATATAGAGTAGTTATTATTACCATTATTTTCGACTGCGGCATGGTGGAAGAGGATGGGGGGGGGGGGGGTGGGGGGAGGGCAAGATGTTTTGCTTGACAGACCTCACTGTCTTAAACCCCGCCCCCCCCCCCAAAAAAAAAAAAACACAAAAAAAAACAAACAACAACAACAAAAAACAAACAATACTGGCATGTCACACTTCAGTGGGCGTGGTCAGTCCGCCCGATAGCACAGTTGACAGACACGGATTTATTGTTTACTTTTTTGCATGAACATTTCTGTCTAATTGTGATGAGCCCTGTGTGGTAACTACAATTTATTATAGCGCTATGGCTCTGCGCTGCGCTCTAGT
>JABMCL010000448.1:870000-872500 GCA_018857735.1 Alviniconcha marisindica | reverse complement strand
GATTGTGTTGGTGTTGACCGTTTGTAACTACAGCTGTAGGACCTAGCTTATTTCGTATCACACCCGATTGTGTTGGTGTTGACCGTTTGTAACTACAGCTGTGGACCTAGCTTATTTCGTATCACACCCGATTGTGTTGGTGTTGACCGTTTGTAACTACTGCTGTAGGACTAGCTTATTTCGTATCACACCCGATTGTGTTGGTGTTGACCGTTTGTCAACTACAGCTGTGGACCTAGCTTATTTCGTATCACACCCGATTGTGTTGGTGTTGACTACGGGGGGATTGTAACTACAGCTGTGGCCAGCTTATTTCGTATCACACCCGATTGTGTTGGTGTTGACCGTTTGTAACTACGCTGTAGGACTAGCTTATTTCGTATCACACCCGATTGTGTTGGTGTTGACCGTTTGTAACTACTGCTGTGGACCAGCTTATTTCGTATCAACCGATTGTGTTGGTGTTGAACCGTTCTTTGTATAGTGTGGACCTAGCTGGTATTTCGTATCATATCCCGCATTTCTTGGTGTTGACCGTTTGTAACTACAGCTGTAGGACCTAGCTTATTTCGTATCACACCCGATTGTGTTGGTGTTGACCGTTTGTAATCGGGCTGTAGGATAGTCCCTCATCTGTTCGGTGTGAGTGATTTGTGGACTAGGCTATTAGATAATCCGTCATCATTCTTGGGTGTTTGTACTACGGTGTAGGATATTCCTCATCATTCTTCGAGTGTTGTGTTACGGGTTATGATACACATCATGTCTTGGAGCTAGCTACATTAGGATAATCCGTCATCATTCTTGGGTGTTTTAACTACAGCTGTGGGATTAATATCGTCATCATTCTTGTGGACGTTTTAACTACTAGCGGTGTAGGATATTACGTCATCATTCTTGTGAGTGTTACTTGTAACTATGGGATAGGATATCGTCACGATTCTTGTGAGTGTTTGTAACTACGGCTGTAGGATAATCCGTCATCATTCTTGTGAGTGTTTGTGACTACGGCTGTAGGATAATTCCGTCATCATTCTTGTGAGTGTTTGTACTACTGCTGTGGGTTAATCGTCCCCATCTTCTTGGAGTTTTGTAACTACAGGATGTAGGATATTACGTCATCATTCTTGGAGTGTTTGTACTACGGGATGTAGGATATTACGTCATCATTCTTGTGAGTGTTTGTAACTACAGCTGTGGGATAATCGTCATCATTCTTGTGAGTGTTTGTAACTACACTGTAGGATAATCGTCATCATTCTTGGAGTGTTCTGTAACTACAGCTGTAGGATAATCCGTCATCATTCTTGTGAGTGTTTATACTACAGGTGTAGGATAATACGTCATCATTCTTGTGAGTGTTTTACTACAGCTGTAGGATAATACGTCATCATTCTTGTGGTGTTTATAACTACAGCTGTAGGATAATACGTCATCATTCTTGTGAGTGTTTTAACTACAGCTGTAGGATAATACGTCATCATTCTTGTGAGTGTTTCTAACTACAGCTGTGGGATAATACGTCATCATTCTTGTGAGTGTTTATAACTACACTGTAGGATAATACGTCATCATTCTTGTGAGTGTTTATAACTACAGCTGTGGGATAATACGTCATCATTCTTGTGGGTGTTTATCACTACAGCTGTACGATAATACGTCATCATTCTTGTGAGTGTTTATCACTACAGCTGTGGGATAATACGTCATCATTCTTGTGGGTGTTTATCACTACAGCTGTACGATAATACGTCATCATTCTTGTGAGTGTTTATCACTACAGCTGTAGGATAATACGTCATCATTCTTGTGGGTGTTTATCACTACATCTGTGGGATAATACGTCATCATTCTTGTGAGTGTTTATAACTACAGCTGTGGGAGAATACGTCATCATTCTTGTGAGTGTTTATAACTACAGCTGTAGGATAATACGTCATCATTCTTGTGAGTGTTTGTAACAACAGCTGTAGGATAATACGTCATCATTCTTGTGAGTGTTTGTAACTACAGCTGTAGGATAATACGTCATCATTCTTGTGAGTGTTTGTAACTACAGCTGTGGGATAATACGTCATCATTCTTGTGAGTGTTTGCGACTACAGCTGTAGGATAATACGTCATCAATCTTGTGAGTGTTTGTAACTACAGCTGTAGGATAATACGTCATCATTCTTGTGAGTGTTTGTAACTACTGCTGTGGGATAATCCATCATCATTCTGAGGAGTGTTTACAGCTGTAGGATAATACGTCATTATTCTTATCAGTGTTCGTAGCTACAGCTGTAGGATAATACATCAACATTTTTTTTTTAGTGTCACTGCAGCTGTAGGATAATCCATCATCATTCTTGTGAGTGTTTACAAGTACAGCTGTATGATAATTCATCATCATTCTTGTGAGTGTTCGTAACAACAGCTGTAGGATAATCCATCATCATTCTGAGGAGTGTTTACAGCTGTAGGATAATACGTCATCATTCTTGTGAGAGTTTGTAAC
>JABMCL010000448.1:860000-862500 GCA_018857735.1 Alviniconcha marisindica | reverse complement strand
ACAGCGGTGGGCGATAAACCATAATTAATTATTCAGGTGACGCCCAACTGCCACATTGTTGCGACACCTTTCGGGAAAGGAGAGGCTAACCGTGAAACATTCGTGAGGGGTTTAAATACTGGTTCCCCCAAAAAACCAGGAAGACAGTAAAGGAAGGGGGGGGGGGGGAAAAAAAGGAAAAAAGGGGAAAAAAAAAAAAAAACCCAACCCAACCCCACACCCACACACACACACCCCCAACCACCACCACCAAAAAAAAAAAACAGAGAAGGGGGGGGAAGAGAAAAACAAAACAAAAACAGACAGACAGTAAAAGGGGGGAGGAAAGAGGGGGAGGGGGAAAGGGGGGGAATGAGAAAAGAGTGACTGAGAGAAAGAGAGAGAGAAGGGAAAACTCAAAACTTTTTTTTACAAAGGGTTGAGGTTTTGGTTAGTCAAAACCTGTCCCAACAACTAGTCCTTGCTAAGCTACTGATGACAAAAAAAGAGAGAGAGAGAGAGAGAGAGAGAGAGAGAGAGAGAGGGGGAGAGAGAAAAGAGAGAGAGAGAAAAAGGAAAAAGGGGCAAAAGTAAAAATTTTTAAAGTAAAAAAAAAAAGATGCGTAAATTTTCCCCAAACTTTCTTTTTTTGCTTGCAGTGAAAAATTGATTTATGACCCCGTTTTTTTAAAATGGGAAAGGGGGCCCAAAACGTAGAAAATGGGCACAGAATTTTATCTGCCCGCTTAATCCCAGTTGTTTTCAAAATTTTTATACCAAGGAAAACCACTTTTTTTTCTTCGAATTTTAGCTCCTCCGGGAGTTGCGGCGGCCATGTTGGGTTTACTCTTTATCCACGAAGAACAAAAAAAGGGTGGCTCGGAAATTTTGACACCTTTTTACGTATTCCGGCCTTGATCATGACGGGCACTGATACGGGCTGCCGGGGACAAAATGGCAGCACTCGCGGTGGGGTTTTTTCAAATTTTAAACTTCGATTTTTTTAAGAACAGGATGATTTTTCTCTCTCTCTGTCTCGCTGTTTCTTTTCTTTTCTGTCTCTGTCTGTTTTCTCTCTCTTTTCCCCTGTTCCCCCCCTGCCCCCCCACTCCCCGTTTGGGGTTGTGTATATTGGCTTCTCTTTTCTCTCTCCTCTCTCTCTCTCCTTTTCTCTCTCTCTCTCTCTCTCTCTCTCTCTCTCTCTCTCTCTCTCTCTCTCTCTCTTGTTCCTCCCCCCTCCCCCCTCCCCCGTTTGGGTTGTGTGTTTTGTGCGTCCTCTCTCTCCTCTTCTCTCTCTCTCTTCTCTCTCTCTCTCTCTCCCCTCTCTCCCCTCTCTCTTTTCTCTCTCTCTCTCTCTCTCTCTGTTCCCGCCCGCCGTCCCCCACTCCCTTTTGTTGGGTTTTGTTTTTTTGTGCGTCTCTCTCTCTCTCTCTCTCTCCCCTCTCTCTCTTTTCTCCCCCTCTCTCTCTCTCCCCTCTCTCCCCTCTCTCTCTCTCCCCTCTCTCCTGATTCTTTTTTGGCCCTCCAAAAACCCCCCCCTCCTCTTTTTTTTTTTCTTTTCTTCTTTTGTTTTTTTCTCTCCGTCCGTCTCGTTT
Organism: Alviniconcha marisindica; assembly: GCA_018857735.1. NCBI lineage: Eukaryota > Metazoa > Mollusca > Gastropoda > Provannidae > Alviniconcha > Alviniconcha marisindica. The sequence continues at coordinate 860,926 of JABMCL010000448.1, read as the reverse complement.
TTCCCACTCTATTTCTCTCTTCCCCCACGTCCCTCCTTTTTTTTGTCTTTTTTTTTTCTTTTCTCCCTTTTTCCCCCCCCCCCCCCCCCTCCCCCTCCCCCATCCCCCCCCCCCCTCTCTCTCTCTCCCTCGCTTTTCCCTTTTTCCTCTCTCTTTCCGTCCCGATTAGAAATAAGTTAAACATGGTGCTTAAAGTCCACAGAAAACCCTAAGGCTTATTTGGGACGGGGGGAAGGGGGGAAGGGGGGTATGGAGGTAGGGGGAAGGGAAAATTTTTACCCATTGCTCCCTGTCACCACCAAATGTTCCTGCATTAAAATGGGCAGCGATGAAAAGCCATTTTAAATTTTTCATAGGAAGTGATGGACAAAGTACAGGCAGGGGTGTCCCAAACCAAAACCTTTTTGAAGAGAAAGGAGAGCCAAGCGGTATCGAACCGGGGCCCTTGTTTACCAGCCTAACGCCCCCGGTTTCCAAACCCGGGCTCCAACAATTAGAACCGGGGGCCGGGCTTTTTCTTTGTGTTAAACGGTTAGAGTTTTTTCATCTGGTATGGATAAAACTGTGAATTTTAGCACGGCTGTTTTACCGGAAATGGGGTAAAGGGAAGTAAAAACCCAAGAGCTAGCAAATAACTAATAACCTTTTTGTTTCCTTTTCTCTTCTCATTTCTCTTTTTCCTTTCCCCCCCCCCCCTCTCTCCCCCCCCCCCCCCCCCTCCCCCCCCCCCCCCCCCCCCCATCCCCGGGCAGACGCTACAACTGGAACCGTTGTTTAACTTTTTTTCCCGGGCCGTTAAATTAAAGTTTTAAGCAAGGGTTTTGGGTTGCCTTTCCCCTTTCCACAGTCCAACCGTGACAGTGTTTCATGGCGTTTTCTCTGCTGTGCCGGGTTTGCCTTTTTCACTGTCCCAAACCCGTCCCTCG
>JABMCL010000448.1:845000-847500 GCA_018857735.1 Alviniconcha marisindica | reverse complement strand
CCCTGATATTCCTTAGGGTCTCTGTGGACGTAAAGCAACATTGAACTTGAACCACGTCGTGGGCCGGTTTGGCCTGGCGGTAAAACGTTAGGCTGGTAATCGGACGATATCAGGTTTAAGTCCCCGCTTTGGCTCTTCTCTCTCTCTTCATAAAAAAGTTGTGGTTCGTGGACTCTATCTTGTGACTTTGCCCCTCATAGTTTATGGTTGATTAAAATGGCTGTCATTGCTGCCCATCTTAAAGCAGGAGTCACTCTGGTGGTGACAGTGTAGCGATAGGTATAGTTCCCCTCTCCCCATCTCATGGGATCTCTGTCCCTGCCAGTACCTCTTCCGAGACAACTCGGCTTTGCATAAGACTAACGAACAGAGCTACGTATCTTTATTGGAGATAGTAATTATAATGATAAATTAATTATGCCACCCTATCTCGCCAGGGTCTGGGGCGCCTACAGATGCGTGCATTTCATCACATTCTCTCTCTCTCTCTCTCTCTCCCCTCTCTCTCTCTCTCTCTCTCTCGACTTTCATTCTCTCTCTCTCTCTCTCTCTCTCTCTCTCTCTCTCTCTCTCTCTCTCTCTCTCTCCTCCTCACACACACAAAACACACACACACACACACACACACACACACACACACACACACACACACACACACACACACCACACACACACACACACACACACACACACACACACACACACCACACACACACACACAAGGGGAGATAGAGAAGACAGACAGACAGACAGATAGACAGAATAAAATGGTTGAAGTTTTCAGCAACATAATTGTTGTTACAAGTACTTCTTTCATTACCAATTGTTACAAAATAGTCCCCTGATTTGACACATAAATGTGACACAGGCGGGAAGCTTGGTGGGCACAGTATTTTGAGATAGGCGCTGTAAGGGTTAATAAATGGAATCTTTTGTGGCTCTGGATTCGCATGAGTCCCAGAAGAAGAAGAAAAGAAAAAAATATCTTTAATTTCCTCTTTTTTTTCTGGTCTTCTTCTCGACAGGACAGAAACTGCTGGGATCTTGAAAGAATAGAAACAACAATAACAACAACAACAGCAATAATAAAAGTAATAGTATCATCATTATCATCATCATCATCATCACCATCATAATCATCATCATCATCATCATCATCATCAAAAGTATAAGAATCATAACTACAACAACAACAATAATAATAATAATAAATAATTTGAAATTGTATAACTCGCGAACTTCTGTAACACAAAAGTAGAGCTGGGCGCGCTGCACAAAATCCCAGTGTATAAACTGCATCCACACGGTAACACAGAAGCTGCTCGCACCCAATTTGGAATTGTGGATACGACCACGGCGGCTTCCTAGCTGAAGATCATCGTAACGTTTCGCGGCACACCCCGCACTCATTGTAGGGGTGTGCCTTCAAAGGGTGCAGCGATCTCTCCGTGCCGGTCAAGATGGACATCGCCCTAACACTGACCGTCTTCCTGGGCATCGTGCTCTGCGTCAGTTCACGTGAGTCCTGTTTTGTTCGTCTTAGTGTGTTCATTTTCTGTTCGTTTTTCCTCGTTTTTCATTCCAAATGGACTTTGCCCTAATACTGAGCGTCTTGCTAGTCTTCGTGCTCTACGTCAGTTCACGTGAGTCCTATTTTGTTGTCTTAGTGTGTTCATTTTCTGTTCGTTCTTCCCTCGTTTTTAATACTCGTGAGTCCTATTTTGTTGTCTTAGACTTAGTGCGTTCATTTTCTGTTCGTTTTCCTCGTTTTTCGTTCCAAATGGACATCGCAGTTACACTGAGCGTCTTGCTAGTCTTCGTGCGCTACGTCAGTTCACTTGAGTCCTATTTTGTTGTCTTAGTGTGTTCATTTTCTGTTCGGTCTTCTCTCGTTTTTAATACACGTGAGTCCTATTTTGCTGTCTTAGACTTAGTGTGTTCATTTTCTGTTCGTTTTCCTCGTTTTTCGTTCCAAATGGACATCGCAGTTACACTGAGCGTCTTGCTAGTCTTCGTGCTCTACGTCAGTTCACGTGAGTCCTATTTTGTTGTCTTAGTGTGTTCATTTTCTGTTCGTTCTTCCCTCGTTTTTAATACACGTGAGTCCTATTTTGTTGTCTTAGTGTGTTTATTTTCTGTTCGTTCTTCCGTCGTTTTTAATTCACGTGAGTCCTATTTTGCTGTCTTAGACTTAGAGTGTTCATTTCCTGTTCGCTCTTCCCTCGTTTTTCGTTCAAAATGGACATCGCCCTAACACTGACCGTTTTCCTACCCATCGTGCATGCTCTACGTCAATTCACGTGAGTCCAGTTTTGTTGTCTTAGTGTGTTCGTTTGCGTTGTTATACAGTTTTTCGTTCAGAAAATTGCTTCCTCAAAGGATCTGGGGCAAAAATGATCATGATAATAAGAATCAGAGTGATAATGTGGATTTCTACAGCATGGTATCTCGCTCAAGTGGGATGCCCACATCATGGCTTGTGTGTGTGTGTGTGTGTGTG
>JABMCL010000448.1:827500-832500 GCA_018857735.1 Alviniconcha marisindica | reverse complement strand
TGTGTGTGTGTGTGTGGTGTGTGTGTGTGTGTGTGTGTGTGTGTGTGTGTGTGTGTGTGTGTTTGTGTGTGTGTGTGTGTGTGTGTAGTTTTTAGTGTTTTTTTTTTTTAATTGAACAAACAAACAGAGACTCTTTTTTAAAAATCTATAATAAATTGAATTTAAAAAAATAAACAAACCAAAAAAAATAATCTTTCACTCTGTTTGGCAGCGGACGTCAACGCGGGGGCATGCAGAACCATGGACCCTTGCACCCCTGAAAGAGGCTTGTGCTATGACAGCGGGGCCGGGGCGACTTGCACGTGCGCTGACGGTTACTACGGGCAACTCTGTCAGCACGAGATGGGTGAGACTCTCTTTACAGCTGCACGCCTCATTCTCAGAGTACCACGCCATCAATACTGCACACCTCTCCTAGAGCAACTCCACTGGCTCCCAGTTTCTGAACGAATAAAATACAAAACTGCTTACATGTGTTACAACGCAATCACAGGTTCCGCTCCCTCTTATCTTTCTGAGCTGCTACACCTTTACAGTCCTTCCCGCTCTCTCCGCTCTTCGTCAGACACACGCATGCTCAAACTCCAACGCTTCAACCGCAAAACCCATGGCTTTCGCACTTTCTCACACTTTGGCCCCCACATCTGGAACAATCTCCCCTAAGACAACTACTCTCTCTTCCTTCAAAAGCCAGTTCAAGACATTTCTCTTCTCAGAATTTTTCAGTTAAGCCACATTGTCCTTCACTCCTATTAATCTCTACAGTGTGTGTGTGTGTGTGTGTGTGTGTGTGTGTGTGTGTGTGTGTGTGTGTGTGTGTGTGTGTGTGTGTGTGTGTGTGTGTGTGTGTGTGTGTGTGTGTGTCTGTGTCTGTGTGTGTGTGTGTCTGTGTGTGTCTGTGTGTGTCTAGCATAGTGTTTAAAAACCTTTGTCGTTATCTTCTTCTTTTTTTGGGTAACATTTTCCATCTCGGTGTACATTATGTGTTTATGCTTGTTCAGCGCTTTGAGCCGCAGGGTAGGCGCTTTACAAATTTCCATTATTATTATTATTATTATTATTATTATTATTATTATTATTATTGCATGATTGCCGCGCCGTCAATCGGAAAACGACCCAAACAAGTGTCAATTTTGAAATCACAAAGGCTGTTCTCCCCTTTCGCACGTGCATGTGGTAGGATTTGTATCACAATACAGGACCATCAAATATACTGTTTGCAGGCACGTACGTGTGCACTTTTCATCCTTAAAATTGTACAGGCTGGGCCATCGAAGGGGTTAAGGAGGAAGCAATTTCCGTCTTTACCAGCTGGTCAATACTTGTATGCTGTTTCATAAGACAGGCATTTTCTGTTTGTACCAGTTGGTCAATACTGGTATGCTGTTGCATAAGATGTGCACTTTCCATCTGTGCCAATATTGGTATATAGTCAATATATACAGGCTGGGGCAGTGAAGGGGTTAAGGAGGAAGCAGTTTCCGTCTTTAGCAGCTGGTCAATACTTGTATGCTGTTTCATAAGACAGGCATTTTCGGTTTGTACCAGTTGGTCAATATTGGTATGCTGTTGCATAAGACGTGCACTTTCCATCTGTGCCAATATTGGTATATAGTCAATATATACAGGCTGGGGCAGTGAAGGGGTTAAGGAGGAAGCAGTTTCCGTCTTTAGCAGCTGGTCAATACTTGTATGCTGTTTCATAAGACAGGCATTTTCTGTTTGTACCAGTTGGTCAATATTGGTATGCTGTTGCATAAGACGTGCACTTTCCATCTGTGCCAATATTGGTATATAGTCAATATATACAGGCTGTGGCAGTGAAGGGGTTAAGGAGGAAGCAGTTTCCGTCTTTAGCAGCTGGTCAATACTTGTATGCTGTTTCATAAGACAGGCATTTTCTGTTTGTACCAGTGGTCAATATTGGTATGCTGTTGCATAAGACGTGCACTTTCCATCTGTGCCAATATTGGTATATAGTCAATATATACAGGCTGGGGCAGTGAAGGGGTTAAGAAGGAAGCAATTTCCGTCTTTACCAGCTGGTCATACTTGTATGCTGTTTCATAAGACATGCATTTTCTGTCTGTACCAGTTGGTCAATATTGGTATGCTGTTGCATAAAACATGCAATTTCCAACGGTGCGAGCTGGTCAATATTGATATATGTTACATAAAACATGCAATTTGCATCTGTGCCATGAAGTCAGTATTGGTATGCTGTTGCATAAGACGTGCCATTTCCATATATGCCAGCTGGTCAATATTGATATATGTTACATAAAACATGCAATTTGCATCTGTGCCATGAAGTCAGTATTGGTATGCTGTTGCATAAGACGTGCCATTTCCATATATGCCAGCTGGTCAATACTGGTATGCTGTTGCAAAAGACGTTCAATTTCCATCTGTGCCATATTGAAAAATAGTCAATGCTGGTATTCTGTTGCATAACACGTGCAATTTCCATAAGTGCCAGCTAGTCAGTATTGGTATATGTTACATAAAACATGCAGTTTACATCTGTGCCATGTACTGTTATAGTCAATATTGGTATGCTGTTGTATAAGACATACAATTTCCGACGGTGCGAACTGGTCAATATTGATATAATTATGTTACATAAAACATGCAGTATACATCTGTATTGGTATGCTGTTCCATAACACATGCAATTTCCATCTGTGCCAGTATTGGTATATAGTCAATACTGATATATACTGTTGCATAACACGTACAATTTCCATAAGTGCCTGCTAGTCAGTATTGGTATATGTTGCATATAACATGCAATTTACATCTGTGCCATGTAGTCAATATTGGTATGCTGTTGCATCAGACATGCAATTCCCATCTGTGCCAGCTGGTCAATATTGGTATGTTGTCGCTACTGTTGCATAAGACATGCAGTTTCCATCTGTGCCAACTGGTCAATATTGGTATGCTGTCGCTACTGTTGCATAAGACACGCAATTTCCATCTGTGCCAACTGGTCAATATTGGTATGCTGTCGCTACTGTTGCATAAGACACGCAATTTCCATCTGTGCCAACTGGTCAATATTGGTATGCTGTCGCTACTGTTGCATAAGACACGCAATTTCCATCTGTGCCAACTGGTCAATATTGGTATGCTGTCGCTACTGTTGCATAAGACACGCAATTTCCATCTGTGCCAACTGGTCAATATTGGTATGCTGTCGCTACTGTTGCATAAGACACACAGTTTCCATCCGTGCCAACTGGTCAATATTGGTATGCTGTCGCTACTGTTGCATAAGACACGCAATTTCCATCTGTGCCACCAGGTCAATATCGGCATGCTGTTACATAAGATGTGCAATTTCCATCTGTACCAGCTCACACAGAGTGTGATCAAGACCAGATGATCGTCAACATTTTCCCCTACGGTTTCGACGAGGCAGTATGGCCGGCATTGCTCAAGCCTTTGCTATCGTATCAAAACACCGTCTGCAAGGTAGTGTGTGTGTGCGTGTGTGTGTGTGTGTGTGTGTGTGTGTGTGTGTGTGTGTGTGTGTGTGTGTGTGTGTGAGAGAGAGAGAGAGAGAGAGAGAGAGAGAGAGAGAGAGAGAGAGAGAGAGAGTGAGTGAATGAATGAGTGAGTGAGGGGAGGGGGGAGGGGCGAAGAATCGGAGGTTTCAGCTAGACCCGTGCGTCAACTGTGACGCTGAGTCATCAGGGGAGATCACTGAGCGAACATTTTCAGCCTCTGGAATATCTGGCACAAAAATGTGAAACTTTCTCTAATTTGGTTTATTTGTATTACTATAATCTCCCTCTTCCCCCCCCCCCCCCCCCCCCCCTCCCCCCACCTCCATACCCACTTTCCCCCCACTTCGCCCCTTCCCTAATAAGCCTTATGGTTTCTGTGGACGTTACGAAGCACCCTGTTTACTTTACTAATGTGGTTGTACAGCTTAGTGTCCTAAATTCATAATAAACAAATGTCACAACTAGGTGGCCTACAGCGGCAATGTCTGGGTCTGAGCTGGTTCCACACTCCGAGCACCGCTTTCCGGCACCTTCCTCCAAACTCTGCCAGATTTAGTTACGCCACTGAAGGGGCACTCTTTTTTCTCCGCGCAGCTGTCCACCGACGCGGTCAGCGCCCTCCGAAAGGTTTGGGTACTGATAAGACTGTGGAAACAACCAAGCGCCCTAGCACGCACGTAAACACGAGACGCATCCATCCCGGGTAAAAAAAAAGAAAAGAGTTCCGTCTCGATTCAAATGATTTTGGTTTTATTTGAGCTGGCGTAAGCAACATGGTCAGTTATAAAACAAACGTGTGATATAATCTGAGTTGTTTGTAACAAACTTACTACTGTTTGAGCACCAGCAAAAAAACTGCTCGTTAGCTGACAGTTTACAGGGACCTATGGCGTAACTAAATACGGCAGTGGTTGAAGGAAGGATGTCGTAAACCAGTGCTTGGAGTTTGAGTTGGTTCATGTGACGAATGTGGGGGTTCAGTGACAGTTAAGTGAGGGCGAAGCTCGACCAGCATAAAAGAGATCAATATTTATGCTCAGATGATGTCATAGTTCAGGAGCTGTGTGACAGTCGAGGTGGCCGTCCTGGGCTGTCCGTCCTGACGAGCCTTCTGGTTTCCGTGGACGTAAAGCTATATTGAACCATGCTTCGGCAACTAATATCCTTGTCCCTAATATGTCAACTGACATCTGAGGACATTAAGCAACACTATACCTACCTACCTACCTACTCAGATGAAGACGGTGCAGGAGTTCGTGGCGGTCAACCCGGGCTATGCCGGCAGAGGCTTCGAGGGCTTCGCTGACACGTACCTCCACGCCGCTGACCCGTGTGCAGGGGGCGCCACTGTTGTGTCCGATAACGTGAGTACACTGACGGCGTGTGGGGCGAGAGGGTGGGGGATGGGGGAGGGTGTCAGTGTGTGTGTGTGTGTGGGGGGGGGGGGGGGGTGAGGGGGGTGGTGGGTGTGTGTGTGGTCGGGGGGGG
>JABMCL010000448.1:817500-820000 GCA_018857735.1 Alviniconcha marisindica | reverse complement strand
CTTCTTCTTCTTTCTTCTTCTTCTCTCTCTCTCTCTCTCTCTCTCTGCTTCTTCTTCTTCCTCCTCCTCTCTCTCTCTCTCTCTCTCTCTCTCTCTCTCTCTCTCTCTCTCTCTCTCTCTCTCTCTCTCTCTCTCTCTCTCTCTCTCTCTTACTCTGCTGATTAATCTGTGTCAAACGTTTTTTTCCCGCAGGCGCCAAGCTGCTCCATTCGTTTTCGACGGTCGTTAAACGGAATCCTGACGGACACCTACAAGCACGTGACCGCTGTAGAAACCCGGCTGACCGGACACTGACCGGACTTTGACCGGACACTGAGGGACCCATTGCACTGACGTGGCATAGCCTGAGACACATTCCAAGCCTCGCTTTCCGGCACCCCTACTGCTACTCTGCCATAACTGGTTACTGACGTACGCTAAGGAGCGGGATTGTTACTTATCTCCGCGTATCTGTCTACCGAAATTGTCCGTAATCTTAGCTCACGCTTTTAGCGCTCTCCGTAACGAAACAGTTTGGATACTATAAGACTGTAGAATCAACATTATATCTGCAGAATCAAGATAAAGACTGCAGAATCCACATCAAGTCTGTAGAACCGACATAAAGACTGTAGAATCCACATAAAGACAGTGGAATCAACATAAAGTCTATAAAATCAACGTAAAGTCTGTAGAATCAACATAAAGACTGTAAAATCAACACAGAGACTGTAGAATCTGCATAGAGACGGTAGAATCCACATAAAGTCTGTCTCAATGAACTGAGACACTAACTGGCAGGTTCGCGTCTTTCTCAATGAACTGAGACACTAACTGCCAGTTTCGCGTCTTTCTCAATGAACTGAGACACTAACTCAATGAACACTTTCTCAATGAACTGAGACACTAACTCAATGAATACTTTCTCAATGAACTGAGGCACTAACTCAATGAACACTTTCTCAATGAACTGAGACACTAACTCAATGAACACTTTCTCAATGAACTGAGGCACTAACTCAATGAACACTTTCTCAATGAACTGACTGAGACACTAACTCAATGAACACTTTCTCAATGAACTGAGGCACTAACTCAATGAACACTTTCTCAATGAACTGAGGCACTAACTCAATGAACACTTTCTCAATGAACTGAGACACTAACTGCCAGTTTTGTGTCTTTCTCAATGAACTGAGGCACTAACTGCCAGTTTTGTGTCTTTCAGTCTCAATGAACTGAGGCACTAACTGCCAGTTTTGTGTCTTTCTCAATGAACTGAGACACTAACTGCCAGTTTTGCGTCTTTCTCAATGAACTGAGGCACTGACTCAATGAACACTTTCTCAATGAACTGAGGCACTAACTGCCAGTTTTGTGTCTTTCAGTCTCAATGAACTGAGGCACTAACTGCCAGTTTTGTGTCTTTCTCAATGAACTGAGACACTAACTGCCAGTTTTGCGTCTTTCTCAATGAACTGAGGCACTAACCCAATGAATACTTTCTCAATGAACTGAAACACCAAATGGCAGTTTTACGTCTTTCTCAATGAACTGGGACACTAACCCAATGAATACTTTCTCAACTGAACTGAAACACCAAATGGCAGTTTTACGTCTTTCTCAATCAACTGAGGCACTAACTGCCAGTTTTGCGTTTTTCTCAATGAACTGAGGCACTGACTCAATGAACACTTTCTCAATGAACTGAGGCACTAACTGCCAGTTTTGTGTCTTTCTCAATGAACTGAGGCACTAACTGCCAGTTTTGCGTCTTTCTCAATGAACTGAGACACTAACTGCCAGTTTTGCGTCTTTCTCAATGAACTGAGGCACTGACTCAATGAAGTCTTTCTCAATGAACTGAGGCACTAACTGCCAGTTTTGTGTCTTTCTCAATGAACTGAGACACTAACTGACAGTTTTCGTCTTTCTCAATGAACTGAGGCACTGACTCAATGAAGTCTTTCGCAATGAACTGAGGCACTAACTGCCAGTTTTGTGTCTTTCTCAATGAACTGAGGCACTGACTCAATGAACACTTTCGCAATGAACTGAGATACTAACTGCCAGTTTTGCGTTGGTGCTCAGCTGAATGGCATACGTGCGTTCTTCGACCCTTTCTTGGTTCCACAGTCTTTGCACGGCTCAAGCCAATTTTCGCATATTATTTTACCGAGGGCGCTGTCGGACTGCGTGAGATTTATGGGGGAGATTTCGGTAGATAGATGCGCGGAGATGGAGTGCCCCTTTCAATGCTGTGACCAATTACCGCAAAATTTGCCGAAAGGGTACCGGAAAGCCGCGGAGCTTGGTGTGCGAGAGTGAGGCTGTGCCTGGCTCACCAAGACCCATAAGTTATCGCCCAGCGTGTTTCGACTGATTCATGGTCATACAGGAAATGCGATGACAGTCATTGAACCAGCGTTCAGTCGCAACGTAGGGTGCGCTTTGAGTTCTTCGGTGGTCTTCTGCAGGGTCAGGAACTGAGACTGGGCTTCTTTGTGCATTGATACTGAGG
>JABMCL010000448.1:792500-812500 GCA_018857735.1 Alviniconcha marisindica | reverse complement strand
AATTCCGAGCCAACATCAATGTTATTGGCTCAACTGAAATGACTGACTCCGTCGCACATGCGGCTTACTCTTGGCTCTGCCTACCTGTCTGTCTGCCTGCCCGTCTGTCCGTATGTCTCTGTATTTCTCTGTCCCTGTCTCTGTCTCTCTGTCTCTGTCTCTCTCTTTCCCCCCTTCCCCATACACTGACTTACACAATGACACCTCTCTCTCTCTCTCTCTCTCTCTCTCTCTCTCTCTCTCTCTCTCTCTCTCTCTCTCTCTCACACACACACACACACACACACACACACACACACACACACACACACACACACACACACACACACACACACACACACACACACACACACACACACACACACACACACACACACACACACACACACACTACACATACACGCGTGCACACACACATTCACGCCGGACCGCACACACTGACTGTGACATACACGCTCACATACACACACACGGCGCACGCACGTCAGTCACTGACACTCACGGTACTGACACACATACACGCTCAGTCACGTACACACCGTGAGCCGTGACACGCTGACACACACACAGCTTGGACACACACACACACACACACACACACACACACACACACACACACACACACACACACACAACACGATACACACACACACACAAACACACACACACACCACACACACACACACACACACACAACACACACACACACACACACACACAACACACACACACACACACACACACACACACACACACACTCACACACACACAACACACCACACACACACACACACACACACACACACACACACACACACACACACACCACACACACACACACACACACACACACACACACACACACACACACACACACACGACACACACACGCACACCACACACACTGACACACACACGCACACACACACACACACACACACACACACATCACACACGTGACACACGTGACACACACCATGGCTACTCACACACACACACACACACACGCGCGCGCGCTAGTCAGTGACACATGACTCACCCTGAGACTCAGCGGCACGGTGCACCGGCCGCGGCCGGCCCATAATTTATTTTTTAATTTTTTATTGTAGGCCTATTGTGTATTGCATTTTTAGGCCCTATCGTATACACAGTTCGAACTCAAGTTCGGGTCATTTTGCAGCCTTTCTCTGTGCGGTTCATTTTTCGACATGCTTTCTCCGTGTACTACTTAGGCCCACACTCCGAGCATCGCTTTCCGGCACCTTCCTCTAAAAGGAAGGATGTCGTAAACTGGCCAGAGTTTGACTTAGGCCTACAGGCGAAGAAGGGAAGTCACTCTAACCAAACAGCGCAAGACCTGACTCCATTTGCACTCGCGTGGACGCACGCGAACAGACGGCGCGGTTGATGTCTGGAAAGGTACTTTAATTTTAAGCTCATTGGCCGCTTGTTGTTTAATATTTTAACACTTTTGTTGTGTGCTGATGGACATTGGTTCTCTGTAAAGAATATTGCAGTGTTTGATTTAGTTTCTGCAATTAATTGTAACGTACAGTTACAAATTACAATGACCAATGTAACATTGTAAGTTGGTCTTTCGCGCGCGTGTAAAATTACATTTCAAAATACTGTTTAACTCTCAACAGTTCTTGTGAGTCGGAAATTCCTGGACCGTTTTAAAAGTTATTTTGGGTCACAAATAGCATCACAATCATTAAATGAGGTCCATATCTACCAATTACATTTACAGCCAAAACCCGCACCAAAAGGTGAGTTTTTTTCTTTCTTTCATACATGTATTTTTGTCTTTGTTTCGAGTCCGCGCATTTTGCCCTTTGATATTTGACCTAGTTTTCCAGTAACAACGTGAACGCTTTCTTAGTGCCGATGTTGGCAAGGCAGTCGTACTCACGACTCAACGTCTCATTGAGGTTGCAATTTTTTCCGAGGGTTTTTAATTGTAGCTTGTTATCGAGGCCGCTTACCTAGCAGCACTTCGTCGGCTTCGTTCGCCATTTGCAATCAGTGACGCCGACTCGAAACAAAGACAAAAAAGATATGGGGGAAAAACTCACCTTTTGTTGCGGATTTTGGCTGTAATCGGTAGATTTGGACCTAAATTTAACGATTGTGATGATATTTGTGACCCAAAATAACTTAAAAAACGGTCCAGGAATTTCCGACCGTCTCCTTGTAGTAGTAGTAAATGGATTTTAATGTCCTGCACACACAAACAGACGAAATTCAAAGAGATAAACCCTTCAATATTACAATATTACCCTTGTTAAAAGAGCACATAAGGCTAGGACATGCTGGTATCGCCGACCATTCCATCTAATTTATCAATACCAGGTTAAATATATAAAAAAGGAATGGACAGACGCAATATTTTTTTTTTTTACATAAATGCATAATGGCAAATACCAGTGCCATATGGCAGCAAGCTGCACATACCACCGACCAACTATCATCTCCTAGCTGCTCAACAAGAGCCATACAAAAAAGCCTAACCTTTACGAAAAATATTTGAGAGTTTTCTGGAAAAAAGTCAGGAGAATGGACCATTAGCAGAAAAATGATGAGACAGAAAGAGCAAGAGGACTAGGCAGAAACAACAAGAGAGGAGACAGGAAAGGGGAATCAAATGACAGCCCTGAGATTCCAGGAGGGTGACATCACCCATCCCCGGCCTCCCTTTGGGGGCCGCCTCCTTGGATTTTACCTGATTTGGACACTTTTGTAGTATTGTACGTATTCTCTATGAATGTTTTTCAAGTGCTCAAAGAAGTTATACCTAAGGATAAAAATGTGTTTGTAAATATCAAAACATGCAGAAATGGATGGGCTTTCAAATTCAAGTTTTGTTTTATAAATTGGTTTATTTGATTTGTTGTCTTGTGACTGTGTTACTAAAAATAGAAATTGCCAAGCACATTCACTCATTCGTCTTTCATAATGGAAAAAAAGAGGATATTAGTCCTAGTTCAACAGCAGCTGGTTATTATTGAACAAGAACCATTGCCCCACCAAACAAGCCAAGTTTCACACATGTAAATCAATATTTATAGATTGTATGCACCACAAATGGAAGCTTACCAAAATCAATTTCACCAAACCACATGTCACATGAAAACATCACCTGTATATAGTATAAAGGCAGTAATAAGGCTAATGCTTGTGAGCCAGTTTAGCCTAATGGTAAGGCATTAGGCTGGTAAGCGGAATGACCTCGGTTTGATACCGGTTCGGCTCTCCTTTCTCTTCAAAAAGGTTGTGGTTTGTGGACACTCTTGTGACTGTCCATCACTTCCTACTGAAACATTAAATTGGCTCTCATCGCTGCCCATCTTAATACAGAAGTCATTCTGGTGGTGACAGTGTAGCAATAGGTATATAATCTCCCTCTCCCCCAACCTCCATACCCCCCCCCCCCCCCCCCCCCTTCTCCCCGTCCCTAATAAGCCATACGGTTTCTGTGGACATTAAGCACCATGTTTACGTACTAATAAGGCTAATGCTCAACACCCAGAGCTCCAGGAGCTGTGTGAGAGTCGAGGTGGCTGTCCTAACAAGCCTCATGGTGTCCGTGGATGTAAAGCAATATTGAACCATGCTCACGCATTGGTCTCAGCTTGTCCCTAATATGTCAACCAACATCCGAGGACATTATTAAGCATCACCTGAAGAAGAAGAAAAATGCTCAACACCACGAGGCAATATGCAATAGATATTACATTTGTTATAATACTGACATGTTTTCACAATCCCTGGAATCACAAACAGATTTCATAATGTTCAAGCATGGCGACCATTGAAAATGGAGCGCAGCATACACATTTACAGTGAATTACACGAACACTTATGAAAACTGAGCAGTTTCTGATACTCTGGAAACACAGGTAAGTCTCACAACCCATACATTTGACATTTGTTTTCTGCTCTTTCTGTTTCTCTTTGTAACATTTTTTTCTTTCCTTGGTCATAATAGGGATAACATTTATAGAATGCGTTGTGAACACATTTTTTTGAAACAAGAGGAACATCAGCATATATACATCAAGATCTGCAAGCTGCCTAATCAACTCTGTTGTAAAGTCTAGCTGTCCATATTTGTCAGGTCTTTGTAGTTCTGGCATATCTGAATAAATAATATCTACATGCTTCTTTCTGAAATCTTCAAACAAGATAAATGCATTCACACGTGCAATACCCAGAAAATGGTAAAAGTCGAAAAGAGAGTTTTTCACCCATTTATTTGTTTTACGCAGTGTTAACTGTTATATTTGTTTATCAACTGATCACTTTTGTCTACCTCGCCCATGTATGCATTATAATCTTTCACAAGTTTTGTTTGCCTAACATTTAATGTTCTGTACTGTCCGTTGACTTTGGATCTTCTGTGAGCAAAACCAAATTGAAGACAGGAATGAAACAACTTTTTTGTCCCACTGCATAGACAGAATATCTCCCTCCCTAACCCATCTGTTAATGATATCTCCCCTGTTTGATTTTTTTCTTCAAATTCTTTGACATTCTTCAACTGAGCAGGAAAACATTTTCTATTAGCTATAATACTAATAGTACCACATGCTCTAATGCCTTTGCCAATCAAATCCCTGAGCATCTGCGCACTTGTGTAAAAATTATCAAAAAATAAATGATAACCTTGGTTCACAATAGACTTCACAAGATTCATAACATCATAAGCCAGACCGAAACCAGAGCTAGCAATGTTTTTCCCCAAATACGCATCAAAATCATGAGTATACCCAGTAGAAGAATCCACTAAAAGTAGAACCCACAGTTTCATTCCCTGTTTAGTTGGCTTATCACAAGTATACTGCCTGGAACTATACCGACCTTTGTTCCTAACCATACGCTCATCAATGCAGACATTTCAAAATGGTTGAAATAATTTTAGACATTTTCTTCTCATAAATTCCATAAGAAATCTTGCTTTGGAAAGTTTATCATCGGGATCTTTAGTTCGTACATTGGAAATTTTCAGAAATGACATCAGTTTGAATCATTTTTTAACCATAAAGCTGCATGCCCACAAACCATGGAAGAGGGATTTTTTTTTACCAGTACTTCTCAATATTTGGAACTTGAACTATACTCCTGTACATCAAAAGACCAATAAAACGGTAAAACTCTTCAGGGTAGGTGTTACTCCATGACTGGTAGAGGGGAGGTTTCTGGGGCCCAACAGTATTTGCATAATCATTTGTGTAAGTACACAACATGCCTGTCAGGCAAGGGGTAAAAACATTTTTTTTAAAGTCCACAGGGCGCAGAAACTTGCCGATGTCAGTACGGGTCTTGCAGTCCTCGGTGTAGACACCAGGTGGACGAGCATTGCGGAAGGGGGGCGGGGGGGTTCCTTGTCCCTGAGTCCTGCGTGTTGTAGCCTTGGTCTCTGTAAGTGTTACAAAGTAAAAATTGAAATGTAAAAACACTTGTGCAATGGCATTCTTGTTTTATAAAAGAAGAAGGAAACTGAGAGTGTAAAATGGCAGATAAATCTAAGTCACTAACCTGTCACGAGCACAAGCTATGTTTGACTGATGGACTAGACCTGAAACATAGAACAAGGTTCAAAGGTCAGTCTCACCTATCCACTCGTTTCTGTAAATTTCACAGATGAAATCTTTCAGGTCATATTGTTTGGGCTTGAAAACCGAAGCAGCAAGCATAAATATCAGTTCCAGTATTATAATGTTGTAGTTTTTGATGAGAACATGAAAAAATATCATGATTTTACTCAACACCACGTGAAGGCCAGGTGCCCATTGAGTTGCTTTTATCCTAAGTAAATCTGATAGTGATACTGATAACCATATCATATAATATCATGTCATATATTTTTAATAGACTTATTGAGAGCTCTACAATGACGGACCAAGTAAATCGTGAATGCTTTATCCGACCCGTGATGGAGTGCGCTGCCAATAGTGTCATTGTGCATTGACGGCCATTGTTTCGGACCACCAACAAGCACTGTGACTGTGCAACAGTTTAGAGAAGGTCTGAAGGAAAGAACCAGGTGCATTGCACACAACAGCTAGTTCAGAGTCAATTATGCCAATAGGTGGGGACATTCTTGGGGTGCATGCCCCAGACCCCCATGGTTTTCAGAATGTTTTCTTTGTAGTGTGAAAGTGTGAAGCAGTTCCCATGCCTGAACTTACTTTTGTGTTGTGCCGAGCACTCATCACTCCACATGATGAGGTTGTGGACTTGTTTACTTTTGTGTTGTACCAAGCACTCATTGCTCCGCATGATGATGATGATGAGGTTGTGGACTTGTTTCTGTTGCAGGTGGTTTTTGATGGAGCCAGTGATATCCCTCACCATGTGAGCATCATGTTGTAAGTCATCGCTTACAAACACCAAATACTCCATGATGAGGTCCCCACAGTCTCAAGGGTATTACAGCACACTGAGGTGAATGGTGACCTGGATGTATCCCCAGCATGCTGACCGGACTTCATCCTGATACTTGCAGAGGTAGTTCTCTGCCAAGTCATTGAGGATGACTGCAGTCGCAGGCAGTGACTTCGGCTTTGACGACAACTGCTTCAGTTCATCTGTGCTGCCGTTGGTGGGAGAAGATTTGTTTTGATAACCTCATGCTGCGGATCATCAGTGACAAACACCGGGTACCCCATGATCCGATTCGCCCTGATATAACTATACTGTTGACTGGGCATAAAACACCAAGTTTGAAGTTACTACTAAGTACTACTATCTTGATCAGATCGCTGCAGTGGCAAGGGTGGTACAGTACACTGCGGTGAATGGTGACCTGGTTGTGTACCCTGTCTGTTGACTGGACCTCATCTTGATATTTGCACAGAAAGTTTTCTGCGAAGTCATTGAGGATTATATTACAGTCCCAGGCAATGAGTCGAATGTCTTCAGCTTTGACAACTGCCTCAGTTCCTTTGTGCTGCCATCGGTGGGTGAAGATTTGTTTTGATAGCATCATGCTGCAGATCATTGCTGACAAACACCAGGTACTCCATGATCCGATTCTGCACACATGCCAGGTGAGAGTTATCACAGGCAACTCAGGTCTTTGGTGTTGTACTTGTGTTGCGTATTTGGAGCACTAATTAACTCCCTTGTGTTGATTCTGCACAAGCACTCTGGGCCTCATTCTGTTTCAGATTTTAGCACCCCCTGCTGATTATTTGGTATTTAATTTTAAATGAAGACTAGAAAATTATTATCTAAAGTAAATGGAAAAAAACAGTAACAGTATTATTCTGCTAATACCACATTTTGTTAAAACTTTTCAGTTTTCTTGAAACCTCTCTCAGTGAACTGGCAGTGATGCTGAAGAATGCTAGAAAAACATTATTGAAGTTGTGGCTGTCTGATCTTGCTAGCATTATGCCATTTTTTTTATGGTCATGGTGGCCATTTTGTGAAGTGCAGAAGGCATTATTGTTTAGTATTGTGTGCATTTGAATCTTTGTAGTTAATATATGTATGTAGTGTGTGCTTCAATAGTTAAAGAATTAGTAAACATTTAGAGCCACGATGGATTATGTATTCAAAGTAATAATAGTAAAGTGTTTATAAAGCACAAAATCTTGTCCATAGACTGATAGAGACTATTAACTATCTAAGGGCGTACATGCATGCACACACGCACACACACACATACAAGTATACTGACTATACAAAACTTAATTTACACACAACTTCAACGGACAATAGAGGCTTGAGGCAGAGGAAGACAGCAGCATGGAATCGAAAAACATGGCAGGTTAATTGTTTTGGGAAAAAGAAATGTCGTGCGGTTTGATTTAAAGTCCAGAGCGGCTTTCTGTTAGAGAGGAAGTGGAAGGCCATTCCCTGTAGAAGGGCCAAAGACAGAAAAGGCGCGGGAACCAACACTGGAAAGTCTGGTACAAGGAATCTGGAGGCTGAGAGTATCGGAAGCAGAGTGGAGAGTACGGGAGGGTGTGTAAAGTTGAAAAGACAGTCGTAATAAATTCCCCTTATACCCATTATACCAGAATGTTGCATTGATTTTGTACTGTTGATTATTACACACCAAACGTTCAGGCAAATGTTCTTTGGTGTCATTTTAGTTTTAAAGAGTAGCTGGATTCAGAGTTTAGGCTTTTGTCTGTGCTGTTTTAAAATTAAAGTTACTGTCTGGGTCCACCCAGTTGATGTTATTTTATCACAGTGCATTTGTTTTGCTTACTTGCAGACTGCCATGCAGGTCACACTCACAGACCGGGTGATTGGAATCGAAATGTGCCGACTGGAAGCCAGATTGGACAGTTTCTGGAAGTGAGTGATGCATGTACTGTGGGGAGCATAAGTCTTGGGACATTTTTCTTACAGAAACTCCACAGATACCACGCTATATGGGTGGTGCTCAAAAATGGCACTTTAAATGTGCAGTATGGAGGTTATACGCGTTACAGGCACATTCCTCCTGCAACATGTGAGCTGGTGCCAAAGCCAAAGGGAGGGCACCCAGAGAGTAAAAAATAAACAAAAAAATAGCTGCTGTGAATTTCAAAAAGAAAAACTGCTAGAAATGAAGAGAAGACGTTACAACAATTTAAAGGAAGAGGATTTTTTCAAGTGGCCTCTGATTGATGACGTGGCATCAAAAGCTGTAGAATTTGAATTCAGATGGACTTTGATTTGTGCCCTGTCACTGTCAGCAGTGATGGGAGATTGATGGTGTGGCATCAAAAGCTGTGGAATTTGTATTCAGATGGACTTTGATGTGTGCCCTGTCAGTGTCAGCAGTGATGGGAGATCGATGACGTGGCATCAAAAGCTGTAGAATGTGTATTCAGATGGACTTAAGATGTGTACCTGTCAGTGTCAGAAGGGATGGGAGACTGTCGCAGATTGATGATGCCAAGGGCAACGACATCGTCTACCTACAGTGCAATAACGGGACACATCAAAAGGAAATGCTGTGTGTGAAAATAACTTATTAATTTTATCTTCTTCTTTGTAGATGTGCTGTATGCTTCAGTCTGTTTTTTTTTCATTTTTTTTTTTCATATCAGACCATCTGACTGTGCAGGTACCCCAAACTGGCCAAAGTGATTTTTTTCTTAATTGGACAGAAAGATGAGATGTGGTATTTCCCCCCACATCCAAGGGCATCAGTAAGAGTTTTCTGAGTTAGGCAATTGTGTATTTTCAGATATTCAATTTTTCATGTGTTTTGTGCTAAATGAAAATTTGCTGATTGTGCCGTCGTCAGATAATCGGAAGCATACAATATGAACACGACAACACTTCTGCAAATTTTCTCCAGATTTGTAGGGTTGGTCACACAAAATGCTCGCCCTGAAGAGGTGGGAGGATTCCATAGCAATGTGGCAGCGAGCACAGCATCACATTGAATGAAGCACCGATCTTCCTGTGACGGCCATAGCAGTGGCTAGTGGAAAATTGGAGACTGTCCATTTTCTTTAGATCGCCCTGATATAACTGCACCGGTTGTCTGGGCGTAAAACACCAACTTACTTACATATTCTTTAGTCCGTTCCATGAAGTTTGCTTCACTCCTCGTTGCTGTCTCTACTTCTCCATGATGTCCCGGATCTTTGCCTTCTTCAGTGCCTGGTATAACCATACTGGTTAATTGGGTGTAAAACACCAAGTTACTTATTCTGTGCCTGGTATTAGGTAGTACCAAGCAAAATTAACACTTGAGATGGTATATTTAAAGTAAGTGTCATTTGAAAGGCCCTGATGAAATGAATTATCATACCAGATTTCAAGGCTCTATCTCAAATAGTTCTCGAGTTATTGTGTTGTCCCACGATTTCAGACTAAAACGGCCATTTTGAACATTTGGCAAAGTTAAGAATTTCACAGGAAACAGACTGTATGAACAGGAAATTTGGGGATTTACTTATTTTGGTACAAGTCTATAAATACACAGAATCTAGAAACTGTAAAAATGCACTCTGGCACAGGTACTTCCTGAAGTAGGCCGAAAATAGGTAAAATCGGAGTGTCACATTTTGTACAAAAACACCAATTTTCAAAGTGATGTACTAGACATAGAGGCTTGACATTTTCAGAGCAGACTTGCAATAACCAGCCCTGCATAACCAATGAGTATCATGAAGATCAGACACATCTCCTGATTTCATTGAAATCTCAATGTTATGGAAAATGGTGTTAAAAATATCTTCAGAAACTGCCATGCTTGGCAAATATTTCTCCAATGCAATTACAAGTCCAGATTAGGAATCTGTCAAAGTGTGTAAGGTTGTCCACATGGAAACCAACTTGGATTTTTTTTTAGTTCAAATCTCCAAGGCTGAAGCTCCCTGTGGCCACCCAGTTTACTTTGTCTCCTCCTTAAAGCTTGTGTCTGCAACTTTGTTTTTGATACAGTGGTGTCCAACGAAGCAGAACCCATGCACGAAAAAGCTACCGCCCAACAACTGAGAGATCCACTTGAAAAGCACATCATTCTTAAATCCTTGCTTGGCTGCAAAATGTGCTAGCTCTGACACTAGCCCATTTGTCAAGGAAACACACGTAGGAAGATTTTCTTTTGTCAGCGCACATCGAGTTATTCCAGCTTTTTTTGAGAGTGGACCTACATAATACATGTCATTGTCAGGGTCATATTTAAAATAAAATAAAAGATTTTCTTTTGTCCGGCTAAACTGTTGCACTGCAGATCTTATGAGAGGCACTGCTGGAGGAAAGTCTTCATCAGGAAAAAGTCTGACAAAAGAGCTGTTGGATATTCTTCCCATGTTTTTCTCTTCTCATTTTTCAGTGCGTTCAGCTGCAGCAGAAGACGGTTGTTGAAAACAGCTGCTGGTGGCTTGGGTGGTTTTCCAACCTTTCCGATATGATCAAAGCACGCTGCCAATGTGTGGTATTAGACATCAGCTGTCAACAGACAAAGTCATACTTTCAGTCCCCAATATTTATTCTATTTCTTTACATTCACGCTGATCATAATTTATATTTTGTAATATCAGGGTGCATGGTGACATTCAACAAAGTAAAAGTACTTCAAACTTGTGTTAGAAATGCTCAGACAAAGGGAGTTGTTGGGGGAGAGTTTGTACAACTAGGTATTTTGCTGTAATTGAAGGCTATTTTGAATAACAAAATCATGAAAATTGGGTCAAAATGTCAACAGCAATCCAGGCAGCTTGGTACTTACCTACTGGTATAACCACACTGACCTCTGCTGATTATAACAAAACAAAATGATCATAGGTACTTATTTCTCTGTGTGTGTTTCTCCTCTCTGTCACTGAGCCAGTCTTCGGGTCAGTGTCAGAAAGAAGTGTATCACTATTATGAAAAAAGAAGAAGTTTTGTTGGTGTATTTTCAGTAAGCAATCTTTATTCAAATTTATACATAATAAAACCCATTTTTGACTCGGAATATATTATTAAAACACTAAAAATCAGCTCAAATCTTGAAAAAAAGAAGTGATTTTGGTTGAATTGGCACTACCGTGTCTGGCACGGATGGAAGTTTCCAATCTAATCATTGTAGAATATCTGAGATCTGTATTGGATACTGTGACCTCCATTCTAACCATTCCAGCACCTTTGTCATCTTCATGAATCGAACGTCCAATGTCCTTTGTTCTTAAAGTACTTCACTCTCCCTTGCATGAAAGGTCACTGCCATTGTACTGATGGCAATATGCCTGATACCTGTATTGGCTAGAGGTGCAGGACCACTGCCATCTTTCTTGGATAGACGGTCCAATGACCTTGCAGGGCATGTCCCTTTGTTATTTAATAGTCAGACTTCTGCTGCCATAGCAGCGCCCTAAAGATGTTTTTATGATGGTTCTAATGGCCACTCTGGCCAGCCTGACTGAACGGACCACAACATTAATTCTTGCAACAAAGTGTGTCCAGCTGTGACTTGGAAGTGAAGGATTCCTAGAAGCATCTGACGATGACACTGGCTTGGTCCGTGCTGAGATCCGTATTGGATACTGTGACCTCCATTCTAACCATTCCAGGACCTTTGTCATCTTCATGAATCGAACGTCCAGTGTCCTTTGTTCTTAAAGTACTTCACTCTCCCTTGCATGAAAGGTCACTGCCATTGTACTGATGGCAATATGCCTGATACCTGTATTGGCTAGAAGTGCCAGTATAACCATTGCAGGACTACTGCCATCTTTATTGGAGAGACGTTCCAATGACCTTTGCAGGGCATGTCCCGTCGTTATTTAATAGTCGGTCTTCTGCTGCCATAGCAGCACCCTAAAGATGTTTTTATGATGGTTCTAATGGCCACTCTGGCCAACCTGACTGAATGGACCACAATGTTAATTGTTGCAACAAAGTGTGTCCAGGTGTGACTTGGAAGTGAAGGATTCCTAGAAGCATGTGACGACGACACTGGCCTAGTCCATGCTGAGATCCGTATTGGATACTGTGACCTCCATTCTAACCATTCCAGGACCTTTGTCATCTTCATGAATCGAACGTCCAGTGTCCTTTGTTCTTAAAGTACTTCACTGTCCCTTGCATGAAAGGTCACTGCCATTGTACTGATGGCAATATGCCTGATACCTGTATTTGCTAGAGGTGCCAGTATAACCATTGCAGGACCACTGCCATCTTTATTGGATAGACAGTCCAATGACCTTGCAGGGCATGTCCCTTCATTATTTAATAGTCGGACTTCTGCTGCCATAGCAGCGCCCTAAAGATGTTTTTATGATGGTTCTAATGGCCACTCTGGCCAGCCTGACTGAACGGACCACAACGTTAATTCTTGCAACAAAGTGTGTCCAGCTGTGACTTGGAAGTGAAGGATTCCTAGAAGCATCTGACGACGACACTGGCCTAGTCCGTGCTGAACTCCACTTCAAACACGCCGCCTCTTCACTGAGTCAAAATCTGCAAGGTCAAGACCAGATGAGTTGAGACTGCCTCTCTTCTTACCCCAGTGGTTGTCAACTATTCATGCTCCAGCTTGAGTGGTTGGCATACGTAATTCCCATGCCGCAGGTTATGGCACAGCTGTGGGAAACTTTTTTCTTTTTTTTTAATTAAAGGAAAAGAAAAATTGGTAATTTAATCACTGAGAGAACAGTTTCAAACATTTGTTCAGCTGTCCCACCAGACAGCACAGGGAGCTCCAGGATCTTTGTCTTGATGCCACACTGAAAATTAAAATGATGAACAGGCACCACCAGCCGCTTTTCAATGCTGTTGTCATTGTTCCCATCTATGAGCAAAGGAAACAGTCCAGTTCTTCAGGCCTCCAGCATAGTTTTTACCCTTGGCTGATGCACAGACAACATTTTTCAATGCCTTGTCATGCTCCCGCTCTGCCAAATACTTTCTAGGCTGGCAATTTTGCTTAAAGGGACTAACGGTTTGAAAATTTATGTCTGATGTTTGTACATGGATTTTTGTTTTACGTTTGCAAAGTGATTGGTTTTCTGGATTGACTTGACAAAGCATATATATATTTGATAAAAGGTTTTCAGTTTGTGTTTTACCCACTTCCTACAATTGTTTAAAAAAATCTGAATACATATAAGTTTTTAACATGGACATATATTTAACAATTATTGTGTATCGACAAAATGTGTAATGCCCTGAGATAACTGTAATGGTTGACTGGGTGTAAAACACCAAATGACTTACTTACTGGCGATTTTGCCATCTTTGTGCACGCTGAAACTGCACATCCACTGATCCAGTCTAAAGCTCCCAATACACACCAACTTGACCATGTAAGAATCACAACATTTCAGAACATATCCTTGAAAGTATAACATCGGCTAAATGTGGACATCGGTTTGTCATCACGTTTTCAAAAAATTGCATTTTTGTTTTTGGTATTACAATGTAGGGAATAAAATCCTCAAAAATTGCATAAAAACTATGGGCAAGACATGATAGGTCTGATGCCTGGTCTAACCATACTGGTTGACTGTGTGTAAAACACCAATTACTTAGTCCGTGCCTAGTATAACCATACTGGTTAACTGGGCATAAAACACCAAGTTACTTACTCCATGCCTGGTATAACTATACTGGTTGACTGTGCGTAAAACACCATGTTACTCACCTACTCTGTGCCCGATATAACTGTACTGGTTGACTGGGCGTAAAACACTAAGTTACCTACTTACCCTGTGCCTGGTATAACCATACTGGTTAACTGGACATAAAACACCAAGTTAGTTACTTACTCCATGCCTGGTATAACCATACTGGTTAACTGAGCGTAAAACACCAAGTTACCTACTTACTTTGTGCCTGGTATAACCATACTGGTTAACTGAGTGTAAAACACCAAGTTACCTACTTACTTTGTGCCTGGTATAACCATACTGGTTAAACTGGAGCGTAAAACACCAAGTTACCTACTTACTTTGTGCCTGGTTAACTGAGTGTAAAACACAAAGTTACCTACTTACTCTGTGCCTGATATAACCATACTGGTTAAGTGGGCATAAAACACCAAGTTACCTACTTACTTTGTGCCTGGTTAACTGAGTGTAAAACACAAAGTTACCTACTTACTCTGTGCCTGATATAACCATACTGGTTAAGTGGGCGTAAAACACCAAGTTACCTGCTTCTGCCTGTGGCTGCAGCCTTGTTTGCTTGACTTTCTTCCTTTGCTTAACAGCACTTTTTTCTTCCAATGCATGCTGCCCCTGCAGTTTGCCCTGATATAACTGTACTGGTTGACTGGGCTTAAAACACCAAATTACTACTGCTTTCTTGCTTTGCCCTGTATTCTAATTATATCCTTGAAAGTTGTTTCCTTCTGTAAGTTCTCTCTACACATGTTTAACATGGACATATTTTTAACAGATATTGTGTACCGAAAAAATGTGTAACGCCCTGAGATAACTGTAATGGTTGACTGGGTGAAAACACCAAATTACTTACTTTGTAAGTTCTCTAGTCATTACTAAAATATTTAATCTTACACTTT
Organism: Alviniconcha marisindica; assembly: GCA_018857735.1. Taxonomy (NCBI): domain Eukaryota; kingdom Metazoa; phylum Mollusca; class Gastropoda; family Provannidae; genus Alviniconcha; species Alviniconcha marisindica. The sequence continues at coordinate 797,535 of JABMCL010000448.1, read as the reverse complement.
GACAGGTCTTCCCCATTTGCAACAAGTACCTTTACACAATGACACGGAGAGCGACGCCAAACAATAGAATGCTAGTACGGGAAAAGCACTGAATGACATACAGTTTCAAACACGCACATGGACGGACATAACTTCCACACTGTGAATCACTAAGAAGTATTTATACCGTTTACATGGTTTATTCCATACAACGTGAAGTACATATTCTAAAGGTTATTGAAATGTATAATAAAAGTGATTGATCATACCTGTTTCTTTTCCTGTTCTTTCGGTAAGAAAAATAACTTCCGGGGACACGACACGACGATGATCCCAGGGAAAAAACAAAACTTATAAAGCCTAGGAAGAACAGTATAATCCACGAAGCACGAGAATGGGACGATTCCAAAGGAGACTATATAATCCACAGGAGAACCAATATTTCTAATCTAGCTTTGGGGTTAGCAGGTTGGAGTTCAAGGCAGGTCCTTGGAGAAATCTCAAAGTCGTCAAGTGAAATCTTGAAGTGAAGTCACCAGGTAGTCTCCAAGCAAGAAGTGCCGTCGTTAGGACAAATTCCGTCTTTTATAGTGTTTTAGTTGTTACGTGACGTCAATATGATTATGACGTTGCTTTCCTATCAGCCTTTATTCTTCTGCTATTTCTGCATATTTACCAAAACCTAAGGACAGACTTTCCTATATTATTTCTACTTATATTACTACGCGGGGTGTACGCCATCATACTCATAGTCCCTTAACTACCTCTTTCTTATTACTAATTGTCCGCTGGACATGAGAGGGGATTTTCACGCAGCACTCTGCTCATACCCTATATGGATAGTGGTCCCTATAAGTCTCAACCTTTTTCGCTTGGTCATTTTACTTATCGACTCTGACCAACACTGTTCCTGACTCTGACCAACACTGTTCTCAACTCTGACTGACACTGTTCTGTACAGACACTAGCCTGTACCCGTAATCTATAAACCAGAATAGGTCTACTTCTCGTGTTCTTTTTAGTTTATGTATTAAAATAATATTTTTGCTCTGTAATAGATGACATGACTGACAGGTTCATGAGGTGCCTTCCTCGGGCGGGCAAAATAGAGGAGATGAGAGAGAGAGAGTATAACAAAGTCCAAGCCCAAGCATGTTTTATATTGGAAACTTTTTACTCCAAATTTTTGCCCTTAAGGGCTTTGTCAAGGCCTGCCTGGTCGGCTCGTACAAAACTGACATATATACATATGTTTAGTATATATTGTGTAATGACAAAATGTGTACCACCCTGATATAACCGTAATGGTTGACTGGGCGTAAAACACCAGCTTACTTACCTTTTTGGGGTGGGTTGTTACTTTGCTATGGTTTGGTACATTGGCTGTTTGTGTTAACCTCTCTCTCTCTCTCTCTCTCTCTCTCTCTCTCTCTCTCTCTCTCTCTCTCTCTCTCTCTCTCTCTCTCGCTCAACCATCTCATTCCATAATTATTGTTGACAAAATGTCAGGACAGGATTTTATGATGTAGGTTTACCCAGGTTTCTGTAATGATTCAAATGAACACTATTTGCTCATCCACCACAGAACGTTCAGTATCAGTTCTGTTTTCCTTGGTGCCTGCTGACTTGGAATTGAAACCTGAAATTCTCATGAAAGCAGGTCAAAAGTTCTGTGCCTCTCCTGGAGCAATAGTATGGAAGTGTGTATATATATATATATATATATATATATATATATATATATATATATGTGTGTGTGTGTAGAGCATTTCATGAACTTAAGAGCTGTAACAGTGTTCAGCGATGGCCTTTGCTCAGCATCTGCCTTCTGTGAGAAATGCCGTTATCCCAATCCCTTCCCGCATCAGGGCACTGCAGACGCAGAAAATAAAGTCCCCTCCGTTGAGAACGCAGAGCTGACAAATGTTCTCTCCCTTTTAGCATAAAAGCCTGGGGCAGGTCAGAATATAGCCATGCATGCTTCGCCCACTGCCAGGAATTTCTGCCTTTCCAACCTTCATATTTTCCCAGATCCTCTCCCTGCTTTTCAACTGCATTACCACCATTAGTAGTGGCTGTTGTGTTTTTTTCCTGTTTATTAAAAGGAGAAGAATGCCTTGTGTGTATTCCCTGTGATGAGTTTATTTTGTTTCTTGTACATAAATAAACTACTGTAGATATTTTTAGCATGTCTCATTGTCTTTCTCTCTACCTGTTTTTTGTTGTTGTTTTGTTTTGTTTTTTTAGATCATGGATCTGGTATAGTAGGCACTCTGGCGAGAGCTGGATGAGTGTGTGTGTGTGTGTGTAGGGGGGCAGGGTGGGGACTGGGATGGATGGAATTAGGGATAGGCAGTAATAACATAATGATTTTTTCTTTGCATATTGCTGCTTCTCATAGGGTACATGTACTTTATATTTTTGTGTGTGTATATATACATTGTTAGAGGTCATATATGTATTACTTTCATGAACATCTTATCGCCCTGATATATCTACTGGTTGACTGGGCATAGAAACATGTTAGTTTCAATTTTTTAAAGATTATTTTCTTGCTTAGAAAATGTTGGAGAATGTTGTAAAATACAGTGAGTTTGTGTACACTAGAGAATAGCGCTATACAAAAATTAGAGAATAGCACTATACTAAAGTTACCTATTATTATTATTACAGTATAAAAATGATTTTTTTCATGATTGAACATGATTTTGTATACATGTATGATGCATTTAAAAGATATGGGCCTGGGATTTCCCAAAATATGACATTACATAATTCTGACCACCAGTTACCATGGAAACCATCCAAGATGGCCACCAAACAGTAATTTTAAAAACTTGACTCCTCAAAAACTATGTTTATCACAATTATTTTGGATATTACAAGAGAAAGACAAGACCTACATTTTGTGAGAAGAATTTTAGATTTGAATTAAAAGGACAACACCTTTTACTTGTCAAGTTCAGTGAAGCCCTGCTTGACTGTGTGTATCGCCCTGATATAACCGTAATGGCCGACTGGGCGTAAAACACCAACTTACTTACTGCCCCATACTCATGACAGGATGTACAAAACAACAAAGTCCACAGCGGAAAGTACTTGTACAAAACAACAAAGTCCTCAACGGACAGTACTTGTACAAAACAACAAAGTCCACAACGAGTCCCGTCAGAACGTCGATACCAATTCCAACACCATACAGCAAAATAAATCCGCATTTCTGCCAGGTGCCGTCAAAGGAAACACTGATGTAAATATCTCTGGCCGTTCACCCTGATTCAAGGCGTCACGCGGATCAGGATCTATGTCAGCATAGGCTTGGGTGACTCTGTCAGGATAGGTTTGGGTCTGTGTCAGCATAGGTTTAGGTGATTGTGTCTGATGCACTGCGTGGATCTATGTCAGCATAGGCTTGGGTGATTGTGTCTGATGCACTGCCTGGATCTATGTCGGCATAGGCTTGGGTGATCGTGTCTGCACTGCGTGGGTCTGTGTCAGCATAGGCTTGGGTGACTGTGTCAGCATAGGTTTGGGTCTGTGTCAGCATAGGTTTAAGTGATTGTGTCTGATGCACTGCCTGGATCTATGTCGGCATAGGCTTGGGTGATTGTGTCTGCACTGCGTGGGTCTGTGTCAGCATAGGCTTGGGTGATTGTGTCTGCACTCCGTTCCAGAGCCTCCGCACCAACTTCTATTTCGGCTCCTGGAACAGCAAATACGGTATTTTCAACTCGCATAAATATGTTTTACCACAGACTCAATCATGCTGGCTGTGAAGACGGCAAATTACTTTACAATACAAAATACAACACAACACTTGCGCTACAACAACGAACAGAGATTCAGACAGAGGACTAGACTAGAGATTTAGAACACGTTAAAGCTGAGCTGTACCGACTAGTCTCAAGGGGAGGTAGTTTAAAAAAAGAAGAAGAGCCAGGCAGACTGGGAACCACTCAATGCGAGTTGGTTCCAACCTGCCTGGTCAAGTGGGTGCCCCACTGAAACGCACTGTACATCACCAAAACCTCACAAACTGGCCAAGCAGCTTCCAGTCTGCAGCGTCCACTTGACCCGTCTACTTCCGGGTGGCTCTTCAATTTCTATACACCCCTGATGGGGCCTCGCCATCCAACTGCTGCACGTTGAAACAAACAATTCTAAGGCCAATGAAACAAAGCTCGCCAGCATTATCAACACTCACAATAGGCCTAATGCCCTTTCTTGCTATCCTTGAAAATGTATCTGGTTAGTCACTTCACTGGAAAAAAAATAAAAAAATGCAAGCCAACGATTTCATAGGCGCACGTGGCTTTTCAAAGTGACTACGCATCGATATTTTACCACCAAAAATACCGTTCTCCGCGAAATACAATACCTAAACATAATCTTTTATTATATTTTGGTCATGTAACAAAAGTGGGCGCTTATAAAGATTTCTTTCAACGTGTCGAGACCTCCAAACAATTTCTACTCATCTTCGGAAATCAACCTAGCCGCCATCACGTGATTACAGACATCTCTTTGCCACAAACCTGCTGAAGAAGCTCAATAACGCCTCACAATAGGTATAATCATGTGTAAGACAGTTGAAACAGATTATTTACGTACGAAAGTAAAAAGACAAATTATGGATTAATAACATAACTTTGGTTGTGTTTATGCTTCATTAAAAAATATTATATATATATATATATTATAAAAAAATATATATATAAATATAAATTCAGTGACAAACTGAACTGACTGAATCAGTTAAATTCATCATAAAAATTAAACTTTAAAATTGCTTAAATTTATCTGCAAAAATCAGTAAACGTACAGATTAATTATCTGCGTATATGGTGTGGGTGTGGTGGCAAAGTGTGGCGGGGAGAGGGCGATTGCGTGAGTTTTGGGTAATAAGACAATGCGTGGTTTCTTTATTTTGTGTGTGTGTGTGTGTGTTCAGTTTGGTTCCAGTACATTCACTATCAATAGATATTGTCAGTGTTATTGAATGAATATAGGCTATTGTGCATTCAATCCGTTTATAAAAGAAAGAAGATATACTATT
>JABMCL010000448.1:755000-780000 GCA_018857735.1 Alviniconcha marisindica | reverse complement strand
GAGAACAATAGTGTCATTTCCGTTCCCCTTGAATTGTCCTCTTTACACAGTCCGTGCCGCGTGCCGCTGACTGACAGCTGAGGTCGAAAAACGGAAAACACATCGCTTTGCAGAGTCGGTGATACGAACAGGTCAGCTTTATAGGCTAAGTATGCTTTTCGCGTACACAACATATATGGTTGGCGGTCGTTGCCAGAATTCCAGTGTTGCAGCTACAGATGTTTGTGGCTAAAAATCTCAAGTTTGCAGCTGAGTATCAGTGTGTGTGTCTGCAGCCGTAGACGCGCGCTTTGTAACAGCAACTTTCCAAAACACACAATACCATACAATATATAATACAATATAACTTTATTGCCAAGTGTCAATACAGTTTTACTAGGAATGTTTTGTGGTGCCAAGTACACTCATCACACATTCACACCAATCATAAAACCGTGTAAATACAAGGTACATAAACTCCACCAGAGGTACATCCTTTCAGGATGTTAATTACATGGTACATACACTCTACCAGAGGTACATCCTTTGAGAATGTTAAATACAAGGTACATAAACTCCACCAGAGGTACGTCTTCATTCTTTTGCAATCGCCAAAGGTGGAGGTAGCTTCGCTGCGGCAGATTCGTTTTTACAGCGATTATAAAATGCCTTCTGTGGTTCCCTTTTTCAAAACCTGGGGTAGGCCAGACGATAGCTCTGCGTGTTTGGCCTGTTACCAGGTATTCGGCATTTGTAATTTTTGCCTTCCCGGCTTATTTAACTTCATTTGTTCCCAATCCTCTCTCCACCTTTCCTTGCGTTAGGTGTCATATTTTTGTTGTTTTAAAGGTGTTCAAATGTAATCGCCGTGAAGTGAGACTGTATGGTTGACAGGACGTTAAAATCCAGTTACTTACTATTACTTCAAACATAAAGTCAAATTAGGTTCGAATCCCTGCAGGAGCGGCGGGAGTATTTTCTTCTTCAGGGTCAACTTTCTGTGCTGGCTCTTATTTCGGTATCCGTTCCACCCCCGTGTTACCGCAGTAGCACGTAAAAGACCCCGGTCATTCTGCCAAAAGTGCAGGTGGCAGGTTACAGCTGAACACGCATACACTTTACGTATGTGGCTTTGCATGAAGTGACATGGTGCATGGTTGTATGGTGTACACAGAACGCGCCGAGATGGCAGCAGTTTCATGTGGCACCAGCCATGCCAGCGCTGTAAGTACACCACTTCGGTGGATATTCAAAAACGCGCTATCAAAAGCTATTCACTCATGTAGAATCACATGCGAGCGCAGTGAGTCTGCTCGAGAGCGGAGAATAGCGCTATATAAAAGTGATCAATAATAATAATAATAATAATGTGCACACTCTACAAAATTCCTTCGGCTAAGAATCTAAACCGAGGTCCACCGTGTGTGTATACGCATGCAAAAAAAGATCACATACCCACTTTAAGGGTCCTGTGGTCCATGTCAGAGTTCGGTGGACTATGGAAACAACCAAATAACCCAGCAGGCGCTAAAAGTGTCAGAGTGTTCATAATGTTGAAGTCAGACATTACACGAAAGAAGGAGAAGCGAATAAGAAGTAATAGTAGTAGTGTGTGACGTAACACTGTGATAAGCAGCGAGTCGGACACAAGTTTTGTTATAATTTACCGACTTCTGTTTCGCTGCTGATATGCAATCAGCCTGATATAACCGTAATGGTTGACTGGGCGAAAAACACCAACTTACTTACTTACTTACTTACTTACTTACTTACTTACTTACTTACTTACTTGTAACTTACTGAATTCTGTTTTGCCTTGATATACAGTCAACTTGATAAACCGCAAGGGGGTTGGACACTGGCGCGAAAACACACTTGGGGATATTCAAAAACGCTATACTATCACTCATGTAGAATCAATGCGAGCGCTGACTCTGCTCGAGCGAATTAGCGCTTATAAAATGACAATAATATAATATAATAATTTCACGACTTACAAATTCTTCGCGCTGAATGCAATCTAACCGAGGTAACCGTTGGTATACTGCATGCAAAAAAGATCACATACCACTTTAAGGGTCCTTGGTCATGTCAATTTGGACTTATACACTATATAACTCAGCATTGCCTAAAAAGTGTCAGTGTTCATAATGTTGAAAGTCAACTTACGGAAGGAACGGAATGAAGTTATACTAGGTGGACAAGTAACACAGTTAACAGCTGAGCGGACACAAGTTTGAAATCCGACTACTGGACTGACTGATTGACTGCTGAATAACCGAATGGTGACTGCGACTACTTACTTACTTACTTACTTACTTACTTACTTACTTACTTTACTCTGTAATTTACCTGAATTCTGTTTTGCCTGATATACAGTCAACTGATATAACCGTAATGGTTGACTGGGCGAAAAAACAACTGACTGACTGACTGACTACTTGACTGACTTGACTGACTTACTTGACTACTGACTGACTGACTGACTTACTTACTTACTTACTTGTAATTTACTGAATTCTGTTTTGCCTTGATATACAGTCAACTTGATATAACCGTAATGGTTGACTGGGCGAAAAACACCAAGTTACTGACTGACTGACTGACTGACTGACTGACTGACTGACTTACTTACTTACTTACTTACTTACTTACTTATTTGTAATTTATCGAATTCTGTTTTGCCATGATATGCAATCAACCTGATATAACCGTAATGGTTGACTGGGCGAAAAACACCAACTTACTTACTTACTTACTTACTTACTTACTTACTTACTTACTTACTTACTTACTTACTTACTTACTTACTTACTTACTTGTAATTTACCGAATTCTGTTTTGCCCTGATATGCAATCAACCTGATATAACCGTAATGGTTGACTGGGCGAAAAACACTTACTTACTTACTTACTTACTTACTTACTTACTTACTTACTTACTTACTTACTTACTTACTTACTTACTTACTTACTTACTTACTTACTTACTTACTTACTTACTTACTTACATGCAAGACCATCGCAGTTGACAGGGTGTTGAAGATCTCAATAAACCCCTTTTTCAATCAGCCAATCGCTGCAAACTGAATTATGCAGCTGCAAGAACAAGGGGCAGTTTTGTTTCCCCCACCCCCACCCCCTTTGTGTGTGTGTGTGTGTGTGTGTGTGTGTGTGTGTGTGTGTGTGTGTGTGTGTGTGTGTGTGTTCTCCACCTCCGTTTTTTCCTCTTTTTTTTGGGGGGGGGGGGGTCCCCCCCAACCCCCCACCCCCACCCCTCCCCCCACCCCCGTCCCCCACCCCTCCCCGAGAATTCACCGTAAAATATCTTGCCTTGCGTGTTGCAGCTGCAATACTTTAGCTGTCCCTCAGATTTGAAGTTTGTAGCGACAAAAAAAACTTGCCGCCGTAACTCTCGGACTTTCGACCCGACCGCCGTGCAATTACAGAGGCGACTCCCGTAGGTTGTTGAGGTTGAGCGAGTCTAAGTACCCCGTGATCAAATTTCGCAGGTGCCTTTGTGTCGGAGAGCATGGCCCTTGCATGTGTCTGCATCGCGTCCCGTGCAACACGATCGATTCTGTAAACATTCGTTCAATTGCGAACTAAGCTCTGAGTTCGACCCTACTCCAACAGACGCGGACTTCAGTAGATACAATGCAGCGATTGGCTGATTGAAAAGGGGGTTTTTGAGACCTTCAACGCCCTGTCAGTACACCAAGAGACATAGGCTGGCTCTTCGGTTTAAAAAAGAACTGAAACAAGAACTACTGGCGGCGTTTTAAAACAAGATCAAAACACATAAAAGGTTAAAAAGAATGGTATTTATTGTTGCGTTTTGTCATAATAAGTGCATATTGTTTTGTCGTAATAAGTAGCTTTCTTCTTTAGCCTTTTATGTGTTTGACACTTCAGTAGTTGAGACGTTAGCCAAGAGACATAGGTTGACTCTTCAGTTAAAAAAACAAATATATATATATAATAACAAGAATGAATGGTTGCGTTCTAATATAAAATCCAAACACATAAAAGGTTAAAAAGATCTACTGTTGCGTTTTGTCATAATAAGTGTATGTTGTGTTTTGTCATAATAAGTGTATGTTGCGTTTTGTCATAATAAGTGTATGTTGCGTTTTGTCATAATAAGTGTATGTTGCGTTTTGTCATAATAAGTGTATGTTGTGTTTTGTCATAATAAATAGCATTCTTTTTAACCTTTCATGTGTTTGACTTGATCTTCAGTAGTTAAGACGTTGCACCAACCATAAATCAAGAGACGCAGACTGTCCCTTTATGGTCACGACATTGCACAATAAATCAAGAGATCGAGACCGTCCCTTTATGGTTACGACACTGCACAATAAATCAAGAGATCGAGACCGTCCCTTTATGGTCACGACATTGCACAATAAATCAAGAGATCGAGACCGTCCCTTTATGGTTACGACACTGCACAATAAATCAAGAGATCGAGACCGTCCCTTTATGGTCACGACATTGCACAATAAATCAAGAGACGCAGACTCTCCCTTTATGGTCACGACATTGCACAATAAATCAAGAGATCGAGACCGTCCCTTTATGGTTACGACATTGCACAATAAATCAAGAGATCGAGACCGTCCCTTTATGGTTACGACATTGCACAATAAATCAAGAGATCGAGACCGTCCCTTTATGGTTACGACATTGCACAATAAATCAAGAGACGCAGACGGATTAAAATGTTTCACAAATTACAGACCTAGAGACGCACACTGCCCCTTTAAAGTTACGACATTGCACAATACATCAAGAGATGCAGACTGGTTAAAACGTTGCACAAATGACAGACCAAGAGGCGCACACTGCCCCGTTAATGGTTACTACGTTAATGGTTACTACGTTAATGGTTACTACGTTAGTGGTTACAACGTTGTACAATAAACCAAGAGACGAGGACTGCTGATCAATAGCTAAAGAAACATTGCGCTATACACCAAGAAACGCAGACTGTTGCTTCGATGATTAAGGCATTGCATCCTACCAGAAGTGACCCAGAATGCACCCTGTCGTTAAGGGTGCCCAGCATGAAAGCTAATTACCTTTCTTTCCGTGAACCACAAGAGAAATTAGAGCCGAAGCGGACAATCGAAATCACGTCCGTCTGGTTACTAGTAACCAGTCTAAAAGGGACGGTGATAGCTCAGTTGGTAGAACCAGCGACTGAAAAGCCAGGCGCAATGCTGACGCCGGTTCGAGTCGCCGGTACGGCAAAGGGATTTTCTCCCAGAGTCAGCTTTCAGTGCAGACTCTCCAAAGCTCGCTCTTAATTGGGCGAATGTTTGTTCGCGAACCTAGTTGGAAGTATTCGGCGAAGCTAGTTGGTTCTTAATTGGGCGAACTTTTCTTCGTGAACCTAGTTGGAAATATTCGTCAAAGCTATATTCGGGGTCCAGAAAGCTTCGCTCAACATGTTCTGGGAACATTCGCCCTATCGACGATCATTGCCTCTGATTGGCTGAGAGCAGAGCTCTCCTGTGGATGAAGAAAAAATAAAAAATAAAATGGATGACGGTGTCGCTAGGTTCTTCACTCGCTTCGGAGGGAATTTGTTTATTTGTTGACATGTGGGAGGCGCAGCCTTGTCTCGGAGACCCAGAATGAGATAGTAGGTAGTTGAATTACTCTGTGAGGGATGATGAAAGTATATTGACTTGACATTTACTTGACTTTAGCCTTACTTTTTCGATCATGCTGTCTGCTGCGTGTCTGCCGCAAGTTCGGGCCGAAGCTTGCATCTCATTACGAGCCAGCTGAGAACGAAGTAAAGTTTGGACTGTCCGAACCATGTTCGGCGAACTAAAAGTTCAATTAAGAAACGAATCATAGTTCGTCGAACTGTCCGAAGTGTGTTCGGCGAACAAACATTCGCCTAGTTAAGAACGGGCTTTACGGTGTCCGTACAGCCCCCGTCTGCAATCACATGGATCAGTAAACGTATTACCTAGCAAAGAATAACTACACACACACACACACACACACACACACACACACACACACACACACACACACACACACACACACACACACACACACACACACACGCATGCACGCTCACACACACATACGCACGCACGCGCGCGCGCAAACACACACACACACGCACGCACGCACGCAGCCACGCACACACACTCTCTCTCTCTCTCTCTCTCTCTCTCTCTCTCTCTCTCTCTCTCTCTCTCTCTCTCTCTCTCTCTCTCTCTCTCTCTCTCTCTTCTCTCTCTCTCTCACACACACACACACACACACACACACACACACACACACACACACACACACACACACACACACACACACACACACACACACCAGTCATCCCCGCTCGCCCACTCAAATGCGCATTATAATTAGTAAATTAGCAATACTCTCAAGAGCAGCAACAAGAAATTGAGTCTCTCTTCTCACTCCCCTGCCCACCTCTCTTACCTGGATCTCTCATACTCTCCCCCCCCCCCCCCCCTCCCCCTCCCTATCCATGTGCATCCGTATACATTCAACAGGTCATACACAGACAAGCCACCTTTTTTCAGAATTATTATTACCTATTAGGACCTAGGACGAAAGAACGAAAGGTATTACATCACCAATCGTGAGATGAGAGCACCGATGACGCAAAGAAAAATACGCAGTATTTAAATATTTGCGTTCGAAGTACTGTCATGTTTTAAAGTAAAAGTCCAAGGTCTTTAAGTATGCAAAATGACCATCGAAATGATTGACAAATGAGTCACTAGTTTCAGATTTAATGAAATTTTTGTTTTTTGTTTTGTTTAATTGGGTTTTTAAATGTTTTTATTTTCTGAAGGCTGGCTGAGACTACAGTCTCGGGTTCTCCATTAGTCACGTGACTTTCCCGGAAGTGACGTCAGTCTGGGGAGTCAGTGCAGTTGCCATCTTAGATTCTTCAGTAAACTGTGTATGCGTGTGGTCGACAAAAAAGTTAACTATGCGGCCTACTGTGTTGCTGCGAACTGTAACAATTCGCAGACGACCCCAGGTATAACAATGCACGAGCTCCCGCGCAATCGACCCACAGTGAGGCGAAAGTGGATTAAATTTATACAATTCAAACAAGCCGACTTTCTTGCTGCGCCGCATCTCACCCATTTGTGTAGCGAGCACTTCAGTGAGTGCGATTTCGCAAACCCCATGGAATACCGCATGGGGTTTGCTTCGAAGCTGACACGATGTTCCGGTACTCTTTCAAAATCCTGCCTGACAGGCTCAAACTGATACGGCTGTATCTTTGTGGGTTTCTCGGGCAAAGTATCAGTTTCGTCTCGGAGCTCGAGTTGGCCATTTTGCAGCCACTCCCGAGAGTGACGTAGTAGGCATATGGTCAGGTGATATGGGCGCCATGGCGACGCTTTCGGTACGACAGAAAATGGCTTTTTTCGTGCATTTGTAACCCTCAGATCACAGTTTCACCTACATCATCGTTCTCAGCGAACTTTATCGGAAATCGGGTCAAAAATCACCCCTAACCTTGGACTTGTCCTTTAAGGTTGGCTGGTTAAATTTGTTCAACACCGAGTTGTCTCCGAAGAGGTACTGGTGGGGACCGAGATCCCAGGAGGAGGGGGAAGAGGGAGATTATATACCTATCGCTACTCTGTCACCACCAGAATGACGCCTGCATTTAGACGGGCAGCGATGAGAACCATTTTATTGTTTTTATTGACTGTGAAGGACAATGTCACAATTAAGACAGTGCCCACAGATCACAACTTTTGAAGAGAGGAGAACCGAAGTGGAATCGAACCGAGGTCCTTCTGCTTACCAACCTTAACGCCTTACCGCTAGGCCAAGCCGCTTCACATCACGGTTTTATCAGATCAAAACACATGACATGCTGGTAGTGTGCTCGGCTTACCAAGATGGCCTATTAACTATGCGATACGCGATTTTCATTGGCTGACGTCTTTATGAAGTAAGTTTCAAACCTACATTACACGATCAGCGATTGACAGTGAAGTCGCCATCTGTTTGTTCCCGTAGCAATTAACCTGTCGTCGAAATATGACTGGCGTTGGCGATTAGCCAATCAGCGCACGCAGACCTGACACACGGCCTTTAAGCAATCCTTCCACAAACAAATGGAGTTATAGGCCTGTACAAATCTTTAGAGTAGCAGAGATCAACACTGTTGAAAACATGTGCATGGGGCAATGAACTCGGATATGTGGTACGCAGATTGACTTGAAGGTGGAGTAAGATTCGTACCATTTCCAAAACCACATCAAAGTGTGAAGAAATCCACATGCTGGAGATGGATAGAAGCATGCGGTCTGCCTCTGGAACAACTTATTGTAAATATTGTCGATGATAATCGCCATCTCTTTCTTTGTACAAAGGCGCTTCCGAAGTCATCCGTGTTGAATTCCGCATTTCTTGTTCAGAATACGAAGACAATCCGGAGCACGGATGACTGCTAGAGTTCTGAAACAAGATCCAAACACATAAGCGGTGAAAAAAAATGCTTATTTAATATGGCAGTACAAAACAAACTATTGATATATTAACTCCTTCACTGCCCCAGCCTGTAAAATTTCCGCGCTAAAAGATGCACAGACGCGCCTGCAAAGAGTATATTTTCCGGTCCTGTAACACATCTACCTTCAATGCTATGCGTTCTGATGAAGGTCCTTTCACATACCAGTGCGAAAAGAAGACAAAAAGGTTTAAGGGTTTAAAATTTTCCTCTTTGGTTGATCGTTTTCAAGCGACATCATGGCAGTAAAGGGGTCAAATAATCGTTCTTTTTAACCGCTTATGTGTTTCCATCTTGTTCAGAAGTTTTGACGGATTTGACATTGACGGATCAGCGTATGTGAAAAGACTTTAAAAGACTTTAAATAAAAAGAAAAAGACTTTAAAAAGACTTTAAATAAAAAAGACTTTAAATAAAAAGGAAGAAGAAGAAGAAGAAGAAGAATCGAGACAGAATTTATCGAACCGATCGCCGCGGACACAACACTCACTGTTTCAGCCGTCACGATAGCAATAATAATAATAAAAGTATTTTTAAAGCGCAAAATCTTGTCCCTAGAGGCTATTCTAAGCGCGCGCGCGCGAACGCCACACACCCACACACACACACACACACAACACACACACACACACACACACACGCAAACACCCACACACCACACACACACACACACACCACACACACACACACACACACACACGAGAAAAAAAAAGAGAGAGAGAGAGAGAGAGAGAGAGAGAGAGAGAGAGAGAGAGAGAGAGAGAGAGAGAGAGAGAGTGACGATAGTACGTATCAAAACCACTGCCGTCGCTTGATTTTTCATACAGTCCCGGCATGAAATAGCGGAGGAAAATTCATTTCTTAACCAACAGTTAAAGACACTGAACATCAAACAGCAAAAGAAAATTACACGCTGTAAGAACTCTGAGCCTTCCCACGTCTTTGTTTCACGAGTAAGTAAGCAAATTAGTGTTTCACGCCCAGTCAACCAGTGCGGTTATACCAGGTCGATTTGTTTCACGATATTTGTCTGAAAGTGACAGATGATACTTTGTTTCAACGGTGAACGTTGGGCGTAAGTTCTGCTTACACCCAAAAAGTTGTCGCGGATTATTTTTCACCGAAATGTGAGAAACGTTGCTGGCTTGTATTAGACGTGTCAGTGACCCAGTGACCCGTTCCCTTTCAAGACTTTCCTGTCCCTCTCTCCGTCATCTGTGCTAACCATGATGTATTTTGACGCGTGAATCCAGATATCTTGAATAGTCTGTGTTCTTCGGTGTACGTGGGGCGGCGTCAGTCCGTTTGTTTTCTCCTCAGTAGACAAGTAGCTACTCTCTGTGACGGCAGAAGCCATTTTCATTTTGCGTTTAGGCTGCTTAAACGTAGTCAAATATTTCTGTACCTTTAAACACGTTTCGGCTGGCCGTTTATCTTCTAAACGGTGACGGCATTGAACAAATAAATTGAAAAAAATAAATAAATAAAAATCGGCATCTGTGGAGCGATTGTGGTGGGAAATACTCAAACGGAGTCTATAATTTTGCGCTCCACACATGCTGGTGTTTTCAGCGTCGTCATCGTTTAGGAGATAAAGGCGATTAAGGAGGCTGTTGACTCCTCGAGCACATGGGGCCCGCGACACGTTCGCTGGAAGGTTTCCGTGTCCGTGCTTAAACAAATGCAAGGTCAAAACAACATGTCATCGAATCGCAAGTGACGTCGGGTAAGCAAAAGCGTGGCCGTGGGTGAACAAAAACCTGTTTCGGAGCCTGTTCATATTTCATGGGTTTGGGCCTAAAATGCGGGAGCCGAGCTGCATCATTAGGTTGTGTCGGCGAGCAGGGTGGGCTGTTTCACTCTGCAGGCTTACACAGGAAACACAGCGCAGTTGGGTTTTTTTTTTTTTTTTTTGAAAACACACACACACACACACACGCGCACGCACGCACGCTCGCTCGCACGCTCGCTCGCACAAACGCACGCACAAACGCACGCACGCACCCCCCACATCCACCCCCACACACACACGCTTGCACGCATGCACGCACGCACGCACGTACCCACACTCGCACGCTCACACACTTACACACCCGCGCGCGCAGAGAGAGAGAGAGAGAGAGAGAGAGAGAGAGAGAGAGAGAGAGAGAGAGTCATATATTATGGCAATGTGACTGTAGAAAAGGTTTTCAAAGAAGCCTTAAAAAAAAAAAAAAAACGCACACAAAAAAAACGACAGAACGACGACGGACAGAAACAGATAAATACTGAAATTTTAAACTGCCCTTTGTGAGCGACGGCTGAAGCGGGTCTGATAGGACAATGGGTTGTCAATCATGACACAACCGGTCTGTCAGATCTTCAACCTTGAGCCTCGTGCGAAGTGAGCACGCACCTCTCGTGCCGAACTTCCAAGTGGCCGCGGCGTGCAACAGTCTAGCCACGACTCTTAAAGGTGGTTTGTTCATCCGGTCCTGCTTATCGTCACTCACGAAACTCAACACAAAATTAACTGGGGTTTTAAAATAATAAGAAGACTGAATGAATGAGAAAACAAAATTACATATATATATATATATATATATATATATATATATATATATATATATATATATATATATATATATATCCTAAAGTTTCCACGCAAAACCTTGCGTGTTCACAGCGCGAGATACACAGTGAATACCTGTAAGCTATCGCAAGCTAAAACTACCAAAGGACACTCACACCAATAAAGTAAAACATCCCCTACCTACACACACACCCCTTTCCGAAAGTGCAACTGTGGATAGTAGTAAAATGCAGAAATATGTTCAGAGTTAAAAATAACGATAATAAAAAATAATTAAACACACACACACACACACACACACACACACACACACACACACACACACACACACACACACACACACACACACACACGCGCCCCGCCGCACCACACGCACACACACACACACACACACACACACACACACACACACACACACACACACACACACACACACACACACACACACACACACACACACGATAGGGGTATAATAACTCTTATATAGCGCTATACTCCGTAAACATTCACGAACTCGCGGCGGTGTACATTATCAACGTCAACATCAGCAACAAAATCACTGATGATGATCAAAAAGGAACCTTTGTCGACCCTAATGTGGTTTGAACATGTCTGGC
Source organism: Alviniconcha marisindica (assembly GCA_018857735.1). Lineage (NCBI taxonomy): Eukaryota > Metazoa > Mollusca > Gastropoda > Provannidae > Alviniconcha > Alviniconcha marisindica. Next base: position 768,299 of record JABMCL010000448.1, on the reverse strand, counting down.
TTAACCCTTTCACTGCCACGCTTTCAGCGCCATAATTTGAAAATGATCAATAAGTGCCACATCTGAAATTATTATGGCTTCTTTTTCCCCGTTCCTCTCTCTCTCTCTCTCTCTCTCTCTCTCTCTCTCTCTCTCTCTCTCTCTCTCTCTCTCTCTCTCTCTCTCTCTCTCTCTCTCATTGTCTCTCTCTGTCTCTCTGTCTCTGTCTCTCTGTCTCTGTCTCTGTCTCTCTGTCTCTCTGTCTCTGTCTCTCTCGCTCTCTCTCTCTCTCTAGTCACGGTCATATGACTACATGACGTACGATCAGTTGCCATGGAAAACGAGAGGCTGTGACTTCATTCATTATTATTACTCTGTCGGCGCTAGGACTAAAGAGCGGAAGCTGTAACATCACCATTCGTGAAGAGAGCAAGTCTGAAACAAGTCGAAAGTGGACCATAGTCTTAAAACAAACTCCCTGTCTGAAACCTGCATTACACGATCAATCGATCGACGGTGACGTCACGGTTTGTGGTTTCCCGTAGCTGTTGATCGTCCTGCATGTAGTCATGTGACCCTGATCGAAAGTGGACCATAGTCTTAAAAACAAACTCCCTGACCGAGCATTTAGTTTGTTCAACATCAACTGTTTCGGAGGCGACGATTTCCTTTAAGGTCAATAAATTAACAATATTTTCTCAAGAACAGTCCACGTGTTTTCAGTCACCGCAGTATCAATATTGTCAACGTGTTTTCTACTTGTATGTTCAACAGAAACACAATGGAAACCCGTTCTCTGTTTCCCTAGATTGAATTTGTGTGCGTTTATTATGGCACCAAAAGCGTTCTGGCGTGAAGATTAATTGTACAGGGCGTTGTCGGTTCCGACAACGATCGGCCGGTCGATCGATGGTTGCTTGACAACTTGCGGAAACCAACAAAATGGGAATTTGGTTTCCCGCAGTAGCAGCAATTGCAGGAAGTGGAAGAGACACGTACTGCACATGCGCCGTGTAGTCTTGGTGCGCCGGACATGCAGGCTGCTGCTGTTTGTGTCTGGGGTTTGGACCGTGTGTGTCTATCAACATGAACACACTAAAAAGTAAGGCTGTCTGTCTGTGTCTCTGTCTGTCTGTCTGTCTGTCTGTCTCTCTGTAACTCTCTGTCTCTGTCTCTGTGTCTCTGTCTGTCTGTCTGTCTGTCTGTCTGTCTGTCTGTCTGTCTGTCTGTCTGTCTGTCTCTCTCTCTCTCTCTCTCTCTCTCTCTCTCTCTCTCTCTCTCTCTCTCTCTCTCTCTCTCTCTCTCTCTCTCTCTCTCTCTCTCTCTCTCTCTCTCTCTCTCTCTCTCTCCAACATGGTTTGTGTAAATGTACGTGTACTCAACATATTGTAGCTCATTGTATCCTTAGTTAATAGTAGTTTCCCTCATGGGCGAGGGCTGGATGAAAAGAGACCTCGAGTCTTCTCCACTACCCTCGTAAAATAAAGTTTATTCAGTCAGTCAGTCAGTCTCGATCTCTCGTTTGGCAAGCAGAGAGTTTAAGTTGCTCATAAATATCCGAAGTGTTCTATAGGAAGGAAAGTTCGTAGTGGATGAATGAGTGGTGAATCCTGGAGTGACAGGAAAATAAATGGCAGGAAGAATTGACGCAATTAAAATTTGAATAATTATGTCCAGTGCTTTTCCATACTACTACCGAATGTGACTCGGTTGGTTTCCCCAAGAATTGGGCCAATGGCCTTTATTCATTAAACTATCAAATCAGATCAAATCTCTCTGTCTCTTTGTCTCTGTTTCTCTACCCCCCCCCTCCCCCCCCCCCCCCTCCCCCACCTCTCTGTCTGTCTGTCTGTCTGTCTCTGCCTCTGCCTCTGTCTCTGCCTCTGTCTGTCTGTCTGTCTGTCTGTCTGTCTGTCTCTCTCTCTCTCCTCTCTCTCTCTCCTCCCCCCCCCCCCCCCCCCCCCCCAGGGTACTGCCGTTGATGCAGAAATTAAGATCCAATCCACTGTGAACTAGGGAAAGTTTTCTCTATGGCAGCTTACTAGCGTCAAAAACAACAACAACATAATCAGTCGTTATGTGCAGAATTTTAAAAGGGGCTGGGGGAGGGGGAGGGAGGGAGGGGGAGGGGGGGACGGGGGGGGGGGGGGGGGAGGGGGCGCAGTACGTGGAAAGCGCTCTTTCTTCATCCAGCTTCCAGCCACCTGGAACCAGCTTTCTGTTTCTGTCCGCCATGCTTCCTCTGTCGGGTCTTTCACAATTCTGGGACAGGCCACAGGAATTGCGAACGCGTTCTTCGTCCTGAGGCGACGCTGTGTGATCGATCGGACGTTAGATTCCAAGAACTAGGGCCGGGGTACATATAGCTCAGTTGGTAGGGCGTCCGACTGAAATGCCAGGCGCAATATTGACGCGAGTCCGATTCGCAGGTGCGGCTAGGGACTATTCTCCCAGAGTCACCTTTCAGTGCAGACTTTCTCTCTTACGGTGTCCGTGCTGCGGCGACTCTCTTACGGTGTCCGTACTGCGGCGACTCTCTTACGGTGTCCGTACTGCGGTGACTCCCTTACGGTGTCCGTGCTGCGGCGACTCTCTTACGGTGTCCGTACTGCGGCGACTCCCTTGCGGTGTCCGTGCTGCGGTGACTCTCTTGCGGTGTCCCTGTGGGTGACTCTCTTCGGTGTCCGTACTGCGGTGACTCTCTTACGGTGTCCGTACTGCGGTGACTCTCTTACGGTGTCCGTACTGCGGTGACTCCCTTACGGTGTCCGTACTGCGGTGACTCCCTTACGGTGTCCGTACTGCGGTGACTCCCTTACGGTGTCCGTACTGCGACTCTCTTACGGTGTCCGTACTGCGGTGACTCTCTTACGGTGTCCGTACTGCGGTGACTCTCTTACGTGTCCGTACTGCGGTGACTTTCTTACGGTGTCCGTACTGCGGTGACTCTCTTACGGTGTCCGTACTGCGGCCACTTTCTTACGGTGTCGCTCGGTGACTCCACGGTGTCCGTACTGCGGGACTCTCTTACGGTGTCCGTACTGCGGTGACTTCTTACGGTGTCCGTACTGCGGTGACTCTCTTAGGTGTCGTATGGGTGACTCTTACGGGTCCGTACTGCGGTGACTCTTTCTGTCGTACTGCGGCCATTCTTACGGTGTCCGTACTGCGGTGACTCTCTTACGGTGTCCGTACTGCGGTGACTCTCTTACGGTGTCCGTACTGCGGTGACTCTCTTACGGTGTCCGTACTGCGGTGACTCTCTTCGGTGTCCGTACTGCGGTGACTCTCTTACGGTGTCCGTACTGCGGTGACTCTCTTACGGTGTCCGTACTGCGGTGACTCTCTTACGGTGTCCGTACTGCGGTGACTTTCTTACGGTGTCCGTACTGCGTGACTTCTACGGTGTCCGTACTGCGGCACTTCTTACGGTGTCCGTACTGCGGTGACTCTCTTACGGTGTCCGTACTGCGGTGACTCTCTTACGGTGTCCGTACTGCGGTGACTCTCTTACGGTGTCCGTACTGCGGTGACTTTCTTACGGTGTCCGTACTGCGGTGACTCTTTACGGTGTCCGTACTGCGGCACTTTCTTACGGTGTCCGTACTGCGGTGACTCTCTTACGGTGTCCGTACTGCGGTGACTCTCTTACGGTGTCCGTACTGGCGGACTCTCTTACGGTGTCCGTACGGCGGTGACTCTCTTACGGTATCCGTACTGCGGTGACTCTCTTACGGTGTCCGTACTGCGGCCACTTTCTTACGGTGTCCGTACTGCGGTGACTCTCTTACGGTGTACGTGTGCAATCGCACGCATCAAAATCAATGCGAACGTTAAAAATGCCACACATTGGCAGCCATACCATTGTTTGGACACACAAAAGTATTGCAGACGCTGATAGCAATGGGTAGCGCTGCTCTAGCGGCTGCTGTGCCTTACCCGGGTAAGGTGACCGGAATTTCCTGCAAGGGATAATGAAGTAATAATAATTGGCCACTTTTTCCTTGTGTTGTGCGTGTGTGGCTAACTCGTGTGTCGCGTGTGCCCGTGAAATAACAGTGTACACACACGCACATACACGCACGCACGCATGCACGCGCGCACGCGCGCACGCACGCACGCACGCACACACACACACACGCGCGCGCGCGCGCACACACACACACACGCACGCACGCACCCACGCACACTCACACACACACACACACACACACATACACACACGCACGCACGCACGTTCACGCACGCACGTTCACGCACGCACGCACGCACGCACGCACGCACGCACGCCCCACCACGCACACACACACACACACACACACACACACACACACACACACAGCTTAATCCTTTTCACCCATTCAACCTTTTGCACGAGACATTTTCTGAGAAAGCTAGTCTGTCAAAGTACCTTTGACAGCAAAGGCAAAAATACCAAACGCACTGGCACGCACGCTCCTACATGCGTAAGCATGCACGGTCATGTGTGTGTGTGTGTGTGTGTGTGTGTGTGTGTGTGTGTGTGTGTGTGTGTGTGTGTGTGTGTCGCGCGCACACACACACACACACACACACACACACACACACACACAGTACGCACGCACGCTTGCACCCCCCACCACACACACCACACACACACACACACCACACACACACACACACACACACACACACACACACACACACACGACGACGCACGCACGCTTGCACACACACACACACACACACACACACACACACACACACACACACAACACCACGTGCTCAATCGCGTCAGGAAAAGAAAGAAAAAAACGATCTTCGAGGTCCTCTGGATGGTATGTATAATGCATGGTTGCTTGCTGTTACTGTCAGCCAATATTTCATTTCATGTCTGTTCACAGCAAGGTAATATTTCACACACATAAAATATTGCTGTCACTGATTTGCCTGACAAACGCTCTTACTCCACGCATAATCTAGCACAGAACGAAGCCCAGAGCCCCTGTGCAGAATCAACACGCAAGGGAGATAATTAGCGCTCGAAATACGTCACACAAATACAACAACAAAGACCCGAGTCGCCTACGGTAACTTTCGCATGGCATGCGAGTAAATACAAGGTACATGAACAAACTCCGCGTACCTTCCTCCGGTGAAGACTATGTACCTTGCTTTTACTCGTATGCCATGTGAGAGTTACTACCTCCGATGAAGTTTATGTATATAGGGTTTACTCGCATGCCAGGTGATAGTCACCAGATCTTGTGGAGTTTAAGTACCTTGTATTACTCGCATGCCAGGCGAGAGTTACTACCTCCGATGAAGTTTATGTATATAGGGTTTACTCGCATGCCAGGTGATAGTCACCAGATCTTGTGGAGTTTATGTACCTTGTATTACTCGCATGCCAGGCGAGAGTTACTACCTCCGATGAAGTTTATGTGTATTGGGTTTACTCGCATGCCAGGTGATAGTCACCAGATCTTGTGGAGTTTAAGTACCTTGTATTACTCGCATGCCAGGCGAGAGTTACTACCTCCGATGAAGTTTATGTGTATTGGGTTTACTCGCATGCCAGGTGATAGTCACCAGATCTTGTGAAGTTTATTTACCTTGTATTATTCGCATGCCAGGTGAGAGTTACAACTCTGGTGGAGTTTAAGGACCTTGTATTAATACTCGCATACAAAGTGAGAGTTGCTACCTCTAATGGAGTTTATGTACCTTGTATTTACTTTGCATGCCAGGTGAGAGTTCCTACTTCTGGTGGAGTTTATGTACCTTGTATTTACTCGCATGCCAGGTGAGAGTTCCTGCTTCTAGTGGAGTTTATGTACCTTGTATTTACTCGCATGCCAGGTGAGAGTTCCTGCTTCCGGTGGAGTTTATGTACCTTGTATTTACTCGCATGCCAGGTGAGAGTTCCTCCTTCCGGTGGAGTTTATGTACCTTGTATTTACTCGCATGCCATGCCGTGAGAGTTACCGTAGGCGACTCAGGTCTTTGTTGCTGTGTTTGTCCGACGTCTATCGAGCGCGAGTCAACTTTCTTGTTTGCTTGATCCTGACTCGCCGCACTTAAAGGCTACGACTGCTTCATGCTTCCGGGCCCGAGGAGTGTGCTAGTTTTACTCTTTCAAACTCACTCCGCTCCCCTGGCAAACACGTAGAATCAAATGTCGAAAACGACGGCAAAGTGGCTGCGGCATGCGTAACGCTTCCCGCTTCGCGTGAGGTTAGGTCACAGACACAGAACAGGCTACTAATTATTGTATTAGTCTATGTCTATGTCTATGGGATAGGTTCGCCCTGTCAAAGCCACTCCGTTGCACAGTTTTGATTCAAATGTCTGCATTGAAAAATGGAGCCCTTTAGGTGGGACATCCGAGACACGGCTTAAAATAAACCCTGTTTTTAAAGGTATCGACCGCCGCTTTTCGATGGGGCAAAGAATGTTAAAAATAAATAAAAAAAGTGTTTTGGAAGTCCCCAACACCAGTAAGCAACAATACAAGATTGCAGACAAAAAGCTACCTGAAGTTTGTAACTATGCGCGCGCGCGCGCACGCACGCACGCACGCACGCACACACACACATACACAAACACACACACACATATCAAACACACACACACACCAACCACACACACACACAACACCAACCACACACACACCACACACATCAACACCACACACACACACACACACACACACAAAACCACACACACACACACAAACACACCACCACCCACACACACACACACACACCACAACACACACACACACACACACAACACCACACACCCCACAGGATTTTATAAGCTGAGATTTTTCCCAAGGGTTTTTTCGTTTGTCCTTGGGGTTTTGTTTTTTTTTAAAGACGCTTGGCCCCAGCAAAAGCAGCAGTCGGACCTTTTAAAAAAAATCGTCTTTTTTTTTTTAGGTTGGGGGGGGGGGGGGGAGGGGGTACGGGGGTCCCTCCCAAACCCATTTCTCATCTTACAAAGGTTGTCGCGGGGGGGGGGGGGGGGCAAGGGTTCCCAAATGACATAGCATGTTTGTGAAACACATGTCTGGCGGGTCGGGGACACGGCTGAGATGTTATTGGGAAAAGCTTTGCGTTTCTGGGGGTGACCCTAACTGTTTTGACGTGGTTTGGAAACTGATAAACACGTTTTTTTTTTGTTTGTTTGTTTGTTTGGTTGTTATTTGTTCGCTCTCTCTCTCTCTCTCTCTTTCTCTCCCCCCTCTTTTTCTCTCTCTCTCTCTCTCTCCCCTCTCTCTCTCTCTCTCTCTCTCCCCCTCTCTCTCTCTCTCTTTTCCTCTCTCTCTCCCCTCTCTCCACACATACTGACACCTGTGCAAAACACTTTTAAGCGTGTCTTCCTTCTATCTAAAGTACATTGTTGACACTGATACTTTAAAGCTTTTTTTCAATGCCCACATTAAATCCCACATTGACTACGCATCCGTAGTGTGGGGCGGCTGTAGTGATGCTCTCAAAAAACGATTAAATTCTCTACTAAGAAGATCCGGAAAGCTAACCCTTTCCCAGATAAAAATCAAACCCACTGACCAGAAACTGAATAAAAAGGGAATATTGAACCTTCACAAACAACTGGACTACAAAAAGGGGTTTTTTTATGTATAGGGCACTTACCCAATCGCCAGTGTACATATCTAGCTTGTACAAAGCTCCCCACTCTAGCTCCAGAAACACTTTGTTCCAAAGCCAAAAAATTTATTCAAAAAACATGGCCTTTTCTGGTGCCCTGTTTTGGAATAGTCTTCCAGTGACCTCAGATCATGTCACTCACTCAGCTCCTTCAAGGAAACCTCCGTGAGCACCTTAACACAACCGTATAAGACAGCTTATGACCCCCCCCCCCCCCCCCCCCCCCCCCCCCCTTTCATTTTCTCTGTAGACCAGTGCTTGCTATACAGATGCCGGTATCATCGTTTATCACATCCTGAAAATGATTTACGGTTTTTGGTGTGTGTGTGTGTGTGGGGGGTGTTTTGTGTGTGTGTGGGGTGTGTGTGTGTGTGTTTTGTGTGTTTTTGTGGTGTGTGTTTGGGGTGTGTGTGTGTGTGTGAATGCAGCATTTACTGTGATTTATGATTTTCCTTTTCCCCCCCCCCCCCCCCCCCCCCCAAACCCACCATGTTATGTTTTCTGATTTACAAATAATTGCGAGATAGTCAACACCATTTTTGCTATGTATACATCTTATTTATTCATTGTATTTCAAAGTTTTTTCAATGATTTTGCTGTTCCTGTATGTTTATTACTATTAATAGTGGTAGATTATATTTTATTTGTTTATATATTGTTTATCCTTTTTAAATATTAATCGAGTTTGTAAACTTTTTTTATTTTATTTTTATATAATTTTTTTTCTCCTTTTTCACTTATTGGGAGTTTGCAAGGACTAGTTGTTAGACAGGTCTAAATGAACCAAAACTACAATCCTTGGAAAAAAAAGTTTTCGAGTTCGAGGATTTCCCCCTTTTCTCTTTTCCCTCTCTCTCTCTCTCTCTCTCTCTCCCCTCTCCCCTCTCTCTCTCTCCTCTCCCCCTCTCTCTCTCTTTTCTCTCTCTCTCTCTCTCTCTCCCCCCACACACCACACCACACACACCCCAAAACACACACACACACACACACACACACACACACACACAACACACACAACACACACACACACACACAACACCACACACACACACACACACACACACACACACACACACAACAACACACACACACACACACAACACCAGGATAAGCAGAACTTTCCTTTTAAAACCCCCTTGGGGTTTGTTTTTTTAAAAACGTTGGCCCCAAAAACACGTGGTTTAAAAAAATCGATCTTTTTTCTTTTGGTTGGGGGGGGGGGGGGGGGTGGGGGGGGTGACAGGGCGTCTCCTGCCACATTTCTCTCTTGACAAAAAATTGTCGGGGGGGGGGGAGGGGGGGGGGGAAAAGGGATTCCCTAATGACAAAGCATGTTTGTGAAAACATGTCTGGCGGGAAACGGGACACGGCTGTGGAAATTTTGGGGAAAAGCATTGCGTTTCATGGGGGTGACCCTAACTGTTTTGACAGTGGTTATGGAAACTGAAAAACACATTTTTTTGTTTGTTTTTTTTTTGATGTTGTTATTTGTTGCCTCTCTCTCTCTCCTCTTTTCTTTTCCCCTCTCTCTCTCTCTCCCCCTTTTCTCCCCCTTTCTCTCTCTCCCCTCCCCCTCTCTCTCTCTCTCTCTCCCCAATACACACACTGTGCAAAACCCCTCTAAGCGTGTCTTCCTTCTATCTAAACAAAAGTACATTGTTGACACTGATACTTTAAAGCTTTTCTCAATCCCCACTTTAATCCCACATTGACTACGCATCCGTAGTGTGGGGGGGCTGTAGTATGCTCTAAAAAAACGTTAAAATTTCTACTAAAAAGATCCGGAAAGCTAACCCTTTCCCGATAAAAATCAAACCCACTGACCAAAACTGAATAAATAGGAAATTAAACCTTCACAAACAACTGGACTAACAAGGGTGTTTTTATGTATAGGGCACTTACCAACAATCGCCAGTGTACATATCAGCTTGTACAAAGCTCCCCACTCTAGCTCCAGAAACAACTCCCTTTCAGTTAAAAAACCCCAGAATAGATTTATTCAAAACAAGCATGGCCTTTTCTGGTCCCTGTTTTGGAATAGTCTTCCAGTGACCTCAGATCATGTCACTCACTCAGCTCCTTCAAGCGAAACCTCCGTGAACCTTAACAAAACCGTATAAGACGCTTTAACCCCCCCCCCCCCCCCCCCCCCCCCCCCCCCCCTCATTTTACTCTGTAGACCAGTGCTTGCTATACAGATGCCGGTATCATCGTTTATCACATCGTGAAAAGTGATTTTGTTGTGGTGTGTGTTGTGGGGGGGGGGTGTGTGTGTGTGTGTTGTGTGTTTTTTGGTTTTTGTGTGTTTGGGGTTTGGTTTTTTGGGTGTGTTTGTTTTGGTAAATCAGCTTGTTGTTTTTGATCTGATCTACATTTTCCCCCCCCCCCCCCCCCCCCCCCCCCCCGTACCACTGAGCCATGTTATGTTTTCATGATTTACAAATAATTGCGAGATATGTCAACACCATTTTTGCTATGTATACATCTTATTTTTCATTGTCATTCAAAGTATTTTCATGATTTTGCTTTTTCCCTGTATGTTTATTACTATTAATAGTGGTAGCATTAATTTTATTTGTTTTATATATTGTTTATCCTGTTTAAATATTAATCGGTTTGTAAAACATTTTTAGTTTTAAGTTTTTATATAATTGTTTTTATTTTTCACTTATTCGGTAGTTTAGAAAGGACTATTTTGTTAGACAGGATGAACCTAAACTACAACCTTTAAAAAAATTTCAGTAATCATCTCTCTCCCTCACTCCTCTCTCTCTCAAATCTCCTCCTCTCTCATCTCTCTCTCTCTCCTCTCTCCTCTCTCTCTCTCTCTCTCTCTCTCTCACACACCACACACACACACCCAAACACACACAACACACACACACACAACCACAAACCCCACACCCCAACACACACACACACACACCACCCCACAACACACACACACAAAACACACACACCACACACACACACCCCACACACACCCCACACACAGGGTTTTATACTAGATCTTTCCAGTGTTTCAGTTTGTCCTTGGGCTTTGTTATTTTTAAAAGACCTTGGGCCCAGCAAAAAGCACAGTCGAGACCTTTAAAGAAATCGATCTTTTTTCTTTTAGGTTGGGGGGGGGGGGGGGTGGAGGGGGTGACAGGGGCGTGCTCCTGCCACTTACATTTCTCATCTTGACAAAGAAGTTGTCGCGGTGGGGGAGGGGGGGGGGCAAGGATTCCTAATGACTCAGAAATGTTTGAAACACATGTCTGGGGGGAATACAGGGACACGGCTGTAGATGTATATTGGGAAAAGCATTGCGTTTCATGTGGGTGACCCTAACTGTTTTGACAGTGGTTATGGAAACTGATAAACACAGTTTTTTGTTTGTTTGTTTGTTTGATGGTTGTTATTTGTTGCGCTCTCTCTCTCTCTCTCTCTCTCTCTCTCTCTCTCTCTCTCTCTCTCTCTCTCTCTCTCTCTCTCTCTCTCTCTCTCTCTCTCTCTCTCTCTCTCTCTCTCTCTCTCTCTCTCTCTCTCTCTCTCTCTCTCTCTCACACATACTGACACACTGTGCAAAACACTCTCTAAGCGTGTCTTCCTTCTATCTAAACTAAAGTACATTGTTGACACTGATACTTTAAAGCTTTTCTGCAATGCCCACATTCAATCCCACTTTGACTACGCATCCGTAGTGTGGGGCGGCTGTAGTGATGCTCTCAAAAAACGATTAAATTCTCTACTAAGAAGATCCGGAAAGCTAACCCTTTCCAGATAAAAATCTAACCACTGACCAGAAACTGAATAAGATAGGAATATTGAACCTTCACAAACAACTGGACTATAGCAAGGGTGTTTTTATGTATAGGGCACTTACCAACAATGCGCCAGTTTTACATATCTAGCTTGTACAAAGCTCCCCACTCTAGCTCCAGAAACAACTACCTTCAGTTACCAAAGCCAAGAATAGATTTATTCAAAACAAGATGGCCTTTTCTGGTCCCTGTTTTGGAATAGTCTTCCAGTGAACCTCAGATCAGTCACTCACTCAGCTCCTTCAAGCGAAACCTCCGTGAGCACCTTAACACAACCGTATAAGACAGCTTATACCCCCCCCCCCCCCCCCCCCCCCGCCCCCCCCCCCCCCATTCCCTATTTTACTCTGTAGACCAGTGCTTGCTATACAGATGCCGGTATCATCGTTTATCACATCGCTGAAAAGTGATTTACGGTTGCTACCGCGCTGTGTGTGTGTGTGTGTGTGTGTGTGTGTGTGTGTGTGTGTGTGTGTGTGTGTGTGTGTGTGTGTGTTGTGTGTGTTGTGTGTGTGTGTGTGTGTGTGTGTGTGAATGCAGCATTGCCTACTGTGATTTATGATCTGATCTACATGTTCCCCCCCCCCCCCCCCCCCCCCCCACCCCGTACCACTGAGCCATGTTATGTTTTCATGATTTACAAATAATTGCGAGATATGTCAACACCATTTTTTTGCTATGTATACATCTTATTTATTCATTGTCATTTCAAAGTATTTTCAATGATTTTGCTGTTCCTGTATGTTTATTACTATTAATAGTGGTAGCATTATATTTTATTTGTTTATATATTTTTTAAATCCTGTTTAAATATTAATCGAGTTTGTAAAACATTTTTAGTTTTATTTTTTTATATAATTGTTTCTCCATTTTTTCACTTATTCCGGTAGTTTAGCAAGGACTAGTTGTTAGACAGGTCTAATGAACCTAAACTACAATCCTTGAAAATAAAGTTTTCGAGTTCGAGTTCGTTCGATTCGAGTTCTCTCTCTCTCTCTCTCTCTCTCTCTCCTTTTCTCTCTCTCTCTCTCTCTCTCCTCCTCTCTCTCCTCTCTCTCCCCCTTCTCCCCCTCCCTCTTTTCCCTCTCTTTTCCCCTCCTCTCTCTCCCCTCTCTCTCTCTCTCTCACACACACACACACCACACACACACACACACACACACACACACACCACACACACACACACCCCACACACACACACACACACACACACACACAAAACACACACACACACACACACCCCACACCCCACACACCACACACACACCACACACACACACAACACACACACACACACAACACACACCACACACACACACACACACACACACACACACACACACACACACACACACACAGAGGCGCACCCCCGGGCGCTCTATTAATGAATTGGGACACTGCTCTACTGTAAATAATGACTGGGACACTGCTTTACTTCACACAACGATTAAAACTGTGGAGTAAATTACCACTTTCACTTTCTTTCTTCTTCTTCTTTTTTGTTGTTGTTGTTGTTGTTTGTTTTGGGGGGGGGGTGGGGGGGGGGTGGGGGGGGGCAATGAGGAGCGAATTAATATCTGTATGATTTGCAAAGATTCGTTACGATGCAACCTGCATACACATTTCACCAACCGATTTATTATATCCAGTGTTCGATGAGAAAGGTTTCAAGAAAACGGAAAATGTTAAACACAGTGTGGTGTTCTGTTTTTTTTCTGTTTTTTTTCTTCGTTTTTTTCTTTCTTTTCTTCTTCTGTTTTTTCTCTTTCTTCTGTTTAAAAAAAAAATGTAAGTTAGAACCAGCTACTAGCAAATGTGAAGGTGGAGGGTGGACGCTGCTATGCAAGGAGCTGATCAAG
>JABMCL010000448.1:737500-750000 GCA_018857735.1 Alviniconcha marisindica | reverse complement strand
CACCAGCGACACAACCACCGCTGCGCCATACGCCACCAGCGACACAACCACCGCTGCGCCATACACCACCAGCGACACAACCACCGCTGCGCCATACGCCACCAGCGACACAACCACCGCTGCGCCATACCCACCAGCGACACAACCACCGCTGCGCCATACCCACCAGCGACACAACCACCGCTGCGCCATACGCCACCAGCGACACAACCACCGCTGCGCCATACACCACCAGCGACACAACCACCGCTGCGCCATACGCCACCAGCGACACAACCACCGCTGCGCCATACGCCACCAGCGACACAACCACCGCTGCGCCATACGCCACCAGCGACACAACCACCGCTGCGCCATACACCACCAGCGACACAACCACCGCTGCGCCATACGCCACCAGCGACACAACCACCGCTGCGCCCTACACCACCAGCGACACAACCACCGCTGCCCCCTACACCACCAGCGACACAACCACCGCTGCCCCCTACCCACCAGCGACACAACCACCGCTGCGCCATACGCCACCAGCGACACAACCACCGCTGCGCCATACACCACCAGCGACACAACCACCGCTGCGCCATACGCCACCAGCGACACAACCACCGCTGCGCCATACGCCACCAGCGACACAACCACCGCTGCGCCATACCCACCAGCGACACAACCACCGCTGCGCCCTACACCACCAGCGACACAACCACCGCTGCGCCATACGCCACCAGCGACACAACCACCGCTGCGCCATACGCCACCAGCGACACAACCACCGCTGCGCCATACACCACCAGCGACACAACCACCGCTGCGCCATACGCCACCAGCGACACAACCACCGCTGCGCCATACACCACCAGCGACACAACCACCGCTGCGCCATACACCACCAGCGACACAACCACCGCTGCGCCATACGCCACCAGCGACACAACCACCGCTGCGCCATACCCACCAGCGACACAACCACCGCTGCGCCATACACCACCAGCGACACAACCACCGCTGCGCCATACGCCACCAGCGACACAACCACCGCTGCGCCATACGCCACCAGCGACACAACCACCGCTGCGCCATACACCACCAGCGACACAACCACCGCTGCGCCATACGCCACCAGCGACACAACCACCGCTGCGCCATACACCACCAGCGACACAACCACCGCTTCGCCATACGCCACCAGCGACACAACCACCGCTTCGCCATACGCCACCAGCGACACAACCACCGCTGCGCCATACACCACCAGCGACACAACCACCGCTGCGCCATACCCACCAGCGACACAACCACCGCTGCGCCATACGCCACCAGCGACACAACCACCGCTGCGCCATACGCCACCAGCGACACAACCACCGCTGCGCCATACGCCACCAGCGACACAACCACCGCTGCGCCATACGCCACCAGCGACACAACCACCGCTGCGCCATACACCACCAGCGACACAACCACCGCTGCGCCATACGCCACCAGCGACACAACCACCGCTTCGCCATACGCCACCAGCGACACAACCACCGCTGCGCCATACGCCACCAGCGACACAACCACCGTTTCGCCATACACCACCAGCGACACAACCACCGTTTCGCCATACGCCACCAGCGACACAACCACCGCTGCGCCATACGCCACCAGCGACACAACCACCGCTGCGCCATACGCCACCAGCGACACAACCACCGCTGCGCCATACGCCACCAGCGACACAACCACCGCTGCGCCATACGCCACCAGCGACACAACCACCGCTGCGCCATACACCACCAGCGACACAACCACCGCTGCGCCATACGCCACCAGCGACACAACCACCGCTGCGCCATACGCCACCAGCGACACAACCACCGCTGCGCCATACGCCACCAGCGACACAACCACCGCTGCGCCATACACCACCAGCGACACAACCACCGCTGCGCCCTACACCACCAGCGACACAACCACCGCTGCCCCCTACACCACCAGCGACACAACCACCGCTGCCCCCTACACCACCAGCGACACAACCACCGCTGCCCCCTACCCACCAGCGACACAACCACCGCTGCGCCCTACCCACCAGCGACACAACCACCGCTGCGCCCTACGCCACCAGCGACACAACCACCGCTGCGCCCTACGCCACCAGCGACACAACCACCGCTGCGCCCTACGCCACCAGCGACACAACCACCGCTGCGCCATACGCCACCAGCGACACAACCACCGCTGCGCCATACGCCACCAGCGACACAACCACCGCTGCGCCATACGCCACCAGCGACACAACCACCGCTGCGCCATACGCCACCAGCGACACAACCACCGCTGCGCCATACGCCACCAGCGACACAACCACCGCTGCGCCATACGCCACCAGCGACACAACCACCGCTGCGCCATACACCACCAGCGACACAACCACCGCTGCGCCATACGCCACCAGCGACACAACCACCGCTGCGCCATACGCCACCAGCGACACAACCACCGCTGCGCCATACGCCACCAGCGACACAACCACCGCTGCCCCCTACACCACCAGCGACACAACCACCGCTGCCCCCTACACCACCAGCGACACAACCACCGCTGCGCCCTACACCACCAGCGACACAACCACCGCTGCGCCCTACACCACCAGCGACACAACCACCGCTGCGCCCTACACCACCAGCGACACAACCACCGCTGCGCCCTACACCACCAGCGACACAACCACCGCTGCGCCCTACACCACCAGCGACACAACCACCGCTGCGCCCTACACCACCAGCGACACAACCACCGCTGCGCCCTACACCACCAGCGACACAACCACCGCTGCGCCCTACACCACCAGCGACACAACCACCGCTGCGCCCTACACCACCAGCGACACAACCACCGCTGCGCCATACACCACCAGCGACACAACCACCGCTGCGCCCTACACCACCAGCGACACAACCACCGCTGCGCCATACACCACCAGCGACACAACCACCGCTGCGCCCTACACCACCAGCGACACAACCACCGCTGCGCCCTACACCACCAGCGACACAACCACCGCTGCGCCCTACACCACCAGCGACACAACCACCGCTGCGCCCTACACCACCAGCGACACAACCACCGCTGCGCCCTACACCACCAGCGACACAACCACCGCTGCGCCCTACACCACCAGCGACACAACCACCGCTGCGCCCTACACCACCAGCGACACAACCACCGCTGCGCCCTACACCACCAGCGACACAACCACCGCTGCGCCCTACACCACCAGCGACACAACCACCGCTGCGCCCTACACCACCAGCGACACAACCACCACCAACGACACATGGACAAATGTTTCAACCACCGCTGTACCATACACCACCAGCGAGACGTCCGTTGCAACCACCTCTACGCCACTCGGTTAGTGACCGCATGTATTTTATCACTTGAATAGGCGTGATGTAATGAATATTATGGTGGCACAGTTAGTGACGCAGGGGAGAGAGGGGGGACAGATGGGGTGGCGGGGGGCGGGGGTGGGGGGGCGGATGAGAGAGAATGAGAGTAGGTAGTCCAAAGTGCTCTCGGCTGCGTTCCGCTTAACTAACTTGGTCTACTTTTAGCGATTTTCAGTAACGGATTTCTTGTGTGTTTTTGATCCAATCTCAATCAAAATTACTGTTGAGAAAAGCTTCATGTCTCGTCTTCCTAACTGTGTTGTTATGTTTATTACGCTTTGAAAAAGAATGTGAAAATTCACCCCGATCTCGGTACCCCTAAGCGCTGCCTTCTGTCAGTGATGCGCATAGGTTTCGAACGCCGCTCGCTGTAAGCAGTTTTCAGACGCGGAGTGTTGGACGTAGTTTAGTCCAGCCACGATAAAATCTATATCAGTCAAAAGTGCTGTTGCTAAGCTTTCTTTCCATATCCATGATGGCTGCCTTCGACAAGCAGAAGTCCTGAATAAAGTTGTTTGAAATGTGTTTAACGGATTTTGTACTATTTTTAGACCACGGACACTCTATAGACAATATCAGTAGAAAGATCAATCTTTCTTCTTCAAAGTTATACTAAAATAAGAGTTCAAAACTATTCATACGTCCAACACTCAGCCGCCGAAACGTGATAACAAAGAGATTTTATTACCACAGCCGTACGGTCAGCCATGGCCGCTGAGGCGACCGCACAAGCGATCGTGCGTGCCAAGTTGGTGGATTCTCCACTATTAGAGTGTTCTACATTGCGTGTAAACGATCTTGTTGATGAGTAAATTATTAATCTTTTTCTTGAAAGCCAGATTAAGCTGTCAAACGAATGCTTCTGTCAGTAAAAATGAAAAACGAAGCGGTCTGTGAACGATCGCAAACACGGGCGAGAGCTGGTTTGGGTGTCAATGGGATGATCGACAAATTTATTTATAAACAGCAATTTTAGAAAACTTTTCTACTAATGACAGTCTAGGAGAGGCTTTATTGGTAATATCCAAAGAGACAGTCGGAAATTCCTGTGACATTTCAAGTGCCATTTTGGGCCACAAATATCATCAGAATCACTCAAACAGATCTAGCGAATGAAGCCAACATTTGCAACAAAAGTGACTGATTCAGTCTGCAAATGGGTGAGTGGATCAATTGTTTTACTGACATCAGCACTCAGGAAGCGTGCACAGTTACTCAGAAATTAGATCTAGATCAAATGTCTGAAAGGAGCATACACATACTGAAGGACACATATATATGATTACACTCACTTTCTGTTGCAAATTTTGGGTTTATTCGTTTGGTATATATTAGATAAATGGCTGCGAAAAGAAGACATAGCCGATACTGCTGTGCACTTTGTTTTGAAATGGGGGTTTGAAGTCAATCCAGTTAGCAACAATTCCAGGTGTTGGAGACAGGGGGATTTTGGGGACATCGTTTCCACATATATGCCCTTGAAACGGGGCCTGTAAGGTGATGCAAGGTCAGCCTGAAAAAAAATGGACTTTTAAATTTTCTCTGTGATCAATCTGAAAATATGGCATCATGTATAGTTCTTGACTGTGGTTATTTTGGTACAAAACGTAAGGTGATAGGACAAGTAGAAGAGGAGTTATGATTTTTTTACCATTTTTAAGATTGACGGATGGCATTTTTTATGAATTTAGCAAGTCTTTATGAGAAATATCTGGAAGAATAATCAAAATGAAGGTCTACAAAAAATTGGGCCTATTATTTGTACTATGGAGAATGAGATTGCTAAATATTAGACAGGTTATATGCAAAATAGCTTCCAGGTGGGACCTTAAATCTCAGGATTTCTCTGATTTGCATTTTGTGGGCAAATTGGGACAAATAAAATATTTAAAAAATCATAACTTCGGAACTACTCAAGTGATCAACGTAATACTGGTAACACTGAAATCAGATTTTTTTTTTTAAACACATCTATGCAAATATAATTCAAAGTCTGATAGTCAACTATTGATTTTCAAAATCAATTTGGACTACTTAGAGAAAGAGAGAGACGTTTGACGTTTGAGGTTTTATTGTCTTCAGCTTACAAGCCCACAAGACAAGGGGTACAAAACATGATCAACTTTCCATCACGCACAGCGACATGTAAAAATCATATAGTTCTTTCAAAAGGGATAAGTAGTATGGATAATAAGGATGAATCATCTGCAAGCGCAAAATACAGTGCTTTGCCTGCAGAGATTTTCACATTTAATCCAAGTCACTTAACAGATTCGTTTACATGTACATAACTAATTATATGCACATATATGTAGTCACGTCTTTCCCTTTCCATATGAGAGAGAGAGAGAGAGAGAGAGAGAGAGAGAGAGAGAGAGAGAGAGAGAGAGAGAGAGAACTCGAACTCGAAAACTTTATTTTACAAGGATTGTAGTTTAGGTTTACTAAAAAAACAAAAAACACTGTCAACAACTAGTCAGAGCAAACATACAGCAACATCTCTGGTCGAAATCAAGCAGTAAAATTCAATGCTGCTTTACGTCCACAGAGACCATAATGACTATTAGGGACGGAGACCCCAGGACGGCCATAATGACTACGAGGGACGGAGATACCAGGACGGCCATAATGACTACTAGGGACGGAGATCCCAGGACGGCCATAATGACTACTAGGAACGGAGATCCCAGGACGGCCATAATGACTACTAGGGACGGAGATCCCAGGACGGCCATAATGACTATTAGGGACGGAGATCCCAGGACGGCCATAATGACTATTAGGGACGGGGAGCCCAGGACGGCCATAATGACTATTAGGACGGGGAGCCCAGGACGGCCATAATGACTATTAGGGACGGAGATCCCAGGACGGCCATAATGACTATTAGGACGGGAGCCCAGGACGGCCATAATGACTATTAGGGACGGGGAGCCCAGGACGGCCATAATGACTATTAGGGACGGGGAGCCCAGGACGGCCATAATGACTACTAGGGACGGAGATCCCAGGACGGCCATAATGACTATTAGGGACGGGGAGCCCAGGACGGCCACCTCGACTTTCACACAGCTCCTGAGCTCTGAAGCAGGTGAAAAGAAGCGTGCGTACCCACGCTTGCTTGACCACAGTACAGTATTAGACTAAAGATCTTTGACCTACTTAGAAGCGTGCCACATAATTATGAGGGCCGTGTGTTATCCGTAAGTAAGTAGGTAAACATGGTGCTTAACGTCCACAGAAACCATAAGGCTTATTAGGGACGGGGAGAAGGGGGGGGCGGGGGTATGG
Source organism: Alviniconcha marisindica (assembly GCA_018857735.1). Lineage (NCBI taxonomy): Eukaryota > Metazoa > Mollusca > Gastropoda > Provannidae > Alviniconcha > Alviniconcha marisindica. The sequence continues at coordinate 743,272 of JABMCL010000448.1, read as the reverse complement.
AAGTTGGGGAAGAGGGAGATTGCATACCTATCGCTACACTGTCACCATCAGAATGACTTCTGCATTAAGGTGGGCAGCGATGAGAGCCATTTTAATGTTTCATAATTGTGAGGGACAAAGTCACAAGACAGCGTCCACAGACCACAACTTTTGAAGAGAAAGGAGAGCCGAAGCGAGGATTCGAACCGAGGTCCCTCTGCTTACCAGTATAACGCCGTACCGCCTCTCGGCCAAACCTGTTCACGGGTTATCCGTGGTGCTTTTAACCCTTCTAACAAAGGGACCCAGTGAGCCGGTGTGGCCTAGCGGTTAGACGTTAGGCTGGTAAGAAGAGGGGCCTCGGTTCGATTCCGCTTCGGCTCTCCTCTCTCTACAAAAAGGCTGTGGTCTGTGGACACTGTCTCGTGACTTTGAACCTCACAACTAATAAAACATTAAAATGGCTCTCATCGCTGCCCATCCTAATGCAGGAGTCACTTGGTAGTGACAGTGTAGCGATAGGTATATAACCTCTCTCTTCTCCCACCTCAATACCCTCTTCTCCCCCCTCTCTCCCCCCCCCCCCCCCTCCCTCTTCTCCCCGTCCCTCATAAGCCTTGTGGGTTTTGTGGACTTTAAGCACCATGTTTACTTAAAGGGACCCTCTCAACCTAGGTATATAATCTCCCTCTTCACCCACCTCCATACACCCCTCCCCCTTCCTCCCGTCCCTACTAAACTTTATGGCTTCTGTGGACGTTAAGCACCATGTTTACTTTCCTATGCCCAGTCCAGCAAGACGGTGGCGGGGGTGAAGGGGTGGGGGGGGGGGGGGGGGGGGGGGACGCAAGATCCTCATCACCGATCGCTAATAGACAAACTTTAACATCCACACAAACATCTTTTTGCTGTGTGAAAAAGCCTTCAGAGCTCAGGAGCTGTGTGAAAGTCGAGGTGAACGTCCTGGGCTCCCCGTCCCTGATAAGCCTACGGTTTCTGTGGACGTAAAGCAACATTGAACTGTAGTATCTCAGAGCTCAGGAGCTGTGTGAAAGTCGAGGTGGACGTCCTGGGCTCCCCGTCCCTGATAAGCCTACGGTTTCTGCGGACGTAAAGCAACACTTCAGCATGGAAAACCCTTATTGCGTGTTTCTGATCGCCAGTCTGTGGAGGCGACCTCGATGGTACGGAAGGAGTGCTCAAGTCCCCGCTGTACCCTGGTGACTATCCCAGAGACTCCCTGTGTCGTTGGGTCATCAGGGTGGACCCCGGGGACACCGTCAGGGTCACCTTCTCCGCCTTCGACCTTCAAGACTCCCTTTTCTGCGAGAAGGATTCTCTCGAGGTGAGTGGTTGTTTTGTCTCCTTCGAGTTCGATATTTATTTATCTCAACGGGCAGTCACAGGGTCACTTTCTCCACCTTTCCACCTTGTAGATTCCTTTTTGTGCCAGAAAGAGTCTCTCGATACTTATTCAGCTCAATGTGCAATAATAATAGCAATGTACATTTATCATGCGGTCATCAATGCCCCGAGCGCTCACATGATACATATTAACCTAAATACAAAATTATATACGCACGTAGAGCACAGTCCTACCAAAACAATTTACGTAAGGTATTATATGGAAACACACACACACACGCACACACGCACGCACGCACGCACGCACGCACGCACGCACACACGCACACACACACACACACACACACACACACACACCACACACACACACACCACACACGCGCGCGCGCGCACGCGCACGCACGCACGCACGCACGCACCCCACGCCGCACGCACGCACGCACGCACGCACGCACGCACGCACGCACGCACGCACGCACACACACACACACACACACACACACACACACACACGCACATATACACATACACAAACACACGTGCGCGCGCACTAACAAAAATACAAAACAAAAAAACATCAAGGATTAGAAATTATGCAAAACTAGCGTGCGACCTGGTGTGCGAGTTCTCCTTTTGTGGTCCAACACTACATATCATTACAAAACAAATAGAAACATCAATGAAAAACATCTTTAGTAAAATGATCAAAAATCTGAAACAAGAGTGACTGCTACAAGATCCAAACACACAAAAGATTCGATCACCGGGTCACCTCCACCTTCGACCTTGAAGATTTCTTTTTTCCGCCGGAAAGATTCTCTCGAGGTAAGTGGTTTTGTCCTTCGATACCTACTCAACTCAACGAGCAGTCACCAGGTAACGAATGTGCGGGTGCGTTTTGACATTTTTGTAGTGTTTTTAGCCAGCTGGCGATGTGTATACCCAGTAAACATGCCGGATCTGATCCAGAAGCGTTTTGGTTAGAGCCAATTATGGCCATTACGGCCAGCGTGCAACCAGAATCAGGCCGGATCGCATATTGATTGATTGATTGATGATCGCTTATATGGCGCTATTCTCGGCTCTCTTGAGCAGCCTCACTGCGCTCGCATGTGGTTCTACATGAGTGACTAGCTTTTTATAGCGCGTTTTTTTTTTTTTTTTTTATCCACCGAAGTGGCGTACTTACAGCGCTGGCATGGCTGGTGCCACATGAAATTGCAGCCGTCTCGGCGCAAGTCCTGTGTACACTATACAACCATGCACCGTGTCACTTCATGCAAAGCCACATACGTAAGGTGTATGCGTGTTTAGCTGTAACCTGCCACCTGCACATTTGGCGGAATGACCGGGATCTTTACATGCTACTGCGGTAACACGGGGATGGAACGGATACTGAAATAAGAGTCAGCACGGAAAGTCGACCCTGGAGAAGAAAATTCTCCCGCCGCTCCAGCAGGGATTGGAACCCGCGACCTTTCAATCTAACCACTGAGCTATCCCCGCCCCCTGTCCTTGCGGTGGTGACAGTGTAGCGATAGGTATATGCCGGATCCGACTTCCCGCATCCGTTTCGGCTCCGTTTTTCCAAAGAAGGCATGGATGATGTTGTGCAAAACCGACCCGGATCCGATCTGGATGGCCTGGTCAGGGTTTGTTCAAACGCATCTGGTCCAGAAGCAAGCTGGTGTGCAGGAATCATCTGGCCCGGTTTCTGGCAAGAGGCAACCGGTCCGCTACCAGTTCCCACTTTCAGACTCGGTTCCGTTCTTACACAGAATATTGTGCAAAACCAGCCCGGATCCGATTTAGTTCTGGCTGATTGCGTCAGGTTTTGGCCAAACGGATCCGGTCCGGAAGCAAGCCGGTGTGCAAGAGTCATCCGGCCCGCTTCTGGCCAATGCTTCCCTTTCGATCCGGACCGGATGCGAATCGGATCCGCCATGTTTACTGGGTATCAACAGTGAATCAGATCAATCAATCAATGTTTTACTTTCATGTCTGTTAAAGGCGACATTAGACACAAACAAACAATTAAAACAAATCTATATTTTAGTATAGGACTATAAACAATCAATTTAACAGTAAAAGTTATAACATCAGTATTATACAAAATATCTCTTACATTGTTACAAGCGGTAAAGTCATACCCATTTTTATGAAATAACTCTGTGTGATGTATATGTGTATTTGTATTGTTGCTGTATGTCTAGCGTGTTGGGAAAAACTATGTATAAAAAAAGCTCGATTCCAGTTTGGGACAGAACTGTGTCAACAGCAAATGCAACCAGTCAATATCAGGTGCATCTCTATATTTACATAACTCTCGTGGCCAAAGCACCCTGAAATAGACTTTTTAAAAAGAGAAGTTTTTTTAAGAGTTTTTTGTAATGATTGTTTTTTGTTTTTGTGTGTGTTTTTGTTGTCGTTTTTTTTTGTGTGTGTGTGTGTTGTTGTTTTTTGCTGTTGTTGTTGTTGTTGTTGTTGTAGTTGTTGTTGTTGTTGTTTTCAGATAAAGCTGATATTCCTCTATTCAGCCCAAGTGAGAGAAAAAAATGTAATTATTGAGAAATCAACATTAGTCAAATTATGACTATGGCCACCCGGGTAGACATTCTGGAGAATTATTTCGCTAATGGGCGGCACAACATTTTAGTTTTTCAGTGAATTTACTTCACATTTTGAACACATAAAGGTAGCATCAGTGACCCAGGTGTGTTCTATAAGAGAGCAGCTATCTTCATATAAGCAGAAGTTGCAGTGATTTCAAAACTCACATTTCATGAGTAAAAATTCATTTATTTATTATTATTTTAATTTTAATTATTATTATTTTTATTGATTTTTTTTATTGATTTTTTTTTTTGGGGGGGGGTTATACGCTATTAACCAAAAGGTTTCATTCCTAGGGCTTAAAGCATAGAACATACTAGAGACGTTATATCCGTAAGTATCATTTGCAAAATGCAGAGTTTTGAGTGAGATAGTTTGCAAGTTAAAAAAAAAGAAGGCAAAAAGTATGAAAACTTATACTCTTGCAGCTCTCGCCAATGATATACTTGTAACGTCTGTGTGGGGACGTCATTCCGTCGGAAAACGTTGTTTTCGTGTCCACTGCTTGGAACACCGTTGTTGTTATTATTTTTTCCTCACGTGTGGTGTGTACAGTTAAGAGATGGCCCAGACGAAACTGGCCGACTACTTGAACGTCTGTGTGGTGACGAAATTCCATCGGCAGTGACGTCAAACGACAATGTCATGCACGTACAGTTTGCTAGTGACTCGACAGTGTCGCACTCGGGGTTCGAGGCTAAATGGAATTCAGGTGAGTATCCATTATACAAAGTTTCTGGTTCATCTTCCAAGTTGATGTTCCAAATCAAACTGCGATTAAACTGACTGCTGAAGTGGCAGACTGTTCAACGAAAACATTTAGTTTCCTCATAAGAACACACACACACACACACACACACACACACACACACACACACACACACACACACACACACCACACACACACCACACACACACACACATACACGCACACACATACACACAACACACACATACACGCACACACACACACACACACACGCACACACATAACACACACACACATACACGCACACACCACACACACACACACACACACACACACACACACACACACACAACCACAACACACACACACACACACACACACACAACACACACACATACACACACACACAACACACACACACACACACACACACACACACACACACACACACACACACAACACACACACACACACAACACACACACACACACACACACACACACACACACACACACACACACACACAACAACTAACTAACTAACTAACATTTGACTGATGGTGGTAAACGTGGCAGTGTGCGAGCAGACGTACAGATGGTGGTCATCAGACACGATGCAGTCGCCTTCCTACCCTGCCAGCTACACTGGCAGGAAACGGTGCACGTACTTCCTGGAACAGTGGCAAGGCTACGTCATCACGCTTCGCTTCAGCCATTTCAACCTCGGGGACAGCGAAGACTGCCAAGGCCAATACATGGAGGTGTGTGTGTGTGTGTGTGTGTGTGTGTGTGTGTGTGTGTGTGTGTGTGTGTGTGTGTGTGTGTGTGTGTGTGTGTGTGTGTGTGTGTGGGTGTGTGTGTGTGTGTGTGTGTGTGTTGTTGTGGTTGTGTGTGTGTGTGTGTGTGTGTGTTGTGTGTGTGTGTGTGTGTGTGTGTGTGGTGTGTGTGTGTGCGTGTATGTGTGTGTGTGTGTATGTTGTGCTGTTGGTGTGTGTTTGTGTGTGTGTTTGTGTGTGTGTGTGTGTTTTTGTGTGTGTGTGTTGTGTGTGTGTGTTGGTGTTTGTGTTGTACATGTGTGTGTGTGTGTGTGTGTGTGTGTGGTGTGTG
>JABMCL010000448.1:725000-727500 GCA_018857735.1 Alviniconcha marisindica | reverse complement strand
AATAGGACTGTGCAAAGTTACAGAATAGATCCTTTCTATAATGCAACGAATTAACAGTAGAGGCACAAAAATGATGGATGCTAAATAAAATGGTAGCAAAAAACGAGCTTCTTACACCCTAACGAAGTTACCCGAGGTCGATGATCTGGCGACAGTGAGTGGGGAATTCGAGTTCACGAGTGTACATAATTATGGCAACTATATGTAGTATATGGCAAGTATATATGGTAAGTACATATGGCAAGTGTATGGCAACTACTGTTTACGAGTTTATGTACTGCATTAGCGTAAGCGTATAGATATGTACTGCTCTTTGAAGTACGAAAGCAAACATTAATGCGTTTCATGACGAAGATTACGCAGTACATGACAGCTAGAGTTTAAGAACATGTGTACTGTACAGGGGTGTACTATCAGCTGCACACGGACAACCAGGCTGTTCTGGACAAAGCCAGCCTTTTCGTCAGGAGTTCACCAAGTACAAAGACTACTCCGCCAGCCTCGTTCTGGTGGTCACGTGGGATCGTGTGGCCCACGTCGACAGCCAGAATGTCACGGTAAGGAGGTTATCGTGTCTGCGGTGAGACTCGTGCAGGGGCACTAACTCCAAGCACTGGTTTACGACATCCTTCCTTCAGCCTCTGCCGTATTTCGTCTACATCATAGGTTCCTGAAAACGGTCAGCTAACGAGCAGTTTTTCGTTGGTGCTCAAACAGTAGTAAGTTTGTTACAAACAACTCAAATAAACCAAGGCGTGTCATTTATAGCCGCCAACAAAGTTTACACCAGCACAAATAAAACCACAATCGCTTGAATCGAGACGGAACTCTTTTTCGTTCACCCGGGGCGGATGTGTCTCATGTTTACGTGCGTGCTTGGGCGCTAGGTTGCTTCTACAGTCATATTAGTACCCGAACCTTTCGGAGGGCGCTGACCGCGTCGGTGGACAGCTGCGCGGAGATAAAGAGTGCCCTTTCAGTGGCGTAACCAAATCTGGCAGAGTTTGGAGGAAGGTGCCGGAAAGCGGTGCTCGGAGTGTGGCAGGGAGAGTCCACTCGTCTCTGGCTGTTGGTTTAAACATATTTGTTTTTATTTACTGGTGAAAGCGTGCCAGCAATGGACAGTAACTGAATCGTGTATGCAGCGGCAGACAAGTAAACTTAGATAAGACTCTCAAAATGACCAAATGTGTAATGTGGTGGTGGACAGGCTAACACTTGATTTCGAAGAGAGAGAGAGAGAGAGACAGACAGAGACAGAGACAGAGACAGACAGACAGAGACAGACAGACAGACAGACAGACAGACAGAACAGAGAGACAGACAGAGACAGAGAGGGGAAGGGAGATGCAAGATGGGAGGGAGAAAGACAAAGAAGAAGCAGCAAGAACAAGTGATATGTCAGGTTGCAGCAAGAACAAGCGATATGTCCTGTTGTAGCAATAACAAGCGATATGTGTGTTGCGGCAAGAACAAGCGATATGTCCTGTTGTAGCAAGAACAAATGATCAGTCCGTCGTAGCAAGAGCTTTGTATGTTGCAGCAAGAACAAGCCATCTGTCTTGTAATCTTGTTTGCGGTGAGTAGTAGGTCGAAGGTAGTAGTAGGCCTTATCGTGCAGTAGTAGATAGACCATGGTCTATCAGTGGATCACAATAAACTTTGTCTATGAAACAAGAACAAGCGAACTGTTCTGTTGCAGCAACAACAGGCGATCTGTCGATTGCAGCACCAACAAGCGATTTGTCTGTTGCAGCAGCAACAAGCGATTTGTCTGTTGCAGCAGCAACAAGCGATTTGTCTGTTGCAGCAACAACAAGCGATTTGTCTGTTGCAGCCACAGCAAGCGATTTGTCTGTTGCAGCAAGAACTGGCACTGATCGATGACGTCCGATGATGTATCTGTTGCAGCAAGAAAAAGCCACAGTGCAGCTGGCACTGATGTCTGACGGCCGGAGGTCATTCGCCCTGGTGTTCTACAAAATGCTGGCCATGAAGTGGTCTGTGCTGGACGACCAGCCCCTCATCATCGGCTTCTCTCTCGGCAAAGAGGATCAGGTGTTCAGCAACGTCTACTCCAACACGACGGAGGCGTTCACCAGGCTGGACAGGATCAAAGGGAACACTGGTTAGTGTCTGCTGTTGGTGTCAAGCTGGTTAATTACCAGTGATGCTGTGTTTTCTCCGGCACTATGTTTTTTGTTGTTGTTCTGTCGTAACAAATAGCGTTCTTTTTCAAACTTGTTTGGCATGTTTGAACTCTGTAATGGCATAGCCGGAAACTAATTTTCTCTGGCATAGAAAATTTGACATTAGAACGCTAGCAGTCATTCCTCTTTCAGATTCTTTTTCTTTTCTTTTTCTCTGGCATAAAATCGGTATGGCATGGTCGAAACAATTTTTTCTCTGGCATGGTCGAAGTGGTTTTCTCTGTCGTAAAATCGGACCGTTTCGTTGTTCGCCCTAATATAATCGTAATGGTTGACTGGGCGTAAAACAC
>JABMCL010000448.1:692500-705000 GCA_018857735.1 Alviniconcha marisindica | reverse complement strand
CATGCCTGGTGAGAGTTACCGTAGGCGACTCAGGTCTCTTTTTTTCTCTTTTTTTTTTTTTTTTTTTTTACTTGTGCTACGTATTTCGAGCGCGAATTAACTCCCTTGTTTGTTGATTCTTATCTTTTAGTTTCACTGATATACTGACATAATGTGCGTGGGTTGATCGCTGCAGACGTCGACGAATGCAGCGAGGGGTCAGTGCTGAACACGTGTGACGAACTAGAGCTGTGTCACAACGTCCCAGGCTCACACTACTGCACGTGCAACAAGGGCTACACGCGTTTGAATGGAAAGTGTACTGGTGAGACGCTTTCGGTTTTTTCTCTCTCACCTTTGCCCAGCCGTCCCCGTACGACCCTACACACCCAATGAGACACTACTTTGACAGCAGACGTAGCAATAGGAGTGGAAGATTTTTTACTTCCGAGAACTAATACAAACCGTTATAAAGCCTCGTTTTTACCCTCGGCTCTGTCAGTTTCTAATGAACATTATACCAGTCATTAACTTGAGTGTGCGCATGCGTCAAGACGTCTGTTGAGGATGATAGCTTTTTGAGGGAGGGTTGAGAGTGTTTACGTTTTGGTTTGACAGAGAAAGCATTATTTCAGGAAATTGTGGGTTTGCTACTAGTGTATGCAGATTGAGAGAAAGGGGGCGTATGTTTAAGAGTGCGTATGTGCGTGTGTTTAATGACTTAGAATTATTGAGATATGTTCTTCGTTGTGCGATCGAACGACAGCTTTAATTTCCAGCAGGGATGAATAAAGTATATTGTTATTGTTGTTACTCTCTGTCTCTGTCTGTCTGTCTGTCTCTGTCTCTGTCTCTCTGTCTCAGTCTCTCTGTCTCTGTCTGCCTGTCTGTCTGTCTGTCTGTCTGTCTGTCTGTCTGTCTGTCTGTCTCTCTCTCTCTCTCTCTCTCTCTCTCTCTCTCTCTCTCTCTCTCTCTCTCTCTCTCTCTCTCTCTCTCTCTCTCTCTCTCTCTCTCTCTCTCTCTCTTCTCTCTCTTCCTCTCCTCCTGTCTCTGTCTGTCTGTCTGTCTGTCTGTCTGTCTGTCTGTCTGTCTGTCTGTCTGCTCTTCCTCTCTCTCTCTCTTCTCTCTCTCTCTCTCTCTCTCTCTCTCTCTCTCTCTCTCTCTCTCTCTCTCTTCTTCCCTCCCTCCCTCTCCCCCCCTCTCTCTCTCCCCCCTCCATCCTCCCCCTCTCTCTCTCTCTCTTAACTGTTGCTGTACAGTTGCACATATGTAGTGGGTGACCCCCAGAGTACACACACAGCTACAGGGAATGCTACAACAGCAGCATCAACAACAATGTGTGTGGTTGGGTGCCTTTGTCTCCAGACGTTGACGAGTGCGCGAGCAGCCAGAACCAGTGCCAGCAGTTCTGCATCAACGTCGCTGGCTCCTACAACTGCGACTGCTACTATGGCTTCCGGCTGGACTCGGACAGAGCCACGTGTAACCAAGGTAACGCCGTGAGATGGTCAGGGCTCAGACAGAGCCACGTGTAACCAAGGTAACGCCGTGAGATGGTCTGGACTCAGACAGAGCCACGTGTAACCAAGGTAACACCGTGAGATGGTCTGGACTCAGACAGAGCCACGTGTAACCAAGGTAACACCGTGAGATGGTCTGGACTCAGACAGAGCCACGTGTAACCAAGGTAACACCGTGAGATGGTCTGGACTCAGACAGAGCCACGTGTAACCAAGGTAACGCCGTGAGATGGTCAGGGCTCAGACCAAACTCCAAGCACTGGTTTACCGGATCCTTTCTCCCGCAACCACTGCCATAATTGATTATGTTATAGGTCTCCGGAAACTGTCATCATTGGTTATGTCATAGGTCTCTGGAAAATGTTATAACTGGCTTTGCCATAGGTCTCTCCGGAAGCTGTCATAATTGGTTATGTCATAGGTCTCCTGAAACCGTCATAATTTGTTACGCCATAGGTCTACGGAAACTGTCATAACTGGTTATGCCGTAGGTCTCCGGAAACTGTTATAACTGGTTACGCCATAGGTTTCTGGAAACTTCATAATTGGTTATGCCATAGCCCTCCAAAAACTGTCAGTCGAACTGGTCGTTTCTTGCCCGTGCACAAATAGCAGTAAGTTTGTAACACACAACTCAGATTATATCAGGCGTTTCTTTTATGACTGTCCACATTGCTTACGCCATCACAAATAAAACCAAAATCGCTTGAATCGCGACGGAACTCATTTTCTACCCGGGAGAGATGCCGTGGCCTCGTGCTTTACGCGCGTGCTTCGACGCTGTGCTGCTTTCACAGTCTTGTTCATGAATGTCCAAACCTACAGTCACTCATTCAGAATCGCATGTGACATTAGCGCAGTGAGTCTGCTTGAGATCAGAGAACAGCGCTATATAGTAGCACTCAGTGATAATGATGATAATAAAGACACAGGATCCAAACAGATAAAAGGTGAGTAAGTAAGTTGGTGTTTTACGCCCCAGTCAACCAGTACGGTTATATCAGGGCGACAGATAAAAGGTTCAAAGTAACGCAATTTGTTAGGACAAAACGCAACCTGCAAATTTTCGGGGGAATCCACTTTATCAAGCTCCAAAACGACACTTAGCAATACTTCAACGGAGAAAAACAATGGAGAGCTAATCCACTTATCTTTTCAAGCTACAAAACGACACTTAGCAATACTTAACGGTGAAAACAATGGAGAGCTAATCCGCTTATCTTTTCTTTCTTCTTTTTTTTTGGGGGGGTGGGGGGGGGAGGGTAGGGGGGGTGATCTATGTCCGGTGCTTCAATAACAATGACCAGACCTCATCAGGGTGAAAGTCACCCCTATGCTTCAATAACAATGACCAGACCTCATCAGGGTGAAAGTCACCCCTATGCTTCAATAACAATGACCAGACCTCATCAGGGTGAAAGTCACCCCTGTGCTATGCGGAAGCAGTGCTCCGCTGGTCACAAAAAAAACACCTCTTCTGCTCAGTTCACCAAGGAACAGAAGCCTCAGTTTCCCCGGGCATGATCCTTCACTGCTGTCAGCCTAATGCTTGCCACACGTCAGAGCAACGTCCTAAATTTCTCTTTTGAACTGCGATGCACTGACATCACACCCAAAGGGAGTGTGGGGCTCATCCACTTTTATTAAGAAAGCTGGTTTTGTGCGTGCGCGTGTGTGTGTGTGTGTGTGTGTGGTGCGTGTGTGCGTGTGTGTGTGCGTGTGTGTGTGCGTGTGTGTGTGTGTGTGTGTGTGTGTGTGTGTGTGTGTGTTGTGTGTGTGTGTGGTGTGTGTGTGTGTGCGTGCGTGCGTGCGTGCGTGCGTGCGTGTGTGTGTGCGTGTGTTTGTGTGTGTGTGCGTGTGTGTGTGTGTGTGTGCTTGTGTGCGTGCGTGCGTGCGTGCGTGCGTGCGTGCGTGCGAGTGGTGCGTGCGTGCGTGCGTGCGTGCGTGCGTGTGTGGTGTGTGTGTGTGTGTGTGTGTGTGTGTGTGTGCGTGGTGTGTGTGTGTGTGTGTGTGTGTGTGTGTGTGTGTGTGTGTGTGTGTGTGTGACGTGTGTTTGTGTGCGCTAACTGATTTTCTTCATGAAAAAAAGGCCCCAAAAAAGTTCACTGAGAAAGGTTTCAGGAAAACCGAAAATATTTAACACAACGGGGTGGTACTGTTGTCTCTATTTATTCTAAAAGAAATTAGTTTTTTAAACACTTGGGAAATGATTCTGGGGTTTTGTTTGATTGTTTGTTTTGTTTTTGATCTTGTTTTACTCTCTCTCTCTCTCTCTCTCTCTCTCTCTCTCTCTCTCTCCTCTCTCTCTCTCTCTCTCTCTCTCTCTCTCTCTCTCTCTCTCTCTCTCTCTCTCTTTATTTTTATCTCATGTCTCAATAACTCTGTGAACCTACATATATGAACCCTTTTTCTGTCTTCCAGTTGCTGACGTGTGCAAAGAGTTTGAGGGACTGGAGTGTGACCATGGCTGCTCTCTCGATGACAGTGACAAGGCCTTTTGTTTCTGTCGTACTGGCTACAAACTGGCCACAGATCTTCAAACATGCCTTGGTGGGTCAAACATCTGTACTGTGTGACAATTAAAGGCCTCTTGTTTCTGTTGTACTGGCTACAAACTGGTCAGAAATCTTCATACATGCCTTGGTGAGTCAAACATCTGTACTGTGTGACAAGGCCTTTAGTTTCTGTTGCAGTACTGAATACAAATTTAACACAGATATTCATACATGCCTTGGTGAGTCAAACATCTGTACTGTGTGACAAGGCCTTTTGTTTCTGTCGTACTGAGTACAAACTGGCCACAGATCTTCAGATATGCCTTGGTGGGTTAGAAATTTCAACTATGTGACAATTATTTAAGGCGTTTTGTTTCTGTCGTACTGGCTACAAACTGACCACAGATCTTCAGACATGCCTTGGTGAGTCAAACATCTGTACTGTGTGACAAGGCCTTTAGTTTCTGTGTAGTACTGAATACAAATTTGCCACAGATCTTCATACATGCCTTGGTGGGTCAAAAGTCTAAAGTGTGTGACAAGGCCTTTAGTTTCTGTTGTACTGGCTACACACTGGCCACAGATCTTCAGACATGCCTTGGTGAGTCAAACATCGGTATTGTGTGACAAGGCCTTTAGTTTCTGTTGTACTGGCTACAAACTGGCCACAGATCTTCAGACATGCCTTGGTGAGTCAAACATCGGTATTGTGTTACAAGGCCTTTAGTTTCTGTTGTACTGGCTACAAACTGGCCACAGATCTTCAGACATGCCTTGGTGAGTCAAACATCGGTATTGTGTGACAAGGCCTTTAGTTTCTGTTGTACTGGCTACAAACTGGCCACAGATCTTCAGAAATACCCTGGTGGGTGAAAAATCTGAAACAATCACTAATGTTGATATTGAACCTTTTGTTGTTGTTGTTGTTTTCTTTGTTTTGTATGTTTTTTGTTTTGTTTTGTTTGTTTGTTTATTTGTGCGTGCATGCGTGCGTGTGTGTGTGTGTGTGTGTGTGTGTGTGTGTGTGTGTGTGTGCGTGTGCGCGCGCGCGCGCGTGTGTGTGTGTGTGTGTGTGTGTGTGCGTGTGCGTGCGTTCGTGTGTGTGTGTGGGGGGGGGGGTGTTTGTGTTGTGTGTGTGTGTGTGTGTGTGTGTGTGTGTGTGTGTGTCTGTCTGTCTGTCTGTCTGTCTGTATTTCCACTTCATTTCGAGTCCAGTAACATTAATTATCCTCCTGAAAGGGGCAATTCCATTGCAGGTAAGGAGCTAGTGAAGCTTGGGCACCAACGTAGCTGTTCACCCGAGACGGATGGCTCACTGATTATTTTGTGACGGAGGCCATTGTGTGTTTCAGACGAAGACGAATGCAGCTCGGGTACCTCGGGGTGCAGTGATGCTGCCTATTGTGTCAACACTGAAGGCGGGTACAGCTGTAACTGTCCTGTCGGCAAAATGCTTGATAATGATGGGAAAACCTGCTTGGGTGAGTCACGGGTTTACTCTCCTTCTCTCTCACTGTGTGTGTGTGTGTGTGTGTGTGGTGGACTGTTTGGGTGTCTTAGCCGGTGCAGGGCAGGTATAAGAAAAATTTAATGTCAAGCCCTGCAAAAGATTTAAAGAATTTTTCTTAAACATACTTTGTAATCAAACAAGACAAGATGTTTGCGTTCTTTCTGGTTTTGTTCGATTAAAAAACGTTCTCTCTCTCTCTCTCTCTCTCTCTCTCTCTCTCTCTCTCTCTCTCTCTCTCTCTCTCTCTCTCTCTCTCTCTCTCTCTCTCTCTCTGTCCAGTTTTCTTTCTCTATCTCTCTTTCTTTCTTCAGGTGAGGTGTTGGGGGAGGGGGGGGGGGAGAGGTGTGCATGTTTGTCACATTAATCTTGTTCATCATTTCCGTTTTTGGCTGTTTGTGTTCTATGCATGAAAATAAACAATCCCTATTACTGGGAACCTACAGTGAGAACTACTGTGGTGATCGCTAGACTTGCCACTTGCAATGGTTAGCGGTGGCTTTCAGCTTGACACGGTGATGAATTTTTCTCTTCCTTTTTTTCTTTTTTTTTTTCTTTTTTTTTCCAGCGTGCCCTTCTGGAACATACGGCGAGAACTGTACAAAGTCATGTGCCTGTGGTCTGGGCTCCAGCCGCTGTGATGTCATCACAGGCTGTGTATGCAAATCAGGTTGGACGGGGGAGCGTTGTGACCAGGACATCAATGAGTGTGAGACGGCACAGGCGCAAGAGATTTGCTTGGCGCAAAACGCCCGGTGTGTCAATTCTCAAGGGGGATATGACTGTCGGTGTGCACCGGGTTACGAGAAAAATGCCAGCAACGTATGCACAGGTAAGAGTTTGTGAGAAGCAGCAGAATGCATCCTTTTTTTTCTTCTTCTTCTTCTTCTTCTTCTTCTTCTTCTTCTTCTTCTTCTTCTTCTAAATCTTTCCTCCTACTCCTCCTCTTCCTTCTTTTTCTTCTTCTTTTTCTTCTTCTTCTTCTTCTTCTAAATCTTTCCTCCTCCTCCACCTTTTTCTTCTTCTTCTTCTTCTCTCTCTTCTTTTTTTTTTTTTTTTTTTGCCTACCTCTGACTCTAACCTGCCGTATGTGTAACCCTGAAGATCATACTGTTTGTCACAATTGACTTTCGTGACAGTTTATTCTCTCTCTCTCTCTCTCTCTCTCTCTCTCTCTCTCTCTCTCTCTCTCTCTCTCTCTCTCTCTCTCTCTCTCTCTCTCTCTCTCATTACAAACAGACATAGGATTATCAGTAACATAACATATTTGGTGGCTGTGACTGTTCGGTTCAAACAGCTTTGGAAACACATAAAATTATCAGGAATGTTCTGTTAAATATTTTTGTTGGTATACTTTCAGATGCGAACAGCTGCCAGAACATAAAATTGCGAGGAATGTTCTATCAAATATTTGTGTTGGTATTATAGGAAATGTTCCATCAAATATTTGTGTTGGTATACTTTCAGGTGCAAACAACTGCCACGACAGTCCCTGTGAAAAAACAGATTTGGAATCAGCAAATTGTCAGAAATGT
This sequence comes from Alviniconcha marisindica, assembly GCA_018857735.1. Classification (NCBI taxonomy): domain Eukaryota; kingdom Metazoa; phylum Mollusca; class Gastropoda; family Provannidae; genus Alviniconcha; species Alviniconcha marisindica. The sequence continues at coordinate 697,964 of JABMCL010000448.1, read as the reverse complement.
TCAATCAAACATTTTCGTTGGTGTATTTTCAGATGTGAACGAGTGCGACAACAGTCCCTGTGAACAGGAGTGTGAGAACTCCCCTGGTAGCTACCGCTGTCTGTGTAACAAAGGGTTTTCCTTCAATGCAGACAAAGGCACTTGTGAAGGTGAGATAGTCCACAGTGTGAAAACTCCCCTGGTAGCTATCGTTGTCTGTGTAACAAAGGGTTTTCCTTCAATGGAGACACAGGCACTTGTGAAGGTGAGATAGTCCACAGTGTGAGAACTCCCCTGGTAGCTACCGCTGTCTGTGTAACAAAGGGTTTTCCTTCAATGGAGACACAGGCACTTGTGAAGGTGAGATAGTCCACAGTGTGAAACTCCCCTGGTAGCTACCGCTGTCTGTGTAACAAAGGGTTTTCCTTCAATGGAGACACAGGCACTTGTGAAGGTGAATAGTCCACAGTGTGAGAACTCCCCTGGTAGCTACCGCGTCTGTGTAACAAAGGGTTTTCCTTCAATGCAGACACAGGCACTTGTGAAGGTGAGATAGTCCACAGTGTGAGAACTCCCCTGGTAGCTACCGCTGCCTGTGTAACAAAGGGTTTTCCTTCAATGCAGACAAAGGCACTTGTGAAGGTGAAATAGTCCACAGTGAGAGAACTCCCTGCTAGCTACCGCTGTCTGTGTAACAAAGGGTTTTCCTTCAATGGAGACACAGGCACTTGTGAAGGTGAAATAGTCCACAGTGTGAGAACTCCCTGGTAGCTACCGCTGCCTGTGTAACAAAAGGTTTTCCTTCAATGCAGACAAAGGCACTTGTGATGGTGACATTGTCCACAGTGTGAAAACCCACTGTCTCTGTAACACTTTCAGCATAGACACAGGCACTTGTGAAGGTAAGGTAGTCCACAGTGAGAGAACTCCCCTGGTAGCTACTGCTGTCTCTGTAACACTTTCAACATAGACACAGGCACTTGTGAAGGTAAGGTATCAACGGTGTGAGAACTCCCGTGGTAACTACCACTGTCTCTGTAACACTTTCAGCATAGACACAGGCACTTGTGAATGTAAGGTAATCTGTACCGCTGTCTCTGTAACACTTTCAGCATAGACACAGGCACTTGTGAAGGTAAGGCAGTCCACAGTGTGAGAACTCCCGTGGTAGCTACCGCTGTCTCTGTAACACTTTCAGCATAGACACAGGCACTTGTGAAGGTAAGGTAGTCCCAACTCCCGTGGTAGCTACCGCTGTCTCTGTAACACTTTCAGCATAGACACAGGCACTTGTGAAGGTAAGGTAGTCCACAGTGTGAGAACTCCTCTGGTAGCTACTGCTGTCTCTGTAACAAGGGCTACCCTTTTCAGCACAGATACAGGCACTTGCAAAATTGACTAATCATTTATTTGGTGGGTCGGTGGGTCTGTCATTCATCAGTGGGTCGGTGGGTCTGTCATCCGTCAGTGGGTCGGTAGGTCTGTCATCCGTCAGTGGGTCGGTGGGTCTGTCATCCATCAGTGGGTCGGTGGGTCTCCATCAGTGGGTCGGTGGGTCTGTCATCCATCAGTGGGTCGGTGGGTCTGTCATCCATCAGTGGGTCGGTGGGTCGGTGGGTCGGGGTCATCCATCAGTGGGTCGGTGGGTCTGTCATCCATCAGTGGGTCGGTGGGTCTGTCATCCATCAGTGGGTCGGTGGGTCTGTCATCCGTCAGTGGGTCGGTGGGTCTGTCATCCATCAGTGGGTCGGTGGGTCTGTCATCCATCAGTGGGTCGGTGGGTCTGTCATCCGTCAGTGGGTCGGTGGGTCTGTCATCCGTCAGTCTGCTTGTCCAGTTCATTTATTTTTCATTCTCTCATTTATTCATCCTTTCTGTGTTTGCTTTGCAGACGTTGACGAGTGTTTACTGTCGGCAACCAATCCCTGCACACAGCGCTGCGACAACACACTCGGTTCCTTCCGCTGCTTCTGTGACATCGCTGGCTACGTTCTGGATGACCTTGACGGTTTCACGTGCAATGGTCGGTCATGGCTAGTTCTCAGTTTGACACAGCTTGAGTTATTGGCAATGTCCACTTTTAGTCCCGTCGGTTCGCGGCCCTCAGATGGTATGAGAATGTGTGTGTGTGTGTGTGTGTGTGTGTGTGTGTGTGTGTGTGTGTGTGTGTGTGTGTGTGTGTGTGTGTGTGTGTGTGAGAGAGAGAGAGAGAGAGAGACCACACACACACAGAGAGACAGAAAGAAGTGTGTGTGTGTGTGTGTGTGTGTGTGTGTGTGTGTGTGTGTGTGTGTGTGTGTGTGTGTGTGTGTGTGTGAGAGAGAGAGAGAGAGAGGGACAGAGAAGAGAGAAAGAAAGTGTGGTGTGTGTGTGTGTGTGTGTGTGTGTGTGTGTGTGTGTGTGTGTGTGGTGAGAGAGAGAGACAGAGACAGAGAGAGAGAGACAGACAGAAAGAAAGTGGTGTGTGTGTGTGTGTGTGTGTGTGTGTGTGTGTGTGTGTGTGTGTGTGTGGACGGAATGAACTTGAAGTATGCACTGCGCTGGCATATCCACATGTCAGTTGATTCCGTACTATGCCAGTGCTATACACAAGCACACACATCCGCAAACCGTTTGAGGATGGCGAACCGACGGGGCTAAAATTAGATATTGCTGAGTTATTTCTAGCTTGCTTGAGGGTGGTGCTAAAATGTGCCACGGTTATGTATTAGTCACGGGGGTGGGGGGCGGATGGGGGACGGTGCAGACCCTGCTGGGACACTTACGAAAAACTTTGCAGACTCTCCCTCTCATAAAGGTTGCCGTGGAAACCATGTCAGTCTCTAATATCACTTACGTGACTTGTCTAATATTGTTTATGTGAAAAGACTTTAAATAAACAGGAAGAAGAAGAAGAAGAAGAAGCATCCCACATTCATCTTTCAAACACAGTCTGACTGACAGATATTGAGAGACATGCACGCTTGTTGTGCGCTCAGTGAGGCACGTTTATGTATGTACACACACACACACACACACACACACACACACACACACACACACACACACACACATACACACACACCACACACACACACACACACACACACACACACACACACACACACACACACATACACACCACACACACACACACACACACACACACACACACACACACACATACACACACACAACACACACACACACACTATACACACACACACACCACACCACACCACACACACACACACACACATCACACACAACACACACACACACACACACACACTCACTCACTCACTCACACACACACACACACACACACACACAACACACACACACCACACACACACACACACACACACACACACACACACACACACACACACCACTCACTCACTCACTCACACACACACACACACACACACACACACACACACACACACACACACACACACACACACAACACACACACACACACCACACACATAAACACAAACCCCAAAACACCCCCCATAAACACTTAAGTAGTACATAACTTTATATTTTATGCCCAGTCAACCATACAGCTATCAAGCAAAAACACACACACACACACAACACACACAACACACACTCTCTCTCTCTCTCTCTCTCTCTCTATACTCTACCAGTCATCTCTCTTCTCTCTCTACTCCTCGTCTCTCTGCTCAAGCACCTCTCCATCTCCCTCTCTCCATCTTTTACATCTCTCCTCTCTGTCTCTGTCTCTGTCTCTCGTCTCTCTCTCTCTCTCTCTCTCTCTCTCTCTCTCTCTCTCTCTCTCTCTCTCTCTCTCTTTCTCTGCTCTCTCTCTCTCTCTCTTCTTGTTTCTCTCTTCTCTCTCTCTCTTTCTCTTTCTCTCTCTCTCTCTCTCTCTCTCTCTCTCTCTCTCTTCTCTCTCTTCTCTCTCTCTCTCTCTCTCTCTCTCTCATCACACACACACACACAACACACACACACACACACCACACACACACGCACCTATGCACACTCGCGCGCGCGCGTGCACACACACACACACACACACACACACACACACACACACACACACACACACACACATGTTCATAGATGTGCTGTCTCTCCTTCCCCATTTCCTAAACCCGATGCTGGTTTTCTTCAGCCGTGGAGACGTGCAACAGAACCGACTGCCCTGTACAGGATGGTGGCTGCAGTGAAGAACAATGTTTCTGCAACAGCGGGTATCAGCTCACTGGCAGCAACACGTGTGAATGGATTGGTGAGGACCTCTTTTGCATTTTGACATTTGTACAGCTGAGAGACGTGCAAGTGACATGTTGAATACTGCCACAGCTGTTACTGCTAATTTGATACTTCAGCTGCAGCGTCAAGTCACGGTCTGAATGCATCATGGCACTTGAAAATGACACTGCAAATTAACGTGGAATTATATGTAGGGGAGCGGGGTGGGGAGTTGAGGGAAGCGGGTTGGAAGCATGGATGAAGGGCCACAAGTCAGAGGTTGCTACAACTTAACTTTTATTTGTACACCAACCAACCAGGAAACAGTGTAGGCTCTCCCCTGAGATGAACACTGAACACCGGCCGCAGCAGCAAACAAACAACCGCCTCTGCAGGGACACTGGGGAAAAGGGACGCTGCCGGCCCAACGCACAGGTTTTAACACCTTAGATAATTGGGGCCATAAAACTCCCGCCCAATCAAAAAGGGACAAGACGACAGGAAAGAAAGGATCAAAGGGTCATGGCCCGAAACATGTATACAATACACCCAGTTACATATACAGTACCAGAACTCAGATTAATTTTACATTATGCAATAACAAGGAGCACTTTCCAGAAGGTTGGTTTGGTATGACAGCATTAGTTGTAGAGAGATTATGAAACTTCATCAAACGAGAGATTATGAAACTTTATCAAACACTTCAGTGTTTTATTTTATGTCTGTTCTCAGAAAGGTGATATCAGATTCAGCAGATTTATCAAACACTTCAGTGTTTTATTTTATGTCTGTTCTCAGAAAGGTGATATTAGATTCAGCATATTTATCAAACACTTCAGTGTTTTATTTTATGTCTGTTCTCAGAAAGGTGATATTAGATTCAGCATATTTATCAAACACTTCAGTGTTTTATTTTATGTCTGTTCTCAGAAAGGTGATATTAGATTCAGCATATTTATCAAACACTTCAGTGTTTTATTTTATGTCTGTTCTCAGAAAGGTGATATTAGATTCAGCAGATTTATCAAACACTTCAGTGTTTTATTTTATGTCTGTTCTCAGAAAGGTGATATTAGATTCAGCAGATTTATCAAACACTTCAGTGTTTTATTTTATGTCTGTTCTCAGAAAGGTGATATTAGATTCAGCAGATTTATCAGACACTTTGGTCTGCAGAGATGAACACAGTATGTGACGTCTACCAGGAATTTGTCAGTGTTACAGTGTTCGATGGTGACTAAATGGAGAAATGGAGACCAGATTATGTTTTGCTGTGTTG
>JABMCL010000448.1:665000-677500 GCA_018857735.1 Alviniconcha marisindica | reverse complement strand
GTGTCTGTCTCTAAGTCAGTCTGTCTCTGTGTTTGTCTCTAAGTCAGTCCGTCCCTGTGTTTGTCTCTAAGTCTTTCTTTCTTTGTGCTCGTCTCTAAGTCAATATGTGTCGGTGTTTGTCTCTGTCACTCTGTCTGTGTTTGTCTCTAAGTCAGCATGTCTCTGTGTTTGTCTCTAAGTCAGTCTGTCTCTTTGTTTGTCTCAAAGTCAGTCTGTCCCTGTGTTTGTCTCTAAGTCGGTCCATCTCTGTGTTTGTCTCAAAGTCAGCCTGTCGCTGTGTTTGTCTCTGAGTAAGTCGGTCTCTGTGTTTGTCTCTAAGTCAGTCTGTCGCTGTGTTTCTCTCTAAGTCAGTCCATCTCTGTGTCTGTCTCGATTTTCCTGTCCGTCTATGTGTTTGTAAGTCAGCCTGTCTCTGTGTTTGTCTCAAAGTCAGTCTGTCTCTGTGTTTGTCTCTACTTCAATCGCGTCCCTGTTTTTCTCTGACCAAACCAAACTTATGAATTGACACACATTTTCACAATTTTAATTTTATCTATCAAAGTTGATGGATCTATGGCATTTGCATTTGCTATATGTTACTAAAAGGGCTGCTGACAATGAAACGGTCTAGGTACCTCAATGGTAAGAGTCAGTGCTTGCCTAGCCCATGAGAGGTACTGTCCATATACCTCAATGCTGTCAGTGCTTAGCACGTGAGAGGTACTGTCTATATACCTCAAGGGTAAGAGCCAGTGCTTGCGTAGCACATGTGAGGTAATGTCTGTACACCTCAATGGTAAACAAGTCAGTGCTTACTGTGCACATGAGAGGTACTGTCCATTTACCTCAAGTCAGTGCTTGCTTAGCACATAAGAGGTACTGTCCATTTACCTCAAGTCATTGCTTGCTTTGCACATGAGAGGTACTGTCCATTTACCTCAAGTCATTGCTTGCTTAGCACATAAGAGGTACTGTCCATTTATCTCAAGTCAGTGCTTGCTTAGCACATAAGAGGTACTGTCCATTTACCTCAAGTCAGTGCTTGCTTTGCACATGAGAGGTACTGTCCATTTATCTCAAGTCAGTGCTTGCTTAGCACATAAGAGGTACTGTCCATTTATCTCAAGTCAGTGCTTGCTTAGCACATAAGAGGTACTGTCCATTTACCTCAAGTCAGTGCTTGCTTAGCACATAAGAGGTACTGTCCATTTACCTCAAGTCAGTGCTTGCTTAGCACATAAGAGGTACTGTCCATTTATCTCGTCAGTGCTTGCTTAGCACATAAGAGGTATTGTCCATTTACCTCAAGTCAGTGCTTGCTTAGCACATGAGAGGTACTGTCCATTTACCTCAAGTCAGTGCTTGCTTAGCACATAAGAGGTACTGTCCATTTACCTCAAATCAGTGCTTGCTTAGCACATAGGAGGTACTGTCCATTTACCTCAAGTCAGTGCTTGCTTAGCACATAAGAGGTACTGTCCATTTACTCGTCAGTGCTTGCTTAGCACATAAGAGGTATTTACCTCAAGTCAGTGCTTGCTTAGCACATGAGAGGTACTGTCCATTTACCTCAAGTCAGTGCTTGCTTAGCACATAAGAGGTACTGTCCATTTACCTCAAATCAGTGCTTGCTTAGCACATAGGAGGTACTGTCCATTTACCTCAAGTCAGTGCTTGCTTAGCACATAAGAGGTACTGTCCATTTACTTCAAGTCAGTGCTTGCTTAGCACATAAAGGGTACTGTCCATTTACCTCAAATCAGTGCTTGCTTAGCACATAAGAGGTACTGAGTTCGCCAACCCACACCTTCTACCTGACAGATCTGTTGCTGAATGGTATCATTCCGAGTTTTCCGACTTTAAAAACTTGTCTTTAAAGTTCATGTTCAGTAATGACTGGTTGGGGCAAAGTTTGAATGACCCTATGATGTCTTCTTCTTTTTTCTTCGTTGTTGTTGTTGTTGTTTTGGTGTATGTTTTTGTTGTTGTTGTTGTTTGTTTATTTGTTTTTGGTGTGAGTGTTGTTGTTTTTATTGTTGTTGTTGTTGCTTTGTTGTCAGTCTTGTTCCCTGTCTTGTTTTGAGCTTTCAGTTTGATTTTTTGATTAGTTCATACTTTGTGAGTGCAGCATATAATGATAGTAATAGAAGTATCTGGAAAAGTCAAATTCTCACAGTATTTCCATTCTAACTAATATCAGTACCCAGTTTCTGCTACAGTCACTGTGTGTGTGTGTGTGTGTGTGTGTGTGTGTGTGTGTGTGTGTGTGGTGTGTGTGTGTGTGTTGTGTTAGTAGTGCGTTTTTTTGTTTGTTTGTTTTTTATAATACTTTATGTAAATTGTTTTGGTAGGACTATGCTCTACATGTGTATAGAATATCATACTTAGGTTAATATGTATCATGTGAGCGCTCAGGGCGTTGATGAGCGCATGATAAATGTACATTATTATTATTATTAAAATCTTGCCCGTAGAGACTATACTAAGTGCACCCTCACACACGAGCATACTGACGATGCATTTTGCATACCCCCCCCCCCCCCCCCCACCCCCCATCTTTCACCACCCCTTTATATATAAAAAAAGAGATATCTGTATGCTGAATTCTTCTGTTGTATTTTGCAGGCCAGTCGATGAAGAATGTAAGTAGCTGACTTGACTTGGTTCGTTCTCGTATTTATTAGTTATACGTATTATTATTATTATTATTATGATTATTATTATTATTGTTTATATTGTGTTCTATATTTAAACATCTACACACTAATGCATCTGAATGAAGGCGCGAATTCCTGCATCAGGGAATGAATGCACACATTCATGCATGCATCACTGGATGAATGAAGAAGTGTGCCAACTGATGCACCCCATATTCATGCATGCATCAGTGGATGAATGAATAGGTGTGCCAACTGATGCACCCCACATTCATGCATGCATCAGTGGATGAATGAATGAGTGTGCCAACTGATGAATCAGAGAATGAATGCACACATTCATGCATGCATCAGTGAATGAATGTATGTGATGCTTCAGTGAATCAATGAATGAATGCGTCGGTGAATGAACAGATGTGCACATCGATTAATGCCTCAGTGAATGGATGAGTGAATTCACACATCAATACACCAGTGAGTAAATCAATGTGCACACTAGTGCATCAGTGAATGAATGAATGCAGACATTAATGCATCAGTGAATGAATAAATGAATGGAGTAACTTGATGTTTACGCCCAGTTAACCATTACGGTTATATCAGGGCGACTGATATGAATGAATGAATAAACACATAATCAATGCATCCTTGAATAAATAAATGTGCACATTAATGTATCAGTGAATGAATAAATGGATGCCCACACCAATGCATCAGTGAGTAAATGTGTACATTAATGCATCAGTGAATGAATAAATGAATTCACACATCAGTGCATCAGTGATGGACCCATCCACACACCTTATGTGTACATTAATGCATCAGTGAATGAATGAATGAATTCACACATCAATGCATCAGTGATGGACCCATCCACACACCCCACGCGGTCGCCGATCTCAACCAATCAGAGACGCGAAATGTTGAACGAACGAATGCAATGCGCACATAAATGCATCAGTGAGTGAACAAATGCACACATCAGTGCATCAGTGAGTGAATAAATGCACACATAAATGCATCAGTGAGTGAATAAATGCACGCATCAATGCATCAATGAATGAATGAGCGCCCATATTACTGCATCAGTGAACGAATGCGTACATTAATGCATCAGTGAAGAGACTGACTGATTTCAGGCTCCATTATGGACTGTCTTATATAGCGGGTGTTTTTTTGTTTTTGTTGTTGTTGTTGTTTGTGTTGTGTGTGTGTGTGTGTGTGTGTGTGTGTGTGTGTGTGTGTGTGTGTGTGTTTGTTGGTGTGTGTGTGTTGTTTGTGTTGTTGTTTTTATCTGTTTTTGTTTTTGTTTTTTTTTTTTAGCTAAGGTTTTGTTGCTGTTTCATCTACCTTGTTCTCTTTTTCTGTGTTGTTTAGGTATCGCTGATGATAATCGCCCGTGGCCTACCCGTTGTCATTTGGTGCGATGGCAGGTATCGTGTGTAATCTACAAGAAACCTAGCTCCAAGAAGGTGTGATGTTTGGGTTTCAGTGTGTGTGGTGTATACATGTAGTGAGAACAGAGGTGGGGGGGTGGGGGGGGGTGGGAGGGAGAGGTATGAGTAGTGTAGTGTGTGTGTGTGTGTGGTGTGGGGTCGTGTGTGTGTGTTGTGTTGGTGTGTGTGTGTGATGTGTGTGTGCATGTGTCGTGTGTTTGTGGTCTGTCTGTCTGTCCGTCTCAGTTTGCGTATCATGTGTGCGTGTCGAAAGTGTGTGATGTGTGCGGCTGCGCGGCGGGCGGGTGTGTGTGTGGTGTGTGTGTGATGTGTGTGGGTTGTTTTGTGTTGGTGTTGTGTATCGTCGTGTTATTGTGTTGCGTCGTGGCGTGCTGTGCGTGCGTCGCTTGGTGGTGTGTGTGTGTGTGAAGCGCGGCGGAGAGTCGGGGCAAGGGCAGAGGAAGGTTCTTTCAGGTTCTATTCTGGTGTTGTGTATCTGTCGTTGTTTTATTTTAGTGTTGCCAGACCATCGTGGCTCTAAGTCTGTTTTCTTGCCGCAGGTCCTCTGGTGGTGGACGAGTTTGACAGCACGTCCCGTCCCGGAACAGCTTCCGGCAAGGGCAGAAATGGGGTACTGCTGGCTGCTCACTTCTCCTCTCTCTCTTCTCTCTCTCTCTCTCTCTCTCTCTCTCTCTCTCTCTCTCTCTCTCTCTCTCTCTCTCTCTCTGCGTCGACATCGCATGCACGCCACTCTCTCTCTCTCGTTCTCTCTCTGCCTGTCTCTGTCTTCTCGTCTCTGTCTGCTCTGTCTCTCTCTCTCTCTCTCTCTCTCTCTCCTCTTTTCCTCTCTCTCTCTCCTCTCTCTCTCATCACCTACCTCACACCTCACTCACCCGCACACCACCACACATCACCACCACACTCACCATCACCACCCCCCACAACCACACACACACTCCACCACACACACACACACACACACACCACACACACACACACACTACACCACCACACACCCCACGACACACACGCAACAGCAGGACAAAACCCTCCTTCTGCTCCACCATCTTCCACTCTCTCATACTCTCTCTCTCTACTCGTCTACTCTCTCTCTCTTCTACGTCTGCTCCTAAGCAGGCAGTAAGGTCGTAACGTCTTGTTCTCTACGTTTCTTTAAGACTCTTTCATAAAGTGTCGAACTCTTGCTTTATCGTTCTTTAAGACTTTATCAAAAGAGATCGGTAACGTCTTTGGTTCTTTATCGTTTCTTTAAGTACTTTATTCATAAAGTAGATCGGTAACGTCTTTGGTTCTTTATCGTTTCTTTAAGTACTTTATTCATAAAGTAGATCGGTAACGTCTTTGGTTCTTTATCGTTTCTTTAAGTACTTTATTCATAAAGTAGATTGGGGACGTCTTTGGTTCTTTATCGTTTCTTTAAGTACTTTATTCATAAAGTAGATCGGTAACGTCTTTGGTTCTTTATCGTTTCTTTAAGTACTTTATTCATAAAGTAGATTGGGGACGTCTTTGGTTCTTTATCGTTTCTTTAAGTACTTTATTCATAAAGTAGATTGGGGACGTGTTTGGTTCTTTATCATTTCTTTAGTACTTTATTCATAAAGTAGATTGGGGACGTGTTTGGTTCTTATCGTTTCTTTAAGTACTTTATTCATAAGTAGATTGGGGACGTGTTTGGTTCTTTATTTTTCTTTAAGTACTTTATTCATAAAGTAGATTGGGGACGTGTTTGGTTCTTCATCGTTTCTTTAAGTACTTTATTCATAAAGTAGATTGGGGACGTGTTTGGTTCTTTATTATTTCTTTCAGTACTTTATTCATAAAGTAGATTGGGGACGTGTTTGGTTCTTCATCATTTCTTTCAGTACTTTATTGATACAGTAGATTGGGGACGTGTTTGGTTCTTTATTATTTCTTTCAATACTTTATTCATAAAGTAGATTGGGGACGTGTTTGGTTCTTCATCATTTCTTTAAGTACTTTATTGATACAGTAGATTGGGGACGTGTTTGGTTCTTTATTATTTCTTTAAGTACTTTATTCATAAAGTAGATTGGGGACGTGTTTGGTTCTTCATCATTTCTTTAAGTACTTTATTGATACAGTAGATTGGGGACGTGTTTGGTTCTTTATTATTTCTTTCAGTACTTTATTCATAAAGTAGATTGGGGACGTGTTTGGTTCTTCATCATTTCTTTAAGTACTTTATTGATAAAGTAGATTGGGGACGTGTTTGGTTCTTTATTATTTCTTTCAGTACTTCATTTGTAAAGTACAGCGGGAACGTGTTTGGCTCTTTATTATTTCTTTAAGTACTTTATTCATAAAGTAGAGTGGGGTGGGGTGGGGGGGGGGGGGTTGGTTCTTTGGGAACCTCTTTGGTTCTTTATTATGTCTTTATGTACTTTATTCATAAAATAGAGTGGGAACGTGTTTGGTTCTTTATTGTGTCTTTATGTACTTTGTTGATGAAGTACGGAAGGGAACATGTGCGTTTAATTTTTTTTTAATTTTTTCTTTTCTTTAAGTACTTTATTCATAAAGTAGTTTGGAGACGTCTTTGTTTTTTTATCATTTCTTTAAGTACTTTATTGATAAAGTAGAGTGTGGACGTGTTTGGTTCTTTATTATTTCTTTAAGTACTGTATTCATAAAGTAGATTGGGGACGTGGTTGGTTCTTTATTATTTCTTTGTGTACTTTATTGATAAAGTAAAGTAGGGATGTGTTTGGTTCTTTGGGAACGTCATTGGTACTTTATTATGCCTTTATGTACTTTATTCATAAAATAGAGTGGGAATATGTTTGGTTCTTTATTGTGTCTTTATGCACTTTATTGATGAAGTACATTTATCATTTCTATAAGTACTATATTGATAAAGTAGAGTGAAGGCGTGTTTGGTTCTTTATTATTTCTTTAAGTATTTTATTGATGACGTAGAGTTGGAACAGGTGCATTTAAAAATTAAAAATTAAAAGCGCTTTACTGATAAAGTAGATTGGGAACGTGTTTGGTTCTTTATTATTTCTTTCAGTACTTTATTCATAAAGTAGATTGGGGACGTGTTTGGTTCTTTATTATTTCTTTAAGTACTTTCTTCATAAAGTAGATTGGGGACGTGTTTGGTTCTTTATTATTTCTTAAATACTTTATTCATGAAGTAGATTGGGGACGTGGTTGGCTCTTTATTATTTCTTTAAGTACTTTATTCATAAAATACATTGGGAATATGGTTGGTTCTTTATCATTTCTTTAAGTATTTTATTGATGAAGTAGAGTGGGAACATGTGCGTTTAAAAAAAAAAAATCTTTAAGTGATTTACTGATAAAGTAGATTGGGGACGTGTTTGGTTATTTATTAATTTTTTTAAGTACTTTATTGATAAAGTAGTGTGGGGACGACTTTGTTTTTTATCATTTCTTTAAGTACTTTATTGATAAAGTAGAGTGTGGACGTGTTTGGTTCTTTATTATTTCTTTAATTACTTTATTGATAAAGTAGAGTGGGGATGTGTTTGGTTCTTTGGAACGTCTTTGGTTCTTTATTATGTCTTTATGTACTTTATTCAGAAAATAGAGTGGGAACATGTTTGGTTCTTTATTGTGTCTTTATGCACTTTATTGATGAAGTACAGAAGGGAACATATGCGTTGTTGTTTTTTAAATTATTTCTTTAAGTACTTTATTCATAAAGTAGAGGGAACATGTTTGGTTTTTTATCATTTCTTTAAGTATTTTACTGAGGAAGTTGAGTGGGAACAGGTGCATTAAAAAAAAAAAATCTTTAAGTACTTTACTGATAGAGTGGGAACGTCTTTGGTTGTTTATTATTTCTTTAAGTACTTTATTGATAAAGTAGAATGGGAGTGTGTTTGCTGCTTTATTATTTCTTTAAGTACTTTATTGAGGAAGTAGAGTGGGAACAGGTGCGTTTAAAAAAAATCTTTAAGTACTTAAATGATAGAGTGGGAACATTTTTGGTTCTTTATTATTTCTTTAAGTACTTTATTGATAAAGTAGAGTTGGGACGTGTTTGGTTCTTTATTATGTCTTTGTGTGCTTTACTGATAAAGTAGATTGGGAATGTGTTTGGTTCTTTATTATTTCTTTAAGTACTTTATTGATAAAGTAGAGTTGGGACGTGTTTGGTTCTTTATTATTTCTTTACGTACTGTATTGATAAAGTAGATTGGGAATGTGGTTGGTTCTTTAGTATTTCTTTAAGTACTTTATTGATAAAGTAGATTGGGAATGGGTTTTTTATGTTTTTGTTATTTAAGTACTTTACTGATGAAGTAGAGTGGGAACAGGTGCGTTTAATTTTTTTTTAATTTTTTTTATTTCTTTAAGTACTTTACTGATAGAGTGGGAACGTTTTTGGTTCTTTATTATTTCTTTAAGTACTTTATTGATAAAGTAGAGTGGGAACATGTTTGGTACTTTATCGTTTCTTTAAGTACTTTACTGATAAAGTAGAGTGAGGACGTGGTTGGTTCTTTATTATTTAAGTACTTTATTGATAAAGTAGAGTGGGGATGCGGTTGGTTCTTTATTATTTCTATGTGCTTTATTGCTAAAGTAGAGTGGGAATGTGTTTGGTTCTTTATTATTTCTTTAAGTACTTTATTGATAAAGTAGAGTGGGAACGTGTTTGGTTCTGTATTATTTAAGTATTTTATCTTTAAGTACTTTATTGATGCAGTAGAGTGGGAACAGGTGCGTTTATTTTAATTTTATTTATTGATACTTTACTGATAGAGTGGGGACATGTTTGGTTGTTTATTATTTCTTTAAGTACTTTACTGATAAAGTAGACTGGGAACGTTTTTTGTTCTTTTTTATGTCTTTATGTGCTTTATTCATAAACTAGAGTAGGAATGTGTTTGGTTCTTTATCATTTCTTTAAAAACTTTGTTGATAAAGTAGAGTGGGAATGTGTTTGGTTCTGGATTATTTCTTTAAGTATGTTATTAATAAAGTAGAGCATGGACATGTTTCGTTCTTTATTATTTCCTTAAATATTTTATTGATAAAGTAGTGTGGGGGCCTGTTTGGTTCTTTATTATTTATTTAAGTACTTTATTGATATAGTTGGAACATGTTTTATCTCTTTATCGTTTCTTTAAGTCCTTTATTGATAAAGTAGAGTTGGTACGTGTGTGAGTACTTTATTGATAAAGTAGAGTGGGAACGTATTTGGTTCTTTATTATTTCTTTAAGTACTTTACTGAGAAAGTAGTGTGGGAATGTGTTTGGCTCTTTATTATTTCTTTAAATGCTTTGTTGATAATGTAGAGTGGGAAAGTGTTTGATTCTTTATTGTGTCTTTATGTGCTTTATTGATAAAGTAGAGTTGGAACGTGTTTGTTCTTTATTATTTAAGTACTTATACTATGCCGAGAATTTGGGTGTCTAAAAATTAACTATGTGTATGGATACATATGCAAATGTATGTTTGTCAGTCTAATGTCACTTATGTGAAAATACTTTAAATGCAAAGGAAGAATTGGTCTCTTTAATCACCTGAGTAAAGCTGGCGTGCGGGAATTACGTGACGATTAGCAAAAATCTGTCTACAAAGCTGCATACTTTCTGCTAAAAAAAGAAAAACAGAATAAAACAAAACCTGTGCAATGAAAACGTGGCAGTATTAATCACTATAGAAAGCGTGCCTGCGCTACGCTGAAAGTCATGACTATTCTTTAGCCTCATGGCATGAGAGACAACAGGACTGGAGATGTCTGTCCACTGTTACATGCATGTAGAAAAATGCACGGAATGCAGCGATATAAGCAAGCCGTCCCGCCCCCTCCCATCCCCAACCAGTTGGTAGCTCAACGGTGGGTTGGTTTGTGTTGGTGGGTCACTTGCTTTGTTGCTTAGTCCGTCAGTTGGTAGCTGAACGTTTAGCTGGTTCAAAGTTATGGAGTCAGTAAGTTTGTTGGCTGGTTGATCAGTTGGCAGCTCTGTGGTTAGTTTTTTGGTGGGTGGTTTGTGGGTGGGTTGGTTGGTGGGCTGGTTTGTGGGTTGACTGGTGGGTCACCAGGTGTACTGATTTGTTGGTCAGATGGCAGCTCTATGGTTAGTACGTTGGTGGTTGGTTTGTGGATGGGGTGGTTGGTGGGTGGGTTGGTGGGTCACTAGGTGTGTCGGTTCATTGGTTGGTCATTTGGTAGTTCTGCTGCTGGTCGGTTGTTGGTGGGTCATTTGGTAGTTCTGCTGCTGGTCGGTTGTTGGTGGGTCAGTAGGTTTGTTGGTTGGTCAGTCAGTGTCTGAACGGTTAGTTGGCTGGAAGTTTGTGAGGTTGTTAGGTTTGTTGGTCAGTCGGTGTCTGAGTGGTTAGTTGGCAGGAAGTTTGTGAGGTTGTTAGGTTTGTTGGTTGGTCAGTCAGTGTCTGAGTGGTTAGTCGGCTGGAAGTTTGTGAGGTTGTTAGGTTGTTAGGTTGGTTGGTCATTTGGTAGTTCTGCTGCTGGTCGGTTGTTGGTGGGTCAGTAGGTTGGTTGGTTTGTCAGTCAGTGTCTGAGTGGTTAGTTGGCTGGAAGTTTGTGAGGTTATTAGGTTTGTTGGTTGGTCAGTCAGTGTCTGAACGGTTAGTTGGCTGGAAGTTTGTGAGGTTGTTAGGTTTGTTGGTCGTGGTCAGCAGTGTCTGAGTGGTTAGTTGGCTGGAAGTTTGTGAGGTTGTTAGGTTTGTTGGTCAGTCGGTCAGCCAGTGTCTGAGTGGTTAGTTGGCTGGAAGTTTGTGAGGTTGTTAGGTTTGTTGGTGTGGTCAGCAGTGTCTGAGTGGTTAGTTGGCTGGAAGTTTGTGAGGTTGTTAGGTTTGTTGGTCAGTCGGTCAGTCAGTGTCTGAGTGGTTAGTTGGCTGGGTTTAGTTTAGGTTTGTTGGTTGGTCAGTCAGTGTCTGAACGGTTAGTTGGCTGGAAGTTTGTGAGGTTGTTAGGTTTGTTGGTCAGTCGGTAGCCAGTGTCTGAGGTTAGTTGGCTGGAAGTTTGTGAGGTTGTTAGGTTTGTTGGTAGTGGTCAGCAGTGTCTGAGTGGTTAGTTGGCTGGAAGTTTGTGAGGTTGTTAGGTTTGTTGGTCAGTGGTCAGCCAGTGTCTGAGTGGTTAGTTGGCTGGAAGTTTGTGAGGTTGTTAGGTTTGTTGGTTGGTCAGTCAGTGTCTGAACGGTTAGTTGGCTGGAAGTTTGTGAGGTTGTTAGGTTTGTTGGTCTGGTCAGTCAGTGTCTGAAGGTTAGTTGGCTGGAAGTTTGTGAGGTTGTTAGGTTTGTTGGTCGTGGTCAGTCAGTGTCTGAACGGTTAGTTGGCTGGAAGTTGTGAGGTTTTAGGTTGTTGGTTGTTAGTCGGTTGAAGGTTAGTTGGCTGGAAGTTTGTGAGGTTGTTAGGTTTGTTGGTTGGTCAGTCAGTGTCTGAGGTTAGTTGGCTGGAAGTTTGTGAGGTTGTTAGGTTTGTTGGTTGGTCAGTCAGTGTCTGAACGGTTAGTTGGCTAGAAGTTTGTGAGGTTGTTAGGTTTGTTGGTTTGTCAGTCAGTGTCTGAACGGTTAGTTGGCTGGAAGTTGTGAGGTTGTTAGGTTTGTTGGTCAGTCGGTCAGCCAGTAGCTCAGTGGTTGGTTCATTTTATTGAATGGTTGGTTCGTTGCTTGTTGGAGCAAGAGTTTCCAGTGTTACTAACTTTATTTGTCTTTCTCGTTTCAGCTGGATAGTGAACATTTGAACACAAACCACCCATGAACAAAACACCTGCTCTGGATCTGTAATACGTCTCCCGTCAACACACACAAAGATGCCACAAATAATCGCAACAACTTCACCTCCGGATAAGCCGCACAACATGCAACACACACACACACACACACACACACACACACACACACACACACACACACACACACACACCACACACCACACCACACCAAAAACAATAACATTCACCAGCAACAGAATCAGAGTCTTATCCGAAGGACTATTTTTAATTAATTCATTCATTATTCATTAATTCATTAAAGTATTTTTAAAGCGCAAAATCTTGTCCTTAGAGACACTCACACACACACACACACACACACACACACACACACACACACACACACACACACACACACACACACACACAGGACTCAACTTGAAAGAGGGCTGCATTCTCAGTGGCATCACAGCCAGCTTGTATGTCGACCTGCAAGCTGTGACAGTCGCAATGACGTCAAATAATCACAGCCGAAAGAGCAATCCTAGCGGTACTACAGTACTGAGGAGTAAAAATCGAAAGGAACAAGAACATCTCACCTTCGGAGATGATCGTGAGATCGAATCTCGAAGTACAAGAAACCGGGACTGAAAAGAATTCTTGTGGGACATAACTGACCAGTGGTTCCAGCCAAGGTGACGCCACGCTAACTGACACCAGCACGTGAGCAG
>JABMCL010000448.1:587500-660000 GCA_018857735.1 Alviniconcha marisindica | reverse complement strand
CCAACTCTGCCAGATTTGGTATACGCCACTGAAGGGGCACATCTCTTTATCTCCGCGCAGGCTGTCCACCGGAGCGGGTCAGCGGCCTCCGTAATAAGTTTTGGGATCTGAATAATGACTGGTAGATAGCAACCAGCGCAAGCACGCACGTAAATGAGGCGCTTGCCCGCGTGTAAAAAGAAGAAGGGAAAAAATGAGTTCCGCTCTCGTTCTAAACGTTTGGTTTTAATGACTGGCGTAAGCAACATGGTCGTTATAAACAAAAACGTCTATGAGATTTTGAGTGGTACGGTACATAGTATATAATCTTTACTCTACTTCTAGCCCACCCCACAAAAAACTGCTCGTTAGCTGAGTTTTCTGGACCCTATGGCGTAACTAAATACGGCAGCGGTTGAAGGAAGGATGTCGTAAACCAGTGCTTGGAGTTTGCGCACCACCGTCACGTACAGCTGCAGCGTCATTGCGGCGTCAGTTCGGGTAGTGACACGACTCGGGTCCGAGACACAAACACTGCCAGTGCTACACACAGTGAACAGACAAACAACACAGCGACCCATCGTGCAGCTAGTGACAGGCGATCAGGGTCCGCACGTGCAAGCAGTCTCAACAGCCAACACTAATCGACCAATCGGAGACTCGCCAAGTCAATGGCCTCGCCCCCCCCCCCCCCCCCCCCTTCCCCTCGAGTTGACCGGTAGGCCTAGTTGAGGCAGAAAACAACACGTGCGGCACGGTAACAGTTCAATTCGGACAGCGAAGCCCGAGAGGAGTTGTTGTAGTGACTGGAGACACGTGTTCACCTGAGGATTCGGGTTCAACCCCTGTCAGTGGAAGGAGATATGAACATGAATTTTGACATGCCGTCGGTAACCATTGACTATGCTTTCATTCAGTGGTGCCGCCGGTATAACACGTCCGGACAGTGACTGAGACACCTTGAGGACGCTGTGGACTGACACTGTGGCAAGTGTGGAGACCAAGGCGACAGAGACAGAAGTGGACTGACACTGTGGCAAGTGTGGAGACCAAGGCGACAGAGACAGAAGTGGACTGACACTGTGGCAAGTGTGGAGACCAAGGCGACAGAGACAGAAGTGGACTGACACTGTGGTGGCAAGTGTGGAGACCAAGGCGACAGAGACGAAGTGGACTGACACTGTGGCAAGTGTGGAGACCAAGGCGACAGAGACAGAATGGACTGACACTGTGGCAAGTGTGGAGACCAAGGCGACAGAGACAGAATGGACTGACACTGTGGCAAGTGTGGAGACCAAGGCGACAGAGACAGAAGTGGACTGACACTGTGGTGCAAGTGTGGAGACCAAGGCGACAGAGACGAAGTGGACTGACACTGTGGCAAGTGTGGAGACCAAGGCGACAGAGACAGAAGTGGACTGACACTGTGGCAAGTGTGGAGACCAAGGCGACAGAGACAGAAGTGGACTGACACTGTGGCAAGTGTGGAGACCAAGGCGACAGAGACAGAAGTGGACTGACACTGTGGTGGCAAGTGTGGAGACCAAGGCGACAGAGACAGAAGTGGACTGACACGTGTGGCAAGTGTGGAGACCAAGGCGACAGAGACAGAAGTGGACCGACACTGTGGCAAGTGTGGAGACCAAGGCGACAGAGACAGAAGTGGACTGACACTGTGGCAGTGTGGAGACCAAGGCGACAGAGACAGAAGTGGACTGACACTGTGGCAAGTGTGGAGACCAAGGCGACAGAGACAGAAGTGGCTGACACTGTGGTGGCAAGTGTGGAGACCAAGGCGACAGAGACAAAGTGGACTGACACTGTGGTGGCAAGTGTGGAGACCAAGGCGACAGAGACAGAAGTGGACTGACCTGTGGGCAAGTGTGGAGACCCAAGGCGACAGAGACAGAAGTGGACTGACACTGTGGCAAGTGTGGAGACCAAGGCGACAGAGACAGAAGTGGACTGACACTGTGGCAAGTGTGGAGACCAAGGCGACAGAGACAGAAGTGGACTGACACTGTGGTGCAAGTGTGGAGACCAAGGCGACAGAGACGAAGTGGACTGACACTGTGGTGGCAAGTGTGGAGACCAAGGCGACAGAGACAGAAGTGGACTGACACTGTGGCAAGTGTGGAGACCAAGGCGACAGAGACAGAAGTGGACTGACACTGTGGCAAGTGTGGAGACCAAGGCGACAGAGACAGAAGTGGACTGACACTGTGGTGCAAGTGTGGAGACCAAGGCGACAGAGACAGAAGTGGACTGACACTGTGGTGGCAAGTGTGGAGACCAAGGCGACAGAGACAGAAGTGGACTGACACTGTGGCAAGTGTGGAGACCAAGGCGACAGAGACAGAAGTGGACTGACACTGTGGCAAGTGTGGAGACCAAGGCGACAGAGACAGAAGTGGACTGACACGTGTGGCAAGTGTGAGACCAAGGCGACAGAGACAGAAGTGGACTGACACTGTGGCAAGTGTGGAGACCAAGGCGACAGAGACAGAAGTGGACTGACACTGTGGCAAGTGTGGAGACCAAGGCGACAGAGACAGAAGTGGACTGACACTGTGGCAAGTGTGGAGACCAAGGCGACAGAGACAGAAGTGGACTGACACTGTGGCAAGTGTGGAGACCAAGGCGACAGAGACAGAAGTGGACTGACACTGTGGCAAGTAGTGGAGACCAAGGCGACAGAGACAGAAGGGGACTGACACTGTGGGCAAGTGTGGAGACCAAGGCGACAGAGACAGAAGTGGACTGACACTGTGGTGGCAAGTGTGGAGACCAAGGCGACAGAGACAGAAGTGGACTGACACTGTGGTGGCAAGTGTGGAGACCAAGGGACAGAGACAGAATGGACTGACACTGTGGCAAAGTGTGGAGACCAAGGCGGCAGAGACAGAAGCGGACTGACATTGTGGCAAGTGTGGAGACCAAGGCGACAAGGCAGAAGTGGACTGAACACTGTGGCAAATGTGGAACCAAGGGCGACAGAGACAGAAGGGGACTGACATTTGCAAGGGGTGTGGAAAACCAAGGCGACAGAGCCCAGAAGCGGACTGACACTGTGGCAAGTGTGGAGACCAACGCGACAGAGACAGAAGTGGACTGACACTGTGGCAATTTGGAGACCAAGGCGACAGAGACAGAAGTGGAACTGACACTGTGGCAAGTGTGGAGACCAACGCGACAGAGACAGAAGTGGACGGACACTGTGGCAAGTGTGGAGACCAAGGCGACAGAGACAGAAGTGGACTGACACTGTGGCAAGTGTGATAGAAACTTCCCACATGAAAATGAAGGCAGCACTTGATGTGTAAGAGAAACTCCCCACATAAAAACAAAGTCAGCACGGGATGTGTAAGAGAAACTCTCCGCATAAAAATGAAGCCAGCATGGGATGTGTAAGAGAAACTGCGAAGATAAAATGAAGCCAGCACGGGATGTGTAAGAGAAACTCCCCAGATAAAAATGAGACCGGCTTGGGATGTGTAAGAGAAACTCCCCAGATTTAAAAAAAAGCCAGCACGGGATGTGTAAAAGAAACTCCCCCAATAAAAAATATATATAAAAATTAGCACGGGATGTGTAAGAGAAAAAATAAAATAAAATAAAATTTAAAACAAAAAACAAATCCCCAGATAAAAAAAGAAGCCAGCACGGGATGTGTAAGAGAAATTCCCCTAATAAAAAAAAGTTATAAAAATAAATTTTAAAAAAGCCAGCATGGGATATGTACGACAAACTCCCTGCATAAAAATCAAAACAGCACAGGGTGTGTAAGAGAAACTCCCCGCATAAAAATGAAGACAACACGGGATGTGTAAGAGAAACTGCCCACATAAAAACAAAGTCAGCACGGGATGTGTAAGAGAAACTCTCCGCATAAAAATGAAGCCAGCGCGGGATGTGTAAGAGAAACACCCATTTAAAAATGAAGCCAGCACTGGATGTGAAAAAGAATCCCCCAGACAAAAATGAAACCAGCACGGGATGCGTAAGGGGCATTCCACAGATGAAACTTAAGGCAGTATGTGATGTGTAAGAGAAACTCCCCCGAGTCAAAGTCATCACGGGATGTGTAAGAGAAACTCCCCGCATAAAAATGAAGGCAGCACAGGATGTGTAAGAGAAACTCCCCACATAAAAACAAAGTGAAACCAACCTACCAATGAAGCCAGCATGGGATGTGTAAGAGATACTCCCCACATAAAAATGAAGCCAGCATGGGATGTGTAAGAGAAACTCCCCAGATAAAAATGAAGCCAGCACGGGATGTGTAAGAGAAACTCCCCAGATAAAAATGAAGCCAGCATGGGATGTGTAAGAGAAACTCGAAAGATATAAAAAATAAATATAAAAAAAAGCCAGCATGGGATGTGTAAGAGAAACTCCCTGTATAAAAATAAAGCAAGCATGGGATGTGTAAGAGAAACTCCTCAGATAAAAATGAAGCCAGCACGGGATGTGTAAGAGAAACTACCCGCATAAAAATGAAGCCAGCACGGGAGGTGTAAGAGAAACTCCAAACACAAAAAAGAAGCCAGCATAAGATGTGTAAGAGAAACTGCGCAGATAAAAATGAAGCCAGCACAGAGTGTGTAAGAGAAACTCCTCAGATAAAAATTAAGCCAGCACGGGATGTGTAAGAGAAACTCCCCACATAAAAGTGAAGCCAGTATGGGATGTGTAAGAGAAACTCCCCAATTAAAATGAAGCCAGCAGGGATGTGAAAGAAACCCCAATAAAAAGAAAAACAGCACGGAATATGTAAGAGAACTCCCCAGATAAAGAAAAGAAAAGAAAAAGCTACAGTGTTAAAGAAACCCCCTGCATAAAAACGAAGACAGCAGGGGGTTGAAAAAAACTCCCCCATAAAAATGAAGGCAGCACGGGATGTATAAGAGAAACTCCCCACATAAAAACAAAGTCAGCACGGGATGTGTAAGAGAAACTCCCCAGATAAAAATGAAAGCAGTATGGGATGTGTAAGAGAAACTCCCCCGAGTCAAAGGCAGCACGGGATGTGTAAGAGAAACTCCCGAGATAAAAATGAAGCCAACATGGGATGTATAAGAGAAACTCCCCAGATAAAAATGAAGCTAGCACGGGATGTGTAAGAGAAACTCCCCGCATAAAAATGAAGCCAGCATGGGATGTGTAAGAGAAACTCCCCACATAAAAATGAAGCCAGCATGGGATGTGTAAGAGAAACTCCCCAGATAAAAAAAAAAACCAGCACGGGATGTGTAAGAGAAACTCCCAGATAAAAAAACAAAAAAAACCCAAAACAAAAAAGAAGCCAGGGAGTGAAAGGAATCCATTTTAAAAAAAAAAAGGGGGAAGCCAGGATGGGATGTGTAAGAGAAAACAACCTAGAAAATAAATAAATATGTTAAAATATATAATATAATATATATATATATATATATATATATATATATATATATATATATTTAAAAAAAAAAAAAAAAAAAAAAGGTCAGTTCGGGATGTGTAAGAGAAAGTCCTTACATAAAATTGAAGACAGCACGGAACGTGGAAGAGAAACTCCCCGCATAATAATGAGGCTAGCATGTGATGCGTAAGAGAAACTCCCCAGATTAATATGAAGTCAGCATGGGATGTGTAAGAGAAACTCCCCAGATAAAAATTATAAAAAGCCAGCACAGGATGTGTAAGAGAAACTCCCCAAATAAAAAAAGAATCCAGCACATGATGCGTGGAAACTCCCCATATAAAAATGAAGCCAGCATGGGATGTGTAAGAGAAACTCGACAGATATAAAAAATATAAAAAAGCCAGCATGGGATGTGTAAGAGAAACTCCCCAGAGAAAAATAAAGCAAGCATGGGATATGTAAGATAAACTCCCCATATAAAAATGAAGTCAACACGGGATGTGTAAGAGAAACTCCCCAGATAAAAGTGAAGCCAGCACGGGATGTGTAAGAAAAACTCCCCAGATTAAAGAAGAAGAAGCCATGTGTAAGGGAAACTCCCCAGATAAAAAAAAGCCAGCACGGAATGTGTAAGAAAAACTCCCAAGATAAAAAAAATTAAAAAGCCAGCACAGGATGTGTAAGAGAAACTCCCCAAATAAAAAAAGAAGCCAGCACAGGATGTGTGGAAACTCCCCACATAAAAATGAAGCCAGCATGGGATGTCAGTGTAAGAGAATCTCGACAGATATAAAAATAAAAATAAAATAAAAAAGCCAGCATGAGATGTGTAAGAGAAACTCCCCAGAGAAAAAATAAAGCAAGCATGAGATGTGTAAGAGAAATTACCCAGATAAAAATGAAGCCAACACGGGATGTGTAAGAGAAACTCCCCAGATAAAAATGAAGCCAGCACGGGATGTGTAAGAAAAACTCCCCAAATTAAAGAAGAAGAAGCCAGCACGATGGGACGTGTAAGAGAAACTCCCCGCATAAAAATAAAGCAAGCATGGGATGTGTAAGAGAAACTCCCCAGATAAAAAATAAAGCCAGCACGGGATGTCATGTAAGTGAAACTCCCAAGATTAAAAAAAAATTGAAGAAGAAGCCAGCACGGGATGTGTAAGAGTTTCTCCCCACATAAAAATGAAGCCAGCACGGGATGTGCAAGAAAAACTGCCGCGGCCCAGATTTAAAAATAAAAAAAAAGAATACAGCATGAAAACTCCCCACAGGAAAATGACTCAAGCAAGCGTGGATGTGTAAGATGTCAATTAAGCAGTTGGGACATTATTATTGTCCACGGTTAACCATAAAGTTGATAGGGACCCGTGTGCAGCCATGACATAAATTTCGGCCTGGCCCAAACTCCGAATGTTATTGGTGCTATATGGCACACCAGACACTAGAACATAGATGGTGCCAGATGATTTTTTTCAGTCACTGACTCAGATAAACTGTACTGAGTCAAGAATCAACACACAAGGGAGTTAATTAGCGCTCCGCGAAACTTACGTAACCGCCAAGTACCGCAACAACGAACACCTCTACTAGAGGCACGCACACACACACACACACACACACACACACACACACACACACACACACTCACTGACACACAACCCCCCCCCCCCCCCACCCCACAACACACACACTTATAAGTAATGTGACAGAAATCTAGTTTAACGTCGGAGCTGCTTAGTCACAGCCCTACATGACCATCGGTCAAGGGTCAGGTACCGGCTATGATGGTCCAGTTGCATACGCTAAGCAACCAAGGGAGATCATCCTGCTCAGTGCATTTAGGGTAATGTAACTTCGTCGCCATTTTCGCGGTGAAAGCAAAAGTAGGTTCCGCTGTATTTATGATGTATCTGTAGAATACATAGCTGGCATATCTTACTGTGCTGGTGGTATTGTTCAAAGATCCTGGTAGATGGTGGCAGTAAGGCGCAGAGGCATTTTAGGCAAAGTTGGAAATCACGGAACCCCTCATTTTTTACTGCAGATCAGTTTGGCCGGCACTCGTTCGCAAAATGGGTCTTGCGATTCCACAATGATAGATCTACAGATTCCACAGTGGTATACGTTTCAATATGGCAGCCAAATAGTCGGTTGCAAATACTCTTTTGTTGTTGCGATTTTAGAAAATTGTGTATATTAATCGTGTGTGTTTTTTGTGCCGTCCATTTTTGGGGTTTTGTTTGTTTTTTTTTTCCTTTTTTTTTATAAGTATGTGGTGTATCGTGCGTTTAGTGTGCGTGGAGCTTTTTTGCTTTGAAGCGTGTTATGCACAAGGCCCTAGGTGTAGCCTTATACCTCATGTTTGTTTGTTGTTGTTTGTTTGCTTGTTGTATGCACCTAGGGTCGGATGTAATATCATGTGCCCTAACTTGTCTAAGACCCAGTTATCATTGTTGTTATTCAAGGTTCGCATTAACTGGTAATTTCCAGTATTTTACGGGTTAGGCTCGGAATATACCGGAAAAGAAATCAGCAACCAGTCTATTTTGATTGAACAGTTCTCAACAACAACCACACCTAACAAAAGAAAAATGCAACACAGTGAGAGAGAGCATGTGTGTGTGTGTGTGTGTGTGTGTGTGTGTGTGTGTGTGTGCCTGTTCTAGATGGGGAAGGGAGCACAGTGTTTGCTAGTACAGCTCTAGTAGTAGTATGGATGGCCATGCATCTGATCAGCTGCAGTGATTATCTGACCGGTTTCCCTGAACTACTTTTCAACGTCTTTGCCACCTTATAGGTCTGTGTCACACTGGTTTGAAAAATGTGTAACATGATCACTGATTATTGCAGCACAGCCAGTTCGGCACTGGCAGCTCACCAATCACTGCTTTCTACCTCACAACGGCTATGGCACCCCCCCAACCATTCACTGAGAGAGTCCTGGCCGCCCCATTCATCATAAATGGCGCAGTGAATCAGTGGCCATCCAGGCAATGGACAGTCGATACTTTGGGACAGATTTTGGTAGGCAAGACTTTCCGCTGTCGACTGATGCCTCAGGAAAGAGATGCTAGAGGCAAGTTTTTCTCTTCAGAAACAGTTGGTTCTTTTTTTTCTTTCTTTTTTGTAAAGTGGTTTGTTTGTTCTCTCCCTCTCTCTCTCTGTCTCTCTGTCACTGTCTCTGTCTCTGTCTGTCTGTCTCTCTCTCTCTCTCTCTCTCTCTCTCTCTCTCTCTCTCTCTCTCTCTCTCTTGTTTTGATGTGCAGCTACTAGTGTCTACATGAAATTGTCGATGTCAGTGTCAATGTGCTCTTGTATAGTGCTGCATTTATTCCATACTGATTTGAAGAAGCCTGCTTGTGGTGCTTAGCAGAAATGATAGGAACACAAGAGACAGAAAAGAGAAGAGAGAGACAGAATTCTAAAAAGAGATCGGATTAGGAGCACCAGCCCCCTGTAGCATAGCGGTTAACACTTCAGACTGTGGGTTGGAAATGGGATGCCGTGGGTTCGAATCCCATCAGAGTCATGTGGAATTTTTCAGCTGTGACCAGCTCCTGCCCAGAGTTGGAAGTGCAATGGGCCCAGTGGGAAGGCTGGAACTGTGGAAGCACACAGCTGTGCTTCATCCACTTCACAGATTTTTGTTGTTGTTGTTGTTGTTGTTGTTGAGTGTGTTGATCGAATTACTTGACCAACA
Organism: Alviniconcha marisindica; assembly: GCA_018857735.1. Taxonomy (NCBI): domain Eukaryota; kingdom Metazoa; phylum Mollusca; class Gastropoda; family Provannidae; genus Alviniconcha; species Alviniconcha marisindica. The sequence goes on along the minus strand of JABMCL010000448.1, from coordinate 650,914 downwards.
CTGCAGGTGCTGCAGTTCCTTTGCGCAGTTAACATCTGAATAAGTAACAGCAAGTCTGTGGCCCTGCCAGTCACCTCCTCGCTCCCATCCCTGATGCACTGCATGTGGTCTTTGATGATGTTAAACCCAGCATTCCTTCCTTCCCGGTGTTATGTTCAGGTCGTCCGGCATGGGAGTCGGAGGGCGTGTACGTTGATTGCCTCCTGCAAGAGTTCAGCGCCTGGTGCCGTGGGGAAGCAAGGGAAGGCAACCCTCTTGCTGCGTTCTCTCCCCTCCACTTCTCTGCTTACATTGACTACAAGTACATGACGCAGGTGTTTGCTGAGTGTCCACATCTGCTGAAAGAAGGTATCATAATTTGTGTGAATTTTATTTATATATGTGTGCGTGTGTGTGTGTGTGCGTGCGTGTGTTTGTGTGTGCATGCGTGCCTGTTCTAGATGGGAAAGGGAGCTGGGTGTTTGCTAGTCAGGACAGCTCTAGTAGTAGCGGTATGGACGGCCGTGCATCTGACCAGTTACGGTGATTATCTGACCGGTTTCCATGAACCATTATAGGTCTGTGTCACACTGGTTTGAAAAATGTCTATATATATATATATATATATATATGTAAATGATTTGTTCTTGTTTGTTTTTTGCACCGAGTTTGTTGTTCCCTGAGAAATTTTAACTCCTTCGCTGCACCCGTTCATAAATTTGCTGGGCTGAAAAGACCTGAATACACCTGCAAAATGAACATTTTCAGAACGTGTAATGAATCTTCTTTCAGTACTGTGCCTTTCGATGTCGTTTCTTCACCTGCTGGTGAGATAACACCCCCCCCACACACACACACACACACACAAAAAAAAAATCCCACAACAACCCACGCACACAAAACAGATGAAGGATTTCAAACTTTACATTTTATTTCACGGTGTATTGTGTACAAACATGCATGGCATGCGGTGATGGGGTTAAGTAAATTTCCTTTGCATGGGCTGGCTCCTCAGGATACAGGCAGGTCAGAACAATGATGGAAGGCACATTGTGGTATGGCCCTGTAGTGTATATAATGTACTGAGAGCCGGTTTGGCCTAGCGGTAAGGCGTTAGGCTGGTAAGCAGAAGGACCTCGGTTCGATACCGCTTCGGCTCTCCTTTCTCTTCAAAAGTTGTGGTTTGTGGACACTGTCTTGTGACTTTGTCCCTCACAATTAATGAAACATTAAAATGGCTCTCATCGCTGCCCATCTTAATGCAGGTCATTCTGGTGACAGTGTAGCGATAGGTATGTATATACTCTCCCTCTTCCCCCACCTCCATACCCCCTTCCCCCCCGTTCTCCCCGTCCCTAATAAGCTTTATGGTTTCTGTGGACGTTAAGCACTATGTTTACTTACTTACTTGACAGCTGATTGTACAGTCTAGAGTTTGGAAGGGTGCACATCGTGATTTGGATCCTTAATTGTATTGTGCAATAGTTGCATATATATATATCTATGCATTTAGGTCAATATTTAAACTGCATTTAAACCCTCTCTGAAGACGCTGCGAACAAGCTGTCTACCCACTCCTACTCATTGTGTAAAAAAAATTCACTTGAGTGTTGCAGTGTGTGCGTGTGTGTGTGCGTGTGTGTGTGCGTGTGTGTGTGTGAATGTGTGTGTGTGTGTGTCTGTGTGTCTGTGCGTGCGTGTGTGTTTGTCTGTGTTGTGTGTGTGTGTGTTTGTGTGCTGTGTGTGTGTGTGTGTGTGTGTGTTAGTGTGTGTGCATGCATGTGTGTTTGTGTGTGTGTGTGTGTGTGTGCATGTATGTGTGTGTGTGTGTGTGTGTGTGTCTCTGTGTATCTGCACGTGTCTCTGTGTGCATTCATGCATGTCTCTGTGTATCTGTGACCGTCATAGTGCAGTGGAGCAGTCTGGGACTGCAGGGTGTGGACGGACAGCACAGCACGCTGTGGATCGGCAGCCCTGGGGCCTCCACCCCTTGCCACTACGACACCTACGGCTTCAACCTGGTGGCGCAGATCCAGGGCAGGTTAGTCAGGGTTGTTGTCGGTTGACGCGTGGCTAGAAATCGCTACCACTGGCAGGTTAGTCAGGTTTGTTGTCAGTTGACGTGTGGCTAGAAATCACTGCCACTGGCAGGTTAGTCAGGTTTGTTGTCAGTTGACACATGGCTAGAAATCACTACCACTGGCAGGTTAGTCAGATTTGTTGTCGGTTGACGCATGGCTAGAAATCACTACCACTTGTCTGTGAAGACTTTTTATTTACCGCAGGGGAATCGTTTCTTTATAGACTTATCATGTGAAGAATGCAACTGCGTCCAGTTACACAGAATGCTTAACAACAGCAACAGCAACAAACCAAAAATGTATATATTTGTGTACTCTAGGTTGTAAGAAGGTGTACTCTAGATTGTAAACTCTTCTGAAGGTGCACATCCTGTAAGTGATAATTTTGGGGGGTAATGTCACTAACCTGATGTCGTGCAATGCTCTTTCTTGTTCATTCTCAGTGCTTAGACTTGTTTTGACACGGACACAAAAAAAGATGGTCACAAGAACAGTGAAAGCCTCTTAAGCTTAAGCGGAACTCCCTTAAGCCGACATTCAGCTTGAGAAAGATTCGGTCAGTACTCCTTGCTGTTCATTTTCCTTGCATTTTTTGTTAAGACACTGCTGTGTTGAGAAGATATATATATATATGCCCTGATGTAACCATCATTCTTGACCGGGCATTAAAAATCAGGCCTCAGTTTTGTTGAGAAGATACATGCCCTAATATAAACAACATAGTTCAGGAGCTGTGTGAGAGTCGAGGTGGCCGTCCTGGGCTGTCCGTCCTAACGAGCCTTCTGGCTTCCGTGGACGTAAAGATTTATTGAACCATGCTTCGGCATTGGTCTCAGCTTGTCTCTAATATGTCAGCCAACATCCGAGGACATTAAGCATCACTTCATCATCATCATCATGTTTGGGCATTAAAAACCACTTGTGTATCTACCTTGGCAACTGCACTTAGGTTCTGCTGTGTTTTCTATTTCCTCGTTTGTCAGAAAGCTGTTTTCTGTTCCTTGTCTTGTTCAGAAAGCACTGTTTTCTGTTTCCTTCTCTTGTTCAGAAAGCACTGTTTTCGGTTTCCTTGTCTTGTTCAGAAAGCACTGTTTTCTGTTTCCTCATCTTGTTCAGAAATCACTGTTTTCTGTTTCCTCATCTTGTTCAGAAAGCACTGTTTTCTGTTTCCTCATCTTGTTCAGAAAGCACTGTTTTCTGTTTCCTTGTCTTGTTCAGAAAGTGCTGCGTGTTTCCTGATCTTGTACAGAAAGTGCTGTTTTCTGTTTCCTTGTCTTGTTCAGAAAGTGTTATGTTTTTAGTTTCCTTGTTCAGAAAGCACCATGTTTTCTGTTTCCTTGTCTTGTTCAGAAAGCATTGTGTTTTCTGTTTCCTCATCTTGTTCAGAAAGTGTTATGTTTTCTGTTTCCTCATCTTGTTCAGAAAGTGTTATGTTTTTGGTTTCCTTGTTCAGAAAGCGTTGTGTTTTCTGTTTCCTCATCTTGTTCAGAAAGCGCCATGTTTTCTGTTTCCTTATCTTGTTCAGAAAGCGTGTGTTTTCTGTTTCCTCATCTTGTTCAGAAAGCGCTGGGTGTTGTTTCCACCAGAGGATTCCAGAGGCATGTACCCAACCCGCATCCCTTACGAGGAGTCCAGTGTGTTCAGCCAGGTTGACCTGGCCCGCCCCGACCTGGGCAAATTTCCCCTCTTCAAGGTCAGCTTCTGCTTTGTGGTTATTTCCTTCAGCTTGTTATGGTTAATTATAGATTCTGGGGCCTGGTCACGGAAAGGGGTATTTTCCACACAGGCATGCAGTATGTCACAGCATACGCAGTAAATACACATGCAAGCATGCCTGAATGCATGCATGCATGCAAGCACACACACACACATGTGACTGCACATATGTACACACACATAGCACTCACACACACATAGCACTCACACACACACAAAACACATGCACACACACACGCCATCAACACACACCACAATGTTAAAATGTACCAACCCCGTGGTGCATATACCACACATCATTAACGTGTTGCAGACCGTGCAGCACACCAACACCACAACACACCAACACACATTACACCTCACAAAGTTAGGTTTTAGAAATGTTCCAGCATGTAACTGTTTTGTAGGGCATTGTCACTTAGACTGTGTCATGTTCTAAGTATAGGACCTGGAGCATGGTCACAGAAAGGCCAAGTGTTCTAAGTATACCTGGACACTGGTAGCATGTAGTTGTAGAAACGGCTTAGTTCCCAGAACAGGCCAGGTGTTCTAAGTATACCTGGACTCTAGTAGCATTGTATTGTACAGCTGTTATGTCACGAACAGGCCAGTGTGTTTAAGTTTTACCTGGACACTAGTGGCATTGTATTACCTGTTGTTTCAGAAAGGCCAGGTGTTCTAAGTATACCTGGACACTAGTGGCATTGTATTACCTGTTTTTTCCCAGAAAGGCCTGGGGGTTCTAAGTATACCTGGACACTAGTGGCATTGTATTACCTGTTGTTTCAGAAAGGCCAGATGTTCAAGAACCTGGCACTAGTGATTGTATTACCTGTTGTTTCAAAAGGCATGTTCTAAGTATACCTGGACACTAGTGGCATTGTATTACCTGTTGTTTCAGAAAGGTCTAAAAGCTGTTTCTATGTATACCTGGACAGCTAGTGCATTGTCATTACCTGTGTTTCAAAGGCCTAAGTACGAAGTGGTCTATGTAGTTGCCTGCTTTGCCTGTGCCAGGAAGTGCTCCTGTTGACGCAGCCCAGACAGCCACCTGACTCTCACCAGTCCTGAATAGACTTCTAAGTATACCTGACACTAGTGGCATTGTATTACCCTGTTGTTTTGGAAAGGCCAGGTGTTCTAAGTATACCTGGACACTAGTGGCATTGTATTACCTGTTGTTTTGGAAAGGCCAGGCATTCTAAGTATACCTGGACACTAGTGGCATTGTATTACCTGTTGTTTCAGAAAGGCCAAGTGTTCTAAGTATACCTGGACACTAGTGGCATTGTATTACCTGTTGTTTCCAGGTGTTGTATACCTAGTACCTGGACACTAGTGGCATTGTATTACCTGTTGTTTCCAGGTGTTATATACCTAGTACCTGGACACTAATGGCATTGTATTATCTGTTGTTTCCAGGTGTTGTATACCCAGTACCTGGACAGCGGTGGCACTGTATTACCTGTTGTTTCCAGGTGTTGTATACCTGTACACTAGTGGCATTGTATTGTTGCAGAAAGGCCGGCCAGTAGTGGTCACCCTAGAACCAGGCCAGGTGTTGTATGTTCCCAGACACTGGTGGCATTATGTTACCTGTACACAGGTGGCAGTCAGCATCAACACCTGGGTGGAAATGGTAAGTGGAAGCAACCATTGCATGCTCTGGTGTGTTAATATTAACTCCAAAATACTTGTCTGTCTTCTGTAATGGAAATGGCATTGGCTGTTTTGGGAGTTTTTTGCACTTGCATGAGACCCACTGCTGAGAGTGCTGCATTCTCAAAGGGTCCTTTTAAGACCGAAGCAGGTCAGACTGTAGCCTTGCATGCTTTGCCTGTTGCCAGGAGTGCTGTCTGTCTGATTTCTTCTGCCTTCCAGATTCATTTAACTTGATTTTTCTCCAGTGCTCCTCAAATTAATTTGTGTGTAATAGTGAATCAGACTTGTGACTGATGAATTTGATTTCAGCCTGACAGCATTTGTGGCGACTGGTTGGTTAAACTTGTTTGACGCCAAGTTGTCTCTGAAGGGGTACTGGCAGGGACCCCGGGAGGTGGGGGAAGAGGGAATGTGACATAGTGGAATAACCTTAATACAAACTCCTTTAAAATGAATTCTGTTTAGAATGTGTTGTCATGCTATCTACATATGTCTCTGTTGTAATGTAGCATGCCTATTTTGTGTGTGTGTAAATGTGTATGTTTGTGTGGTGTGTGTTTTTCATCTCTGGGTTTATGTTGTGTGTGTGTGTCTGTGCATGTGCATGGTGTGTTTTTCATCTCTGGGTGGATGGGTGTGTAGTATGCACATGTTTTATCATCTGTGTGCGCGTGTTTATCATCTGTGTGCGCATGTGCGTGTGTGTAGACCGAGGACAACAGCAGTCGACTGGAGGAGGCTGTGACGCGAATCCTGGCATCCTCTCTCATCCCTCACCTGTCTCAGACTGCCGGCCCCACAGCTGAAGATGACTGGGTCAATCCAACAGAGGTAATCTTTGCCTTTTTTTTTCTTCTTTTATAGAGTGTCCAATTTCAACACGATGAAGATCCTTGGTGACCTTGCTTTGAACTTACTTCGAGCTCATGAAGGAAGTGGAATGGCATTAACTGTCAAACGAGTTGTCAGCTTACTTCCCCACAAATCTGAGGACGTACCTCTTGTGGAGTTTATATACCTTGTATTTACACGCATGCCAGGTGAGAGTTACCACAGGCAACTCAGGTCTTTGTTGTTATACTTGTTACACATTTTGAGCGCTAGATAACTCCCTTGCGTGTTGATTACTTCCCCACATCATTCTACGTTTGTGGCCACAGTGTTACACATTTTGAGCGCTAGTTAACTCCCTTGAGCGCTAGTTAACTCCCTTGCATGTTGATTACTTCCCCACAACATTCTACGCTTGTAGCCACAGTGTTACACATTTTGAGCGCTAGTTAACTCCCTTGAGCGCTAGTTAACTCCCTTGCATGTTGATTACTTCCCCACAACATTCTACGCTTGTGGCCACAGTGTTACACATTTTGAGCGCTAGTTAACTCCCTTGTGTGTTGGTTACTTCCCCACAACATTCTATGCTTGTGGCCACACAGGTAAACTGCGGATCTTTTGTGTATGGAAGATGGCTCATCCCCAACCTGCAGTGGAAACCCTGATAACAGACCCTCCTAAAAATTGAAAACAGAGAATGGCCGTAAAAGAGGAGGAAGAATCAGAGCGGCAGAGTGTTTGAGGCAAATTGTTCCTATAAAGCGCTATAGTTTGGAATCTGTTTGTTTTTTAACCACAGGTATTGTGTGCTGACAAAATGTGTATCTCCCTGTCATAACCGTACTGGTTGACTGGGCGTAAAACACCAAGTTACTTACTTACTCATCACAGGTTCTACTTTGTAGAAGGATTTAACCCAACTCTCTCCTACACTCTTCTTCCATAGCTTCGTTTATGTCTGCCCTCAAGACCATCTTTTCTCCTGCTTGCCTGTGTGTGTGTGTGTGTGTGTCTCCCTGTGTGTGTGTGTGTCCATGTGTGTGTGTGTGTCCACGTGTCTGTGCGTGTTTGTGTGCCTGTGTGTGTTTGTGGGCATTGTTGTGTGCATGCATTTGTGTGTGTGTATGTGTGTGCATGCACATGTTATTGTTGGAAGCAATGTAAAAGGTGTTTAATAAAGTACTTTAGTTCATGTAATTAGGATTTCATTGTGGCTTTGGTTCTGTATCCATTTTGTTGACCCTGTTGTTTTTGTATTGTGCACTTCAGGCTCACATTAGCTGTAAGCGCCTATAAGAACTCTTTTACACTGCATGTCGTTAACAACTGAATGATTCCAGTTTTGCTTCTTTTCGCAGGAGCTTGAGTCAGCGTCGTCAAACATGCAGTACCTGAAAGCTGCGCTGCTGCCGTGGCAACAAGCTCTTATGCAGGACTCTGCTGCACGGACTGGCGCTGAGCTGAACACTTCCAGCGTTGCACGCCCTGCAGATTCGTGTGCATCACCGATACAGTCTTCTGTTTCTGCCGAACTGGATCACAGCCATGTGCAAAGTTTTGCTGGAACAGCCAAAGACAACTCAGATTCTGGGAAAACCAACAAGCAGGGTGTGGCTTCAGATGCCAGAAGAGCCTGCCTGGAGGGAGCACAAAGCGAACAAAGGTCTTCTGTTTCTGCCGAACTGGATCACAGCCGTGCGCAAAGTTGTGCTGGAACAACCACAGACAACACGGGTCCCAGGAACACAAACAAACACTCAGATCTGAACACAGCTGTGAGCAGTGAACACCCAGATCTGAGCACAGCTGCAGGAACAGTGTCAGTGGGTGCCAGTGGCAACCAAAAGTCCAGTCCACAGAAACATTCAGAGCTGAAGACAGTTTCAACACAAGAAAACACAACAGAGCAGGTAGATTCAAGTTTGAAGGTAGCTTCACTTCAAGAAGAAAAGACTGACCAGAGGATATCTAACAGAAATGCACGACTTCTTCAACTGGCCCGAGCTTTACAGCACAGCACAGTGCGCTGTGTGAACTCCCCTTTTGCTCTGTCTGAACTTTGCCTGGGAACCTTGGAATCCAGCACCGCTCAGACACCCACCCTTCCTAACACTGATACAGCTGGAGACCTGAAAAGCAAACACACGGCTGCTGTCCCTAGAAAGAGAAAAAATCCCGAGGGCACGGAAAATGGTGATGGTCCAGGTGGTCAGAGCGATCAAGAATCCTGTCCTGAACGGAAGAAAATATTCTGCGCCAGAGAAAACAAGGAAGGCAGAGATATCAGCACGCCTGGTGCATGCAGTGAAAGAGCAACAGGAACAAGGGGAGAGGGCTCCGCAGGGGAAGCCTGCATGGATGCAAGGTCACCCGAGTCAGAGTTGTCGGTCTTTGTTCCGAGACCATGCTGCCTTGAAGAGTACCTGAAGTTAATCAAGCGTTCAGATCAGGAAGACCAGGGGACGTCTTCCTGTCTGGAGGAAGATATCGAAGACGGTGCAGCCGAAGGCAGTGCAGGGGAGGAAGGTGAAGGTAAATGTCTCGCTGGTGTGCAAGAGGCGTTGCTGAAAAGCGTGCTGCACCCCGACGTTGTGAAATTAATTGTGGAGAAGCTCAAGGAACATGTTTGAGTTTGACACAAGCGAACATAAGTTTGTTCATTGTGTGTCACTTGCCTTTTTCTTCTTATACCTTTTGTGGTTGCGCTGATGGAGTCTGTAAGTCCTGTCACCCTCCCCCCCCCCCAGCTCACCCTGATATAACTGTCATGGTTGACATGGCGTAAAACAAGTTACTTTTTGCCCCCCCCCCCCCCCCCCCCACACACCCCACCCCATGAGATAGCTTGTTTCTGAGAACATGACATCACACGAGCATGTGTATTTACCAGACATTTTTTAATGTTTCATTAGAGAAAATATTAAAATCTGTGAAGAAAATTTGAAAAAATGCAGTTGTTATCAATAAAAAATAAAATAAAAACAAGCAAATGCATGTGCCTGCATGCATGCATGCACACACACACATGACCAGAAATGTAAGAAACTAAGATCATTATATATATATTTAGATTTGTTCTTAAAAATTGCAAATACCTGTGAAAATCAGCAATACATTTTTGCACACATAAATTTGTGGCTACCTGACGATGGCTAAAGAGGCAAGTTCGCAAAGGCCACAGGAACTTCCATGAATGTTTTTCATTTGCGAACAGAAATGTAGCTGCAAAATCTCTTATAAATGCCTTTCATTTGCGAACAATAAATGTAGATGCAAAATCTCCTACATAAATGTTTCGCATTTGCGTACACAAAATAGAGCTTCAAAAACTGTGGCACCAGGGTCCAGAGTATTTGAAACAGACCACATAACTGTATTTCAGATACAGATAGACTCCATAGTTCAGGAGCTGTGTGAGAGTCGAGGTGGCCATCCTGGGCTGTCCGTCCTAACGAGCCTTCTGGTTTCCGTGGACGTAAAGCTATATTGAACCATGCTTCGGCATTGGTCTCAGCTTGTCCCTAATATGTCAACTGACATCTGAGGACATTAAGTAACACTACCTACCTACCTACCAGATAGACTTAAAAACATAATTTGCTTGCATACACTTGCACATGCACATATACTTTTTGAGGTCATATGAAGGACAGAATCTTTTGTAATGTAATAAGAGCACCAAATTCACACATTTTTTTTTTTTTTTTTTAAAGTCATGATTTGTATTTCAGTACAAAAGAACTGTGGAATGGGAAAAATGAAACAAGCTGCCAACTTTACTGTTGAAACCACTACACTAGAATACGACTTAAAAATTGTTAAACAGTTAACAGGAACAACAACAGTTATCTCTTGCATCAGCAATGTACTTAGAACTGAGAGACTGTGGGGTTTGAATCCTGAGTGGGAAAATTCTCCCTCTCTTTCCTGGGTCTTGGTCCTCTTTGTAAAAAAGAAAAAGAAAAAAAGAGAAAGTCACAAAAACATGACCAAGCGCACTGCCATTTTGTGCTTAGCAATCTGCATCAATGACATCATGAACAAAGGTTACCGAACACTGTTTACCCATGCATGTGAGTGTAACGGTACAAATGATTGTAGGCACAGCAGTAGATGTTGTCAATAAACAAATATAAACTAATATATATGCACAGGTATGCATATAGTACAAACGTGACAGTAGGCCATATCATTACTATACACTAATGCATATGTAACACTGCAAAATAACAGTGTGCATTGGAATCAGGCTGAAATATTATCACAGATGTGCAAAAACCTTTCAATCAAACCGAAATGTGCCCCCGAAAAAATGGCCACATTATTGTGCAATGTCCCACATTTTTTTTACTGTTCAGCTGCAAACTAAAACCTTAGCAGGTGTATTAAAGTAAAAGTCCAAGGTTTTTAATGACCATCAAAATGATTGACAAATGAGTCACTAGTTTCAGATTTAATGAAATAAAAAATAAAAATAAATGTTTCATTGGGTTTTTAATCGATTTTATTTTCTGTAGGCTGGCTGAGACTACAGTTTCAGGTTCTCCATCAGTCACGTGACTTTCCCGGAAGTGACATCAGTCTGGGGAGTCAGTGCGGTTGCCATCTTAGATTCTTCAGTAAACTGTGTATGCGTGTGGTCACAAAAAAGTTAACTATGCCGGCCTACTGTGTTGCCGCGAACTGTAACAATTTGCAGACGACCCCAGGTATAACAATGCACGAGCTCCCACGCAATCGACCCACAGTGAGGCGAAAGTGGATTAAATTTATACAATTCAAACGAGCTGACTTTCTTGCTGCGCCGCATCACGCCCATTTGTGTAGTGAGCACTTCAGTGAGTGCAATTTCGCAAACCCCATGGAATACCGCATGGGGTTTGCTTCGAAGCTGACATGATGTTCCGGTACTCTTTCAAAATCCTACCTGACAGGCTCAAACTGATACGGCTGTATCCTTGTGGGTCTCTCGGGCAAAGTATCAGTTTCGTCTTCGGAGCTCAAGTTGGCCATTTTGCAGCGACTCCCCAGAGTGACGTAGTAGGCATATGGTCACGTGATTTGGGCGTCATGGCAACGCTTTGATACGACAGAAAATGGCTTTTTTCATGCATTTATAACCCTCAGATCACAGTTTCACCTACATCATCGTTCTCAGCGAGCTTTAACGGAAATCGTGTCAAAAATCACCCCTAACCTTGGACTTGTCCTTTAATTTTTAGCACATCACATAATTTTTCACATAACACACAAACAAAAAAGAAATCGCAGTAAAAACTAAATGTCCCCATTCTTCATTTCCTATTTATAAACAGTTTTAATTCAGTCAAGTCTGTTTCTGGAAAAAATCACAAAAACACAGACTTGACCAAATTACAATGGTTCATAAACACAAAGTTAATACATAAAGTTAACTGGCACATACACTGACTAGGCAGCAAGCTGCTCTAAGCTTATAGACTACCATACAGTGTTCTGATTCTTCATTTCGTGTTTATAAACAGTTGTAATTCAGTAATTCAGTCCGTTTCTGAAGAAGAAAAAGTCACAAAACCACACACACTCGACTGAATTACAATGGTTCATAAAAACAAAGTTAACTGCCACACACACTGGCAAGGCTCTAAGCGTTCACAGCCATGGCTGCCACACACACTGGCAAGGCTCTAAGCGTTCACAGCCACGGCTGCCACACACACTCGCAAGGCTCTAAGCGTTCACAGCCATGGCTGCCACACACACTGGCAAGGCTCTAAGCGTTCACAGCCATGGCTGCCACACGCTGTCAAGGCTCTAAGTGTTCACAGCCATGGCTGCCACGCACGCTGGCAAGGCTATAAGCGTTCACAGCCATGGCTGCCACACGCCGCCATGCTTGAAAGGATTTCCATTCGGATCCACTGGTTTATTGTTGGGCGGAACCATGGTGGCACGATACTCGTCCAACCGTTTCAGAAGCTGCTGAACCACGTCTGGGTGCTGAGCCGCCACATTGTTAAACTCACAGGGGTCGGACGGGATGTGAAACAGGCATGGCGATTTCTCGGGCACGCAGTTGAAGGACGCATTCAGGGGCTGCTTCCCACATTCTACAATAATCGGTGAGCCGTGACCGTTCCCGTTTTTCTCAGATTTACCCCTGCTGGAAGCAGAAGGAACATACTTGTGGTTGTAAGCCTTCAACTCCGAGCTAAATTTCAGCTCGGTGTCACTTTTGCTTCCATCTTCGGAAACTTCTGGAGGGGGGTACCAGCCATTGTCATTACGGGAGATGCGCCCCATCACCAGCTTGAAGTCCCCAACGCGAACGGCAGCAAATTTATTCACCGGGTCGATGTTGTGCAACACTTCTTTCCTGACGGCAGGGCCGTTCTCCATCAGCATGTTGAACATGTCGAAGCCGTCTTGATTCTTCAACGTCGAAGGGTCGCCACCGGCTGCGTGGAACAGGGTCAGAAGCCAGTCGGTGACGTGGAAGAAGTTCTCGGAGATGTAGCTGTGGTTGCCTAGCAACGGGCTGTTAATGAATCCGACGCCGCGGACCCCTCCTTCCCACATGGTGTTCTTGACCCCCCTGAAACAGGCGTGCCAGGATTAAAACAAAAACTCTGATTTTAAAAGATTGTTCAACAGGCCCAAATCAGTCAAAGCCTAAAATGTCAAATGGGCAAAATGGCCCTGGCAACAAGCTGAGCATCAGATTCACCTGAGGGGCCAGCTGCAGGCAGCGTTGCCATCATATCCATTGGTGGGTCTGCCATTGTCGGTGGTGAAAACGATAATGGTGTTGTTCAACAGGCCAGCATCCATCAAAGCCTAAACTGTGTAATGGGCACAATAGCCCTGGCAACAAGCTGAGCATCAAAGTTACCTGAGGGGCCAGTTGCAGGCAGCGTTGCCGTCATATCCATTGGTGGGTCCGCCATTGTCGCTGGTGAAAACGATAATGGTGTTGTTCAACAGGCAAGCATCTGTTCAAAGCCTAAACTGTCTAATGGGCACAGTAGCCCTGGCAACAAGCTGAGCATCAAAGTTACCTGAGGGGCCAGTTGCAGGCAGCGTTGCCGTCATATCCATTGGTGGGTCCGCCATTGTCGGTGGTGAAAACGATAATGGTGTTGTTCAACAAGCCTGCGTCCGTCAAAGCCGCCACCACACGTCCCACAGAGTCGTCTAGGGCAGACACCATGCCTTAAAATGCAAAAATACGACGATGCAGGATGGGAAATATATATATAGGAATAGGTTTTTCTTCCTGCTTCTTCTCTCTTTTTCTTTTTTAGTGTGCAAACAGCTTTTAACGGGTATTGCTTACTAGTTGTAAAAGCACGTGATGTACTAGTTCTAATTCATCAAAAAGAGTGTGCGTTACTCTCTGGTGCAGCTAGATCTAGTTCTTCCCCTTTTCGTAGGTGTGCTTTCATTATCTCTCTTTATATATATATACAAATGAATGAAAATATATCTTTGCATTTGGCTGACAGTTCAGCAACAACAAAAATCCCAACTCCTCAACTCCAACCTGCTCATCATCACAACTGATTGATGCCAGATCCCGTGTATCATGGCTGCGGAAAAGCATGCCGTGATTCAGTTGGTGCATCTCTAGGTGATGTATGCGTCAGGCATACCATTTTGTCACACCCTAAACTGGTGTTCACCATCTCTAGGTGATGCATGCGTCAGGCACACCATTTTCTCACACCCTAAGTCACAAACTGGTGTTTACCATCTCTAGGTGATGCATGCGTCAGGCACACCATTTTCTCACACCCTAAGTCACCAACTGGTGTTTACCATCTCTAGGTGATGCATGCGTCAGGCACACCATTTTGTCACACCCTAAGTCACAAACTGGTGTTTACCATCTCTAGGTGATGCATGCGTCAGGCACACCATTTTCTCACACCCTAAGTCACAAACTGGTGTTTACACATTTCGCATTCTTGGGAAGTAGCACAGGAACAGCGCACACTCAGGTCAACAGTCAACAGCGTTCCCCACGAAAACAGCCGCAAGCCTTGCACATAAAATGACTGCATGCTCTGCACATGAAATGACTGCATGCCCTGCACATGAAATGACTGCATGCCCTGCACATGAAATGACCACAAGGCTTGAACATAAAACCACCACATGCCCTACACATAAAACCATCACAAGCCTTGCACATAAAACAAACACATTCCCTACACATAAAATGACCACATTCCCTGCACATAAAAACACCACATGCCCTGCACATAGAAACACACACGGCATGCCCTGCACATAAAATGACCACAAGCCTTGCACGTAAAATGACCACCAGCCTTGCACATAAAACAACCATATTCCCTGCACATAAAACAACCACAAGGCTTGCACATAAAACAACCACATGCCCTGCACATGCATGCCCTGCACACAAAATGACCACAAGCCTTGCACATAAAACAACCATATTCCCTGCACATAAAACAACCACAAGGCTTGCACATAAAACAACCACATGCCCTGCACATAAAAAAAACCACCGCATGCTCTGCACATATAATGACCACAAGCCTTCACATAAAAAACTCACATGCCCTGCACATAAAACAACAGTATACCTTACACATAAAAAAAACATACCTTGCACATAAAAAAACTCCATAAAATGACCAGAAGCCTTGAACATGGAGCAACCACATACCCCGACATAAAATGACCAGAAGCCTTGAACATAAAGCAACCACATACCCTGACATAAAATGACCACAAGCCTTGCACGATTCCCTGTCCAAACATGTTTTTAATAAGCAACGTCATCAAAAATCTCTTCCCTTTTGAGCTGAAAAAGAATGAATTCACACCGGGTCCCCACCAACCTGCGAAAATTCTCCGTCTGACATCGTGGATCTTGTTGGTGAAGCGGTCGACGTATTTCTGGGGGACCTGCACGGGATCCGGGCCATTCCCAGCATGCACTGCCTGGTGGGCCAGGTACAGGAACAGCGGCTGTAGGTGCAGGAAAACAGTACAACTGGCTTCTTTTTTTTTTAAACTGCAATGCATGCATGCATACAGTAAGTGTGAATGCTATTTCAACATCCCAGGTGTCATGAGACTTGATTGATTAATTGATTGATGATCACTTATATAGCGCTATTCTCCGCTCTCTTGAGCAGACTCACTGCGCTCGCATGTGGTGCTACATGAGAGACAAGCTTTTTATAGCACGTTTTTTTTAAATATCCACGAAGTGTACTTACAGTGCTGGCATGGCTGGTGCCACATGAAACTGCAGCCATCTCGGCGCAAGTTCAGTGTACACCATACAACCATGCACCATGTCACTTCATGCAAAGCCACATAGTAAGGTGTATGCGTGTTTAGCTGTAACCTGCCACCTGCACCTTTGGCAGAATACCGGGATCTTTTATGTGCTACTGCAGTAACACGGGGGTGGAATGGATACCGAAATTAGAGTCAGCACAGAAAGTCGACCCTGGAGAAGAAAATTCTCCTGCCGCTCCTGCAGGGATCTGAACCTGCAACCTTTCAGTCACGAGTCCGGTGCTCTAACCACTGAGCTATCCCCGCCTATGCATGGGCCACAACCGACTCAATGCCCAAATGTTCAAGAAAATGAAGCTGGCACCATCACCAATCTGCAACTGCGGTCTTGAAGACCAGACGGCCGAACATAATCTGCAGAGATGCCCGCTTCTGCAGACGGCAAGAACAAATGTTTGGCCAACGGCAGTCCAGCTGCACACCAAACTCTACGGCAGCAAGGAGGAACTGGAGAAGACAGCCACATTCATCTTGCAGACTGGGCTCTCAGTGTAGCAGCGATCGAGAAGAAGAACATCCCAGGTAACTGAGTCATTTCAGCCAAATCGGGGAAACAGTTGAACAAACACACCAGCTCAGCTAGTGAGTGTGCGTGTGTGTTGGGGAGGAGAGGGGGTGTGGGGGGGGTGATGACCCATTTGTGTTGTTTCACTTTTCATACTGCCGTTTGCGCAAAGAAAAAATGACCACACCCTCAGACCACATCCTACAGACATGAACACACCCACACAATCCTACTGAAATGACCAAATCACAACCCTACTGACATGAACACACCCACACACACAATCCTACTGAAATGACCAAATCACCACAACCCTACTGACATGAACACACCCACACACACAATCCTACTGAAATGACCAAATCACCACAACCCTACTGACATGAACACACCCAACACACAATCCTACTGAAATGACCAAATCACCACAACCCTACTGACATGAACACACCCACACACACAATCCTACTGAAATGACCAAATCACCACAACCCTACTGACATGAACACACCCACACACACAATCCTACTGAAATGACCAAATCACCACAACCCTACTGACATGAACACACCCACACACACAATCCTACTGAAATGACCAAATCACCACAACCCTACTGACATGAACACACACACACACACAATCCTACTCAAATGACCATGCCCTCACAATCCTACTGACATGAACACACACACACATACATAATCCTACGAAATGACCAAATCATCATACCCCTACTGACATGACACACCCACACACACAATCCTACTGAAATGACAATCACCACAACCCTACTGACATGAACACACACACACACACAATCCTACTCAAATGACCATGCCCTCACAATCCTACTGACATGAACACACACACACACATAATCCTACTAAACTGACCACACCCAAACAATCACTGCAATGACCACACCCAGACAATCCTACAAACAGGACCATTGGTTTAAACAAAATTTTATTCATTCATCGTAATCATAAGCTCCACAAATAAGTACAGGAAACACAAAAGCAATATGCTTATTTGAGTGTTACCTATAGATAAAATGATAATCACACAGACATTTACGATGGCAAGATGACCATTCTTAGTACTCTTACCCCCTACATGAGATACTGGCGCACCCTACTAATCCTACTGACATCACCAATCTTACCTCTGATGGATCATGTGTTGAAATGATTCGCTCAGCCTCCTGTGTGTACATTTCTGTTGAAAAATTGCCGTTCACATCCCATAATGCTTCTCCATTTCTGTGAATGTCTAAGCCATAGAATCCACTCTGAAAAATAGCAACACACCCATTTTATAGATACAGAGACCACCCTGATGAGAGACCACCCTGATGAGAAACCACCCTGATGAGAGACCACCCTGATGAGAAACCACCCTGATGAGAGACCACCCTGATGAGAGACCACCCTGATGAGAAACCACCCTGATGAGAGACCACCCTGATGAGAGACCACCCTGATGAGAGACCACCCTTGTGGGAGACCACCCTGATGAAAGACAACAATGATGAGAGGCCTGGTGAGAAACCACCCTGATGAGAAACCACCCTGATGAGAAACCACCCTGATGAGAGGCCACCCTGATGAGAGACCACCCTGATGAGAGACCACCCTGATGAGAGAGATCACCCTGATGAGAGACCACCCTGATGAGAGACCACCCTGTAAACCACCATGAGGACCTGATGAGAGATCACCCTGATGAGAGACCACCCTGATGAAAGACCACCCTGATGGAGACCACCTGATGAAACCACCCTGGTGAGAGACCACCCTGATGAAACCTGTAGAACCACCCTGATGAGAGACCACCCTGATGAGAGACCACCCTGATGAGAAACCACCCTGGTGAGAGACCACCCTGATGAGAGACCACCCTGATGAGAGACCACCCTGATGAGAAACTACCCTGGTGAGAGACCACCCTGATGAGAGACCACCCTGGTGAGAAACCACCCTGATGACAAACCACCCTGATGAGAGACCACCCTGACAAAAAGACCACCTTGATCAGAGACCACCCTGGTGAGACACCACCCAGGTGAGAGACCACCCTGACAAAATGACTACCTGATGAGAGACCACCCTGATGAGAGACCACCCTTATGAGAGAGACCACCCTGATGAGAGATCATCCTGATGAGACCACCCTGATGATAGATCACCCTGACAAAAAAAAACTAGCCAATGAGAGACCACCCTGACAAAAAGACTCCCTGATGAGAGACCACCCTGATGAGAGACAACCCTTATGAGAGATCACCCTGATGAGACCACCCTGATGAGAGATCACCTGATGAGAGATCACCCTGAGAGACCACCCTTATGACAGACCACCCTGATGAGAGACCACCCTTATGAGAGACCACCCTGATGAGAGACCACCCTTATGAGAGAGACCACCCTGATGAGACCACCCTGATGAGAGATCACCCTGGTGACAGACCACCCTGATGAGAGAGACCACCCTGATGAGAGACCACCCTTATGACAGACCACCCTTATGACAGAGATCAACCTGATGAGAGACCACCCTGATGAGAGTCCACCCTGATGAGAGACCACCCTTATGACAGACACCAACCTGATGAGAGATCACCCTGATGAGACCACCCTGATCAGAGATCACCCTGACAAAAAAAAAACTAGCCAATGAGAGACCACCCTGACAAAAAGACCACCTTGATCAGAGGTGAGATACCACCCAGGTGAGAGACCACCCTAACAAAAAGACTACATGGTGAGAGACCACCCTGTTGAGAGACCACCCTGACAAAAAGATTACCCAATGAGAGACCACCTTGGTGAGAGACCACCCTGACAAAAAGACCACTCTGACAGAAAGACCACCCTGGTGAGAGATCACCTGACAAAAATACCATCTAATGAGAAACCACCCTGATGCGAGACCACACTTCTTTCAAGACCATTTCTTCTTTTTAAATCTTTCCTCTTCACATTGTCACAAAGATGAACACCTAACCAAAGAGTGACTGGTTTTCACAGTGTTCCTAAAACTGTGCTTCAACTGTACCCACATCCTGTGCCTCGTGGTCGAAGTAGTCCTCGTGCCCTGTGTAGTAGCCAAAGTGAGTCTCGAACCCGCGGTTGGTGGGCAGGTAAGGCTCTGCAAAGAACCCCAGGTGCCACTGTTGACAGAAAGAGAGCATAATCTTTGTTCAGTGCTATTGATTCAGTAAGTGAACGTTGACATTTGCACACTGTATGCACACACCCACACTGACAGTAATACAGGCACGGTTGTAATATTTTCAAGTCTTTAATAATTCAATTTACCATCTACTTTAAATATAAAAAGAAAACCATCTAATACTTGTGTACAGTATACAGTTATGTGAAACACAGCTGTTTTATTTGCATAATAATGATAACTTACATTATAAAGTACCTTTTCTCACAGAAGCTCAAAGCACTTTACAATTATTGACAACATTTACAATGACAAAATACAAAAGTGCCACAGACTCATCGAGTCAAGCAGATATAACCTGCTCATAACACACACACACACACACACACACACACACACACACACACACACACACACACACACAACACACACACATCAACACATCAACAGCAGAACATCATAAGACAAGCACGACAAAATCTCATCATTTCAGAACGTGTTAAGAAAGGCACGAAGAAATTTCTTTGAGAGTTTTGGGGCAAAGTAAGAGAAAATGTACTCAGAAAAGCAATAAGAAGAACAAAACAGACCCCGAAAAAATATAAACAAATAAAAGCTGAAATAAAACAAAGCAAAATGAAGCAAAAGCAGCATGGAAAGACTCAAAGAGTGATTACTATGTGTGTCTAATAATAATCATAATAATAAAAGTATTCATAAAGTGCAAAATCTTGTCTACATAGACTATTCTGAACATGTACAAGCACACCCACAGACACCCACACACACAAGCATATTGACTATAGACTATTCTGAACATATACAAGCACACCCACCGACACCCACACACACAAGCATATTGACTATACAAAACTTAATTTATACACAGCTTAAAACAGGCAGCAGAGATCTGAGACAGATGAAGAGATGGATGAAGACATCAGCACAGAATGGAAAACCTGGGAGGTCTAAAGTTTTGGGAAAAGAAATGTCTTCAGGTTTGATGTAAAGGGGTCGAGAGAGGGTTTCTGTCGGAGAGGAAGGGGAAGGTCATTCCACGTAGATGGACCGAAAACAGAAAAGGCGTGGGAACCAACAGCGGAAAGTCTGGTGCGAGAAATCTGGAGGCTGAGATCACCTGAAGCAGAGCGGAGAGTGCAGGAGGGTGTGTAAAGCTGAAGACAGTCACAGAGATAAGACGGAGTAGTGCGTGTGAAACATTCGTAGCAGAGAGAGTCAAGTCTACCTTTCCAACAATGTGCCGTCTGTACCCCAGAGTCTGAAGGTGCTGAGCCATGGTGGTTTCCTTCAGAGGCAGGCCGTAGGGAGTGGCGCCGCCAATGACCCCAACCTGCATCCCTGCAACACAGTTGTGTAACTGGCATTGTAATGAATCGACGCACAAGGCATTAGTTAGCGCTCAAAATACTTAACACAAGTACAACAACAAAGGCCTGAGTCGCCTACTGTAACTCTCACCTGGAATGCGTGTAAATACAAGGTACATAAACTCCACCAGAGGTACATCCTCTTTGTTCTTGTACTTGTGTTACGTATTTCGAGCACTAATTAACTCCCTTGTGTGTTGATTTTGTTTGAGCACTCCGGGCCTCATTCTGTTTCTGGTTTTCAGCATTATAATGATTTCGTGCAAATCTTCAAATTTCTCTTTTTTGTTATGCATCACAGCCTTTCTCTCCATGCCTTCAAAACTGATCTTTGAAACTTACCTCTTCAAACCAGCATACCATATAGCCTATTTTTCAATGTTTTTCCAAGTGTGTGTGTGTGTGTCAGTGAGTGTGTGTATGCGTATGTCTGTATGCGTGTGTGTATGTGTATGTCTGTGTGTGTGAGATCATATGATGTGTGTGTGTGTGTGTTTCACCATGATTTGTATGAACAAGTGTGTTTATTATTACATATTAACATATTTTTGTGTCATTGGTTGTGTCTGAGTATTATGTATACATGTGATGTATGCTTTTCTTTCATTAAATTGTAAGGCACTTTGAGTACCTGAAAGCACTTTACAAATTGCCTATTAAGTATTATTATTATTACCATTATGAATAAAGGACATGTATTTATAACATACATAATCTATGAAGGCATATACATTATATATACAATACAGCGTTGGTGCTAGATGCTGCAGCTGCAGATATACAAACAAACAAAACATACAAAAAATAATAAGCATTTTCATACAAAGCATAGTCAAATACATGCACACACAAGATCGCAGACACATAGGATCATGCATACACACAATGCCGATAAAGCACAACACACACACACACACACACACACACACACACACACACACACACACACACACATGCACAGCCAATCAAAACTTGAAAGCGTTAGCAGTTTTCTGAAGAAAACCAAGGAGCATGCATTTACCTGTGTGTATGGGATGCCTGCCAGTCATGATGGCACTGCGTGTAGGAGAGCAGATGGGCGACACGTAATACTTGTTCAGGATAATGCCGCTGTATGCGAGTGCATCGATATTTGGTGTTGAGATTTCCGAGCCGTGGAATCCCACATCATCCCATCCCTGTTCATGACAAAGTTTGGAAGCTGCTATTTTTTCACACTAAAGAAAATGACTAATGACAAAAATGATAAACTTTGAGAAAGACAATTTAATATCAAATGATTGTTCTTGCTCTTCTATGATATAGGCAGTCACCATCCATTAAGCAGGAACTTCTTGGAGATTATGCTGGTGCATGTGTGTGTGTGTGTGCGTGTGTGTGTGTGTGTGTGTGTGTGTGCTGCCTGTTTTAAGTTGGGTGTAAATTAAGATTTGTACAGCCAGTATGCTCATGACATGAGTGAGGGTGCCTGAGTGTGAATGTGCGCATGTATGTGTGCTTGCATGCACTTAGAATAGTCTCTGCAGACAAGATTTTGTACTTTATAAATATACTTTATTGAACATTATATAATATTATGTTCAACTTCAATTTCAAATTTCGAGAACAAGTGCTCTTTGTGCACACCACTGTTCCCTCCTTTGCTTTTATTTTCAAAGTTTAAGGGCCTCAGATGATCAACAGATTATAGAACATACTCATACTCAGCTGCATGAAAAATGTAACGCTCTGACCCTTAAGTTAAACTCTCCAGCGTATTTAACTGACCAAATCGTCAGCCACAATGAAGACAATGTGGGGACGTGGAGAGGTGGCAGCCACATGAACTGCTGCCAAGGCAACCAACAACATTGTTTTCAAGACGGCCTCCATCTGAAACATAAAACACACCAATATTCAACAATTTGTATGTATACATGTATGTCTTACCACTACCAGCAAGCTGCAGATGCTAGACATGTTGTTAACCAGTATCATATGAAGTCATGGCACTTTGTTCATTATCTCAGACACTAATCATCTTCTGGTTTTTAATATGAACAGTAGCAGTATGTTCTTGTTGTTCTAGAGGGTGAATGGACGTTTAGCTGTAACCTGCCACATGCACTTTGGGCTCAATGACCTGAATCTTTTACGTGCTACTGCGGTAACGCGGGGACATCCTTTGGTCACATACCATTGACGTCTTGCCCTTGCCATATTTAAAAAGCTGCGTCTATTGCGGCCGAAGAGGTAATGCAAAGACTGTCTGAACTGTACGGTATCCCGATTCACAATTCTGTGCTAGATCTACTGTAGTTTAGTATGTTTACCCGTCGGGCGAGACCACCACAAAAAGAACGCTCCATGAAAAGCAGTTCAACTGAAGCTACACATATATTTAGCTGCATCATAGAAATCTTGTACTAGACTAATGTTTCAATCAGCATAGCGTGTTCACTGATGTAATCAACCCCTTACTTTTGTGAAGTATCACTTTACAAGCGTGTATACGCCTTCCAATAGTTTTGTCACGCGCTGAGTTTGTATTGTTTATAACCTAGAGTTATTCTCCTTGATAAGAAACTGATCTTTTTAGTAAATATTTATACAAAAATAGATTCACTGCTTCTTCTTCTTCTTCTTCTTCTTCTTCTTGCTGCTGTTGCTGCTGCTGCTGCTGTTTGTTTATTTTCATTTATAAACAAACAGAATCATTTTCTGACATTATTTATCTTTTGCTGGCATTGCTTTAGCGTAAGATAACTATAAGATATATAATATATATATATATATATATATATATATATATATATATATATATATATATATATATATATATATACACACACACAAAAACTGTGAGACTGGAGCATCCTGGACAAATCCAGTCTTTGCCAAGTCAACTGAGGAATTTAAAGGCCTCTTCTTGACCCATGGTCAAAAAGGAATAGAGAGCAGACTGTTTTTAGCTGTTTCTTAACATTCGATTTTTCAGGTTAATCTATTGATGTGGTCACTCCTGTCACTGATAATGTCAACATATCCAGTCAAGATGGACAGCAAACTCCAGGCACTGACTTACGACATCCTTCCTTTGGAGGAAGGTGCCGGAAAGCGATGCTCGGAGTGTGGATAGACAGCAGTGTTGTCAGCCAGTTCCATAGTTGGTTTTTGTTGTTGTTTATACTGTGTGTGTGGTTGTGTGTGTGTGTGTGTGTGTGTGTGTGTGTGTGTGTGTGTGTGTGTGTGTGTGTGTGTGTGTGTGTGTGTGTGTGTGTGAATAAATGTACTAAATTTTGTGCATGTATGGTAACAAACAAAACTAAGCGAAAATTCGTTTGGCATGCATTTTACATACCTTATTTGTATAGAGTAGTAAAGTTTTGGGGCGGATTTGCTAAAAAGTTGCTTTAAAGGGCATTCACTCTCAACACCTTCCACACTGCCGCCAAAACATAACTTTTTCTGTCGTCTGGAGGCATTGGTAAACTGCTGTTTGGTTGGTTATTGGGAGGGTACTCTGCATTCCCTTTTTCTTTGATTGTACTGGTTTGGGAGAAATTTTATTAATATCGTTTCGGGCCTTATTATTTTGTGTGTTTGATGGTGATACTGGTACTGGTACAGTGGTAGAACTTCTGCAGTTACATGATGCGGGTTTCAGTCTTTCACATAGTGGTAATCGTCTTACAAAAGTTACATGCATACAAATTACAGTGACATTGCTAGCCTAGTCTACCACTGTGAATGATGTCCGTTTTGACGAGTTGCCGACTGTGTTTGCCAGTGCGTTTCATGCTACACAGTATACAGTTAATAATCAGTTGTATACTATATGTTTTGAATTGCTTTAAAAAAAAAATTTAAGAGCGACGTCAAGAATATTGAACAGTTTTTGTTTGTTTATGTTTTCTTACAGTTTTTACTAGTTTTAGTTTTACAGGAGCACTGACACAGTGACACTGACAGTCTCTGCATCTGGCCCTTTGTCACTTGTGTCAGTATTATGTGTGGTGTGTGTGATGTGTATTCGTGCATGTGATCATCTTTGGCCAGGCCATAGGCATAGATAGTACTATAGTATTAGTAGGTAGTTCTCAATTCCAGCAACAGACCAGATTCTGGAGATGGAAAAAAAGAAGAAGAAAAAATAGACATTGATGCAGCTATGCATACCACCAGGTAATGTCTTATGTGCTGCAAACGTGCATCCTCCACCACCATTACCCCATTCCCCACCTCATGCACACTGACACTTTGACAGTGTTCACATATGCAAACATACACAGTAACTCATAGTACAGTAGTAGACTAGTATTTAGTAATAGTAGTAACGTAATATAGATGGAACACCCAGTGAATTTGTGTGCTTTTTTTTCTCTTTCATGCAGTGTACACTGCGATGTTTGCAGATCTATGACTGGATTTGGCTGCCTGAGCACTGTCTTGTGTTAACATCTTGACTTAAACTGGGAGTTGGACAGTCTGCTTGGTCACCATGGTGATGCATGTAGAACTGCAAGCAACATGCAGTGCACTGGGCTACCACGAGGGCAGCCAGTACATCAAGGAACCTGACTGTCTGGGTGAGTTATTTCTACTAATGTACTATGACCACAGTCGGTGTGTGCTGTGTGGGTCAAGGTTTGTGTTAACCAGTAATTTCCAGTATATTACCAACTAAGATCAGCAAGTACCACAAACAAAATAAGCAGTTGGTCAGACATACTGGCGTTTATTTTGTTTGATAGTAGTATCAACAACAACAAACAGCACAATGAGAGAGAGAGATTGCATGTTGTGTGTGTGTCCATGTGTGTGTTATATATGTGTGTATTCTAGACAGGAAAGGGAGCAGGGTGGTTGCTGGTACTTTGGTAGAGCTCTAGCAGCATTTGGCGGTTCAGTGAAGCTGGTTTGCACAAGTGAATGTCCTTTGTAATCTTTCACGTAAGAAGTCGCGAGAGGTTGCAGCGTCACTTCCAAGCTGATTTCTGAGTAGTCGTTTCACGTTGTGTACAACAATGGAAGTTGAACCTAGAATTGCAAAGCAGTACAAATGCCACCACTGTTGCAGTTGAAAAAATTACCAGGGAAAGGGGATGGAGGGTGGGAAAAAAGTGCCTTTGTGTCATTTTTTGCCTGACCAGAAGATCACAAGTTCGTGGCATGAGCAACAAGTTATTGCTTGTTGCCAGACACATTCTGACCTATAGAGTGGGCCTCCAAAAATGCCTTTAAAGTTGACAGTTTAAAATTTGCAAATTCACTGTCACTGCCTTCCATTGTGAAGAAAGTATGCACTGGAAGTAAAAGCAGCCAAAGGACTTAAGCAATGCCGGGCAGAAGTCAAGGGAGTTAACAACCCCACCTGAACTGCCCAATAGGCAGCCATGTATCTGAATTCTGACCAGTTACGATGATTGTCTCACCAGTTTCCGTGAACCACTTTCACCACTCTATAGATGTCACACCATTTAAAAAATGTTTAGCACAATCGCTGTGTGTGTGTAAGGCCCTGGGTGTATCATTGTATGTGTATGTAGGTGTGTCTGTGTGTGCACACATGTGTATACTGTAAAAGTGTGTGTATGCATGTGTGTTTGTGTGTAGTCTTCAATACACCTTTAGAATTTTTCCCATGAGAAGATACAGTCACTTTCCAGTGGAAAGCTTGCTGTTGGTATAACTCAGGCTGCGAGACATCAGATTTTTCCGTCAGCAGATGGAATTCAGAATCCACCAATTGAGCAGTGGCATAGCTCTTTTTTGAGAAGGAAAAAGTGTACAAAACTGTTAATTATTAAATGTATTTCACTTTTGTAGTATTTTCTAACTCTAACTTCTAAGACAGCCTTTTGGTGACAGTAACACTGTAAGTGTAACATGTTTCAGAATTTCTCTCAAACCCTATAGATATTTCAGAATCTAATGTCTGACAACAGTCATGCCTACTGTAGCACTAGCAGTAATTAATTACAGACCAGCTAACCACAGATAGTGAATACATGTAATGATGTATACATGTACCCATCATGAAGTAAGTGCCTATACATCAGTTTACAATAATTTTTCACGTGCAGAAACTGTGAAGGAGCTGATCCGATTTCTCCGCCGTGAGGATGACACGTGTGACATCAGGCGTCAGCTGGGGCATGCCCAGATCCTGCAGAAAGACCTGCTGCCATTGGTCAAGCAGCACCACAAGGACAAGCCTCTCTTTGACACAGTCATCAGGTGCAGTAGAAATTTAGCGACTCCGTGAATCCTGAACAGTGAACTGTACTTTTGTTTACCTTTGTTTTCCTTTTTTGCAGGTGATCTTTGTCATTGTTTCATTCTTGATCTAACTGTACTAGTTCAGTAGTTGGAATGTCTGTGTTGGGGGGGGCGGGCAGAATCATATAAGCTCTCTGAGTCTGAATCAGTGAATGTAGTGTTTTACTTGCTGTATAGTGTAACCCCAGAAATGTGTGTGTGTGTACATTTGTACCTGCAGACCTGTATACATCATTGCCTAAACTGGCTAAAGCCATAATGGTTATCATTGCCTAAACTGGCTAAAGCCATAATGGTTAATGTATGATAAAATAACACATTGTAACACTAACAATAATAGCGATTTACTGATGATGTGTGTACATTTGTACCTGCAGTCCTGTATGCATCATTGCCTAAAGGCGTAATACGTGATAAAATAACAGTACAGTGTAGCCGCTGTTTACAGATATCAGTAACACTAGCAGCTGTTTACTGATGATGTGTGTGTTGTGAAATGTGTCTGTGAGTGCAGACTGCTGGTCAATCTGACCCAGCCGGTGTTGGTGTGCTTCAACAACCAGCTGCCGGACGAGAAGACCCTGCGGCAATACTGCCTGGAGATCGAATCCCATCTTCAGCAGTACAAGGAGGTCAGCCCATGTGGAAGATCTTTTAAATGGCTTAATAACGATGATCTTGATAATTGAAGTATTTATAAAGCTAGATCCAAACACATGAAAGGTTCAAAATAATGCTATTTATTTCGACAAAACACAACATGTGAATTTTGGGGGTAATCCCCTTTATCAAGCTACAAAATCACACTTAAACAACAATTAAATGGTGAAAAATGAGATGGAGAGCTAATCCACTTATTTTGGGGGCGGGGGGGGTTAGCTATGTCTGTATTTATAAAGCACAAAATCTTGTTCATAGAGACTATTCTTAGCGCATACACACACACACATACACACAGGCACCTGCACGCACGAGCATACTGACTATACAATACTTGATTTACACACAACTTTAAAAAAAGCAGCAAACAGAGACTTGAGGTGGGGTGAGGATTGATAGTAATTTTGTATGAACAGTTACAGTGTACTTACATGTATCGAAACAGATGAAGTATTTTAGTTTGCATTATTGCCATGTCTTAAAGTTTAGCTTAAAATTAGTTTTGTATGCCTGTGCCTGTGGTCACTTAGTTAAGCATTTCAGGATAGGTTTCTCTTCAATTTTTTAAAATTATTCTATAATATCAAATGTGTCCATATTATCTTATTACACACAGCATGTGGAGTGATCTGTTGGTCAAGTACATTTATATACTTGTTTTGTTCCAGGCCTTTGTTGATGAGGAACTTTTCACTGTGTTGACAAAGAAGATGACGGAACTGCTGGAACTGGTGAGTTCGTGCAGCATCTTTCTGTTGTCATGGTTGAATGTTGTTTTGCATCGCTTGTGAAATTTGTATGCTTGAATTGAAAAAGATTTTGCATAAAAAAATTAAATGCCTGTATTTCTGAAGCCTCCATTATAGGTTTAATTTCTTTATGCTTTGTAATTTGCTTTTTAATCTTTTTCCTGAGAGTTAAAAAAAAGTTTAAAAAAAGAAGAAGAAAAAATCCTTTTGTGTGGACATGTATTTTTGTCAGCCTGTGACTTATGGGTCTTTGTGTGTGTCTGGGACCATTTATCCTAGCAGAACTTTCTGGGTTTACACGTGGTTGTGCCATTGAATGTCGGAGAGAAACAAAGGTGTTTGTTCAGGACCTGATTTGAGAATACATGTACTTCTGTGGACTTCATGTGCCTTGTATCCACTCTTGCCCTGATATAACCATGCTGGTTGACTTGAGCATAAAACACCAAGTTACTTACTTGCATTCAGTCATGTGGCTGATGAGAGGTACTGTAGATGACTCAGGTCTTTGTTGTCGTGTTTGTGTGACGTCTTTCAAGCGTTAATTACACACCTGCAAGCGCTCCCATGTCTTTCGTTTCAGGACTGGGAGCATCGCCATGAGGAGGACAAGTTGATGCTGGAGAGGCTTCTGGTGTTTGTTCGCAACATCCTGCACATCCCCCCTGACCCCGCAACGGAGCAGGTACCCTGCCGCCCCCGCCCCCGGGCTTTTTTTTTTTTTTTTTTTTTTTTTTTTTCATTAAGCCCTTCACTGCCCCAGCCTGTAAAATTTGTAGGCTGAAAAGTCCAGTTTTAAGACTGAGTGCGCAACGTCCTGCACATCCCCTGCGACTTGGCCACGGAGCAGTTATCCTGCAACGGTGCTTTTTTCTTGTCTATCTTTTCTTTTTTGATGGTTCATTAACCCCTTTAATACAGTACAAAACAATATAACTTGATTGCCAATTGTCAACACACTGATTGCACGAGGAATGTTTTGTGGTGCCAAGTCAGTACTACAAGTCACTTTAGACTCCCAGCCTGTACAATTTGTCAGCTGAAAAGACCTACTCCAGTTTTAA
Organism: Alviniconcha marisindica; assembly: GCA_018857735.1. NCBI lineage: Eukaryota > Metazoa > Mollusca > Gastropoda > Provannidae > Alviniconcha > Alviniconcha marisindica. Next base: position 621,517 of record JABMCL010000448.1, on the reverse strand, counting down.
GACCGAGTACGCAGCGTCCTTCACATCCTTCCCAACCCGACCCCAGAGCAGGTACCCTGCATCCTGGAACAGTTAAAAAAAATTTTATTATATATACTTCATTAACCTTTTCATTGCCCCAGCCTGTAAAATTTCCAGACTGAATAGTCCAATTTTAAGACTGAAGACAAGTTGATGCTGGATAGACTCTGGTGTTGGTGTGCAACATCCTGCACATCCACCCCCAACCCAGCCATAGAACAGGTACCCTGCATCCTGCTAGTTTTTTTGTTTTGTTTTTTGTTTTGATGCTTCATAAACCCCTCCACTGCCCGCCTCTCCCCCCACCTCCATACCCCCTTCCCCCCCTTCTCCCCATCCCTAATAAGCCTTATGGTTTCTGTGGATGTTAAGCACCATGTTTACTATTATTTTCCCAGCCTGTAAACATTTCTGGGCTGAAAAGTCCACTTTTAAGACTGAGCGTGCAACGTCCTGTGCATTCCCTCCAACCCGACCACAGTGCATCCTGCAAGTCTCCATTTTTTGTTTTTTGTTGTTGTATGTTTTGTTTTTTGATGGTTCATTAACCCCTTCACCGCCCCAGCCTGTAGAATCTCCAGGCTGAAAAGTTCAATTTTAAGAATGAGAACAAGGTGATGCACACAATTCTCCCCTACCCCACCCCACCCCAACAACCCAGCTATGGAACAGGTTGAAACAGTATTTTTTCTTTCTTGTTTTGATGTTTCATTAACCCCTTCACTGCCCCAGCTTGTAACATTTCTGAGCTGAAAAGTCCAGTTTTAGGACTGAGGACAGATGCTGGAGAGACTCCTGGTGGTGTGCAATGCCCACCACGTACCCTCTCGACCCGGCCACAGAGCGGGTGACCTGCATCCTACAACAGTCTTTTTTCTTTTCTTTTTCTTTTTGATACTTGATTAACCCCTTCGCTGCCCCAGCCTGTTAAATTTCCTCCAGGGCTGAGAAGTGCACACACACACACACACACACACACACACAGAGTATATTTTCATTTGTGAAGAAGAGTTTATTTTCTGCGGTGCTGTTCTTTTTTTTTTGTGTGTGTGTGTGTGTGAAATAACTTCTTTTTTCTTCCTCCAGAGAACAGATGATGATGCTAGCCTTCATGATCAGATACTGTGGTAAGTTCAGTACCCTTGCTTATTTTGGTTTGGCCCTGCTGAGTCGAGAAGTTTCACTATAGTTCAGTGTTTTGCCTTTAAACAGCACAGTTCTTGGTAACAAGCTAACTGCAGCAAGTAATACTAATAGATCCAGTTAATTCCTCTGTATTGATGACAGTGATGGTGAACTCCTTTGTTCATTGGGTCGCTGTGGAAGAACGTTGGTTTGGTATAATATCAGACTTGTGCATAAGACTGAAAAGTGAGACAGAACAGCTTGCTGGGTGTTAAATGTTTGCACTATTGCAGTGTATGTGTGTGCTTGCCTTCTAAGTTCTTCGTAACACTCTGTGTATATTGTTACCTATAATACTGCGGGACCAGGCCTGCAGAAGTTAGGACATTTCTGCTAGCAAACTGGGCTAGTGACTATGAAAATCTGCTGGCCCAAAGGAACTATTGATAGCCTGGGATTGTTTCCCTGTTGTTTAATTATGAACACCCTTTCTCCATTTCTCACTTGGCATCATTTGGGCACTTTAGCCAAGTAAAAATGGTGATGACATTGCACCGTAGATGACACTGATGCTCCGATTTCTTCTCTGATGACTAAACAGTTTTACAATTCAGAGAAATCATGGCAGGGCAAAATTATGATTTGCCAGATCCAAACACATAAAATGTTGAAAAGAATGCAATTAGGACAAAACACAAGATGCTAATTTTTGGGTAATCCTCTTTATCAAGTTACAAACAACACCTAAACAACCACTAAACAACAGTTTTAAGTGTCATTTTGTAGCTTGATCAAGGGGATTACCCTGAAAACTCACATGTTGTGTTTTGTCCTAATAAATAGCACTCTTTTAAACATTTTTATATGTCAGGATCTTGTTTTAGAATGCTAGCAGTCAGTCTTGTTTCAGATTTTTATGATTCATCAGACTGGTTAGTGGTTTTGGGTCTTGAGTCATCTAGAGGCTTTTCTACCCATCTTGGGCGATGGGGCGAGTGTATTTTAGTAGACCTGCTGCACCATTGCTGACTTGCATTTTTTTTTTTTCTAAGGGCGATCCATGTCAGCGGCATGGAAGACTTGTTGCTGTACGTTGCCAGCTCTGAGAATGAGAGACACCTCTGCATGCACATTCTGGAGATTGTGTCCCTTATGTTTCGAGAGCAGGTAGGTTTTGGTCAGATTGACAAAATTTCGAAATCACTCTTCTTTTACACCCCACCCCACCCCCCTTGCTTTTTATTGGTGGGACAGAAGAAATATTCTCGGTATGGTTGCTTTTCTTACATTTTGATCTATCCTTACAAAGAGAGATTTTGTTGGGCACTGTTGGAAGATACATTGTATGCGTTGCAATTTCATTTTCCCCCAGTAAGTGTTTGGTCTGAATTTATTTATTTGATTTGTTTTAATTGTATCCTTATTTTTTAATGCTTTTACAGTTAAAGCAGTACAACATATATACTAATGGGTTTTTCGAGGGGAGGGGAGGGGGAGAGGGGCAAGGTTTTGGGAGTTGTTTTTCTGCCTGGTTGAGTTGTGTTTTTGTGCTATTTTGTGCGTAAAACAAGCAGTCAGACTTGTAAATCCTTGTTGAGTATATATATATATATATATATGTGTTGACTTGTTGAGTGTGGTTTTGATGTGTGTCAGTCGCCGGAAGTCCTAGCGTTGGCTGGCGTGCAACGATCCATGACCGAAAAGGAAAAGGATGAAAGGTAAGGCAGAACTTACGAACGGTAAAATAAATACTGACATGGACTACAGGGTATATTATCTGTGTATGTGTATGTGATCTTTCTGCACGCTTAAACACGTGGGGAACCTTGGTTTATATCTCGTCCGAAGCAGTAGAGTCTGCACAGAATTTGGCTTCAGAGAAATTTCAGGGTAGGCATAATGGTCACCCATCCACTTGGTGATTACACCCAGCCGTGCTTGACTTTTTCAAGAGTGAGTTCTAGCTCTGTGCCACTGACTGTTAGGTTGCTGTTTGTTGAGTTGGTTTGCTCTGTGCCACTGACTGTTAAGGTTGCTGTTTGTTGAGTTGGTTTGCTCTGTGCCACTGACTGTTAAGGTTGCTGTTTGTTGAATTGGTTTGCTCTGTGCCACTGACTGTTAAGGTTGCTGTTTGTTGAGTTGGTTTGCTCTGTGCCACTGACTGTTAAGGGCTTGCTGTTTGTTGAGTTGGTTTGCTCTGTGCCACTGACTGTTAAGCTTGCTGTTTGTTGAATTGGTTTGCTCTGTGCCACTGACTGTTACGGTTGCTGTTTGTTGAATTGGTTTGCTCTGTGCCACTGACTGTTAAGGTTGCTGTTGAGTTGGTTTGCTCTGTGCCACTGACTGTTAAGGTTGCTGTTGAGTTGGTTTGCTCTGTGCTACTGACTGTTAAGGTTGCTGTTTGTTGAATTGGTTTGCTCTGTGCCACTGACTGTTAAGGTTGCTGTTTGTTGAATTGGTTTGCTCTGTGCCACTGACTTATGTTAAGTCGTTGTACTGTTTGTTGAAGTTGGTTTGCTCTGTTGCCATTACTGTATGTTAAGGTTTGTCTGTTTGTTGAGGTTGGTTTGCTTCTGTGCCACTGACTTGTTAAGGTTGCTGTTTGTTGAATTGGTTTGCTGTGTGCTACTGACTGTTAAGCTTGCTGTTTGTTGAATTGGTTTGCTCTGTGCCACTGACTGTTAAGGTTGCTATTTGTTGAACTGGTTTGTTCTGTGCCACTGACTGTAGTGTTAAGGTCGTTGTTACCTGTTTGTTAAGTTGGTTTGCCTGTCTGTGCCACTGACTGTAGTGTTAAGGTCGTTGTTACCTGTTTGTTGAAGTTGGTTTGCCTGTCTGTGCCACTGACTGTAGTGTTAAGGTCGTTGTTACTGTTTGTTGAGTTGGTTTGCCTGTCTGTGCCACTGACTGTAGTGTTACGTCGTTGTTACCTGTTTGTTGAGTTGGTTTGCCTGTCTGTGCCACTGACTCAGTGACTGTAGTGTTAACCTCGTTACTTGTTTGTTGAGCTGGTTTGCCTGTCTGTGCCACTGACTGTAGTGTTAAGGTCTTGTTACTTGTTTGTTGAGTTGGTTTGCCTGTCTGTGCCACTGACTAGTGAGCTGTTACAGGGTGTTCACGACTTGTTACTCTGTTTGTTGAGTTGGTTTGCCTGTCTGTGCCACTGACTGTGTGTACCTGTTATGTTGTTAGTGGTGTGCTGTGCCACTGACTGTAGTGTTAAGGTCGTTGTTACTTGTTTGTTGAGTTGGTTTGCCTGTCTGTGCCACTGACTGTAGTGTTAAGGTCGTTACCTGTTTGTTGAGTTGGTTTGCCTGTCTGTGCCACTGACTGTAGTGTTAAGGTCGTTGTTACTTGTTTGTTGAGTTGGTTTGCCTGTCTGTGCCACTGACTGTAGTGTTACGGTCGTTGTTACTGTTTGTTGAGTTGGTTTGCCTGTCTGTGCCACTGACTGTAGTGTTAAGGTCTTGTTACTGTTTGTTGAGTTGGTTTGCCTGTCTGTGCCACTGACTGTAGTGTTACGGTCGTTGTTACATGTTTGTTGAGTTGGTTTGCCTGTCTGTGCCACTGACTGTAGTGTTACGGTCGTTGTTACATGTTTGTTGAGTTGGTTTGCCTGTCTGTGCCATGACTGTAGTGTTAAGGTCATTGTTACTGTTTGTTGAGTTGGTTTGCCTGTCTGTGCCACTGAATGTAGTCTTGTTAATGTTTGTTGAGGTTGCGTTGTACTGACTGTTATGTTGTTATGTTTGTTGGTTTGCCTGTCTGTGCCACTGACTGTAGTGTTACGGTCGTTGTTACATGTTTGTTGAGTTGGTTTGCCTGTCTGTGCCACTGACTGTTAACCTCATTGTTACATGTTTGTTGAGTTGGTTTGCCTGTCTGTGCCACTGACTGTAGTGTTACGGTCGTTGTTACATGTTTGTTGAGTTGGTTTGCCTGTCTGTGCCACTGACTGTTAACGTCTTGTTACATGTTTGTTGAGCTGGTTTGCCTGTTTGTGCAACTGACTGTTAACCTCATTGTTACTTGTTTGTTGAGTTGGTTTGCCTGTCTGTGCCACTGACTGTAGTGTTACGGTCGTTGTTACATGTTTGTTGAGTTGGTTTGCCTGTCTGTGCCACTGACTGTTAACCTCATTGTTACTTGTTTGTTGGTTTGCCTGTCTGTGCCACTGACTGTAGTGTTACGGTCGTTGTTACATGTTTGTTGAGTTGGTTTGCCTGTCTGTGCCACTGACTGTTAACCTCATTGTTACTTGTTTGTTGGTTTGCCTCTGTGCTGCAGAGAACTGGAGGTGGCTCGAGCCAAGGAGAGGGCGCAGAAGAGAAGCACCATGCTACGTTTCAACACCAGGTAACACACTACGCTCAGGCTGCTTTCTGACCTTACATTTGAAACATGAAGGCAAAGGTTTCTAGAAGAGAACTCCAGGTAAGGTTCGGGAGTGAGAATCAGGCAGGTGGCTGGGGGATATTGCAGGGCTACTTTTTCACTTTACGTTTGAAACATGAAGGCAAAGGTTTATAATAATAAGTATTTGTAAAGTGCAAAATCTTGTTCATAGAGACTATTCTAACTGCACACACACACACACACACACACACACACACACAGAGTTTAGATCAACATTCCAGAAAACCTGGGGAATCCCAATCACTCAGTTAGTAACGCAGTTGATGACGTAGATAGATAGCTTCAGTGGATATTCAAAATGCACTGTGTAAAGCTACAGTGACTCAGTCAAATTCACATACGACTCGTGTACATTTGATTTGCATGGACTCAGCTACAGAGACCAGCACTATAGTTGCCATCGTGAAGTACTTTGGGCCCATCTTCAGATGAGGCACTCGACAAGTCTTCAAGTACATAGATACTGCCTTCAGGAATCCGTTGTAATTTTCGTTTCTGTGACTTTTCAGACATTCCAACTTTGGCGGGACCTACGTGATGATGAACACCAAGTCGCTGAGCGACAGGGAACTCATCTACCACAAGTCCGTCCAAGACGCAGACAACTTCACCCTCGACACCAACAAGAGACGCCGCAAGAAGCCCAAAAATCGTCAGCCAATCAAGGACACGCCTGTGATTCGCCGCTCCACGCTCAGCATCCGCCTTGGCCTCAAAGAGTTCTGCGTTCAGTTCCTGGAAAATGCCTACAACCCACTGATGTATGCAGTGAAGGTAAAAATTCCCAGAGGTCTTCATTTTTTTCCATCTTGGGATATTTGTAGGTGCAGTAATTTTCACACTACAACCAGAACAAAGGCTCTTCAGGGTATAAGGTACACTACCCCCTGAATTTTTTTAACATATTTTATTCAGGCAATGTGTTTGCCTGTGCACGCAGCAGAATAGTTTTGTGAACAAAGATGTCTGCCCAGAAAAGAAAGGCAAGGGACATCACTCAGGGAGTGCTTCCATGAGATTTTGGGTTTCCCTATAGCTCATCCACAGGGAGTATAGTTGCTATAAGTGGACAGATGTAGCAAAACCTCCCAGGTTTAGCATTTATGTGACACGGTATGTATATCAGTTAAACAAAAATTAAATAGAATAATTTCTTTCAGATCAAGTAGTAAAACAGTCATGGTTGAAATGAACCATGTCAGCTCCAGGGAAATGCACAGTTTGTGCCTCTTCAGCAATGCAGCGCTGTCTTAACCCCTTCACTGCCCCAGCCTGTACAATTTTCCGGGCTGAAAGATGCAGGGACACACCTGCAAACAGCATATTACCTGATCCGATAACATTCACTTTCAATGCTACGTGTTGTGATGAAAGTGCTTTCACATGCCAGTGCAATAAAAAGGAGACAAAAAAGCCTAAAGGTTTCAAATTGCGCACTTTTACTGGTCTTTTTCAAGTGACATCATGGCAGTGAAAGGGTTAACAGGAATTCCTCCTCACAGTGACCCAGCTCCATTGATGCCCGAGTGTTTGGGCAGACACAGTTTCAAGTTTCAAGTCCAGTCAGAACTAGTTCTGATTCTCATAAATGCTTTTTCAGTGTGTGTGTGGTGGTGGGGGGGGGGATCTCTAATGATGACTTGAGTCTTTGGGCTGAACATTTTCAAGGTTCAAGTCCAGTCTTAAAACCTTCCTCATTAAACATAATTTTAACTCTTTGAACTGGTTCTGATTCTGATACGGTGCTTTTTCAGTGGGTGCCCGCAGTTGATCGATTGATTGATTAGACTGTCTTTATTTCTCAACAACAGTGAAGGTGTTGGCACAAAGGCCAGCTCACATATCTGCTGTTGCTACAGTAATATTGGTAATCAAGACATTTAGAGTGAAATATTATGATGACGTGAAAGGGGACATAAATCACCCCCCACCCCCCAAATGCATGAGAGAGGGAGAGAAATTACACCCCGTCACCGCCCCCACATTTTCTTTTCCTTCCTCTGCGTTATAGTGTTCGTTGGAAAGTGATTCGTGTTTGCAAAGGGTAAGCACTCTTTAAAAAAAAAATCAGTTGTTAATGTTACTGTTTTTCTGGAAAGTGATTCATGTTTGCACTCTAAAAAAATCTGTTGTTAATGTTACTATTTTTCTGGAAAGTGATTCGTGCTTGCAAAGGGTAAGCACTCTAAAAAATCTTCAGTTGTTAATGTTACTATTTTTCTGGAAAGTGATTCATGTTTGCAGTGGGTAAGCACTCTAAATTTTTGTTGTTGTTAATGTTACTATTTTGCTGGAAAGTGATTCATGTTTGCAAAGGGTAAGCACTCTAAAAAAAAAAAAAAAAAAATTATGTTACTGCTTTTGTGGAAAGTGATTCATACTTGCAAAGGGTAAGCACTCTAAAAAGTCTTCTGTTGTTAATGTTACCGTTTTGCTGGTTGCCAGGACAACCTGGTGCGGGAGACGACGCAGGAGCTGGATGAGACGTATTACTTCTGGTCCATGCAGTTCTTCATGGAGTTCTGTCGCCATCACAGCAGTCATGTGGACTTTATCTCGTCAGTTTGCCTCGCTGTTTTTGTCGTTGTCTTTGTCCTCTGTAGCATTTCATTCAGTGTGTGTACTGTATGTGTTTGTGCATTACCTGTGCTTTGTGCAGAGTTCACCTGTTCATTACCTGCACTTCTTGCAGAGTTCACCTGTTCATTACCTGCGCTTCGTGCACCTGTTCATTACCTGCACTTCTTGCAGAGTTCACCTGTTCATTACCTGCACTCTGTGCAGAGTTCACCTGTTCATTACCTGCACTTCTTGCAGAGTTCACCTGTTCATTACCTGCGCTCCGTGCAGAGTTCACCTGTTCATTACCTGCACTCTGTGCAGAGTTCACCTGTTCATTACCTGCACTCTGTGCAGAGTTCACCTGTTCATTACCTGCACTCTGTGCAGAGTTCACCTGTTCATTACCTGCACTTCTTGCAGAGTTCACCTGTTCATTACCTGCACTTCTTGCAGAGTTCACCTGTTCATTACCTGTGCTTTGTGCAGAGTTCACCTGTTCATTACCTGTGCTTTGTGCAGAGTTCACAATGTTCATTACCTGCACTTCTTGCAGAATTCACCAGTTCATTACCTGCACTTCTTGCAGAGTTCACCTGTTCATTACCTGTGCTTTGTGCAGAGTTCACAATGTTCATTACCTGCACTTCTTGCAGAGTTCACCTGTTCATTACCTGCACTTCTTGCAGTTTACCTGTTCATTACCTGTGCTTCGTGCAGAGTTCACATGTTCTTTATCAGCGCTTCTTGCAGAGTTCACCAGTTCATTACCTGCACTTCTTGCAGAGTTCACCTGTTCATTACCTGCACTTCTTGCAGAGTTCACCTGTTCATTACCTGCACTTCTTGCAGAGTTTACCTGTTCATTACCTGCACTTCTTGCAGAGTTCACCTGTTCATTACCAGTGCTTTGTTCTTATTTTTGGTTGTTGTTATGAAGTGCCTGTAGTGGTGTGTGTGTGTGCTATGAAGTAAGTGAATGTATTTTTGTTAAATTTGTATTTTACGTTCAGCATGTTGTCACTGTTCTTGCTTGTGTACGCACCTTGGGCTGTTAAAATATTTTGATGGGTAGGGCGCTTCGAAATTTCTATTATTATTATTTGTTTGTAAGCTTGGAAAACAGTTGCAGCATTCACTGACTGAGATTCAGACAGACAACTGTTGGGAAATTAGCGAGACTGTTGCAAGAGTCTCAGAGCCCTCATCTGTCTGGAACAATTTGCCTCAAACACTCCGCCACTCTGATTCTTCCTCCTCTTTCAAAGCCGCCCTCAAGACGCACCTTTTTAATCATTATTTCTAAACCGTTTTTCACAGCCCTGCCCATCCCCTTGTTTCGACTGTTGTGTGTCGTGTGTGTGTGTGGTTAGTGTTATTGGAAAGCGCCCTGTGCTGCCACCTTGTGTGGTAGATGGGTGCTCTAGAAATCCTCTTTATTATTATTATTAAATCCTGCTGTTACGGTGTATTTCAGAGGGATTGAAGAGGATTCTTGATATTTTAATATCTAGCAAACCACAAAGCCAAAGGTTTTAATTTGTCAGGGTGAAACACAAGTCATCACATTACACTTGAGACTTGCTGATGCACTGTTCACAACATGTATCACCTCGTTTCAAGAAATGACCCTGAATGAACCAGTCAGGCAGAGATTAGACAGGCAAAATGTCTTTTTTTGGCTAATAAAATGTGCTGATTCACTGTTCACAGAACATGTCACTTTTTTTTAAGAGACTTGGAAAAAATGGCACTGAATGAACCAGGAGTACAGATATTAGACAAATTCCTGGCAGCAAGCAAAGCATTCAGGGCTATGCACTGACCTGCTCCAGGCTTTAAAAGAGAGAACCTTTGATACTTTTATATTCTTAGCAGTGGGGGCCTTAGTTTCTGTCTCTGGAGAACCCTACTGTGGGGGATTAGAAAAGCAAAAATTCCTGGCAGCAGGCATAGCATTTAAGGCTATGCTCAGACGTGCTCCAGGCTTTAGAAGAGAGAACCTTTGATAGTTTTGAATCCTGAGCAGTGGGGGCCTTAGTTTCTGCTTCTGGAGAACGTTGCTATGGGGAACTTCAGATGATCTTAAGCTGTCACAATCTCATGCGCATTTGTCGCTGGCTTTGCTGTCTGTTTTCAGCGAAACGCTGTCAGTGCCGACGTTCCACTACATCTACAACAACCTGTTGCGCTACTACGAGATGATCATGGTGGAGAAGAAGGAGGCCATCGTGTGGGGGCGACGGTCAGTGGATATTCTGGCGATGCCATTCAGGGCTGTAGACAGGCCCTGCATGGTTGTGTTATGGGTCATTCTCCAAAGCTATGTACCAAAAGTGCGACATTTGCTGCCAAAATGGCTGACATTTTTTTTCACTTCGCTTCAACGGTTTCTGAGCAAAACCAATGGGCTATCAAAACAGACTAAGAGATGTAACGTATTTAAATGCAAGAAAAATGGACGATAAACAATATCAACTGCCAAAAAAATAAGAAGAAAAGAGCAACATACAGATACATAAACTTATTTTTATTCCACAGAGTACAGTCCACCACATGTCCAGGAGATCACCCACATGACACTGTGTGTTAGCAGGCTTTACAAACCAAATCACTCTTTACACCTGCAACAAAGCACATGGTCAGCTGTGGCATGTGCGGTGCTTTGTGCAGAGTTCACCTGTGCTTTGTGCAGAGTTCACCTGTGCATCATCTGTGCTTTGTGCAGAGTTCACCTTGCATTATCTGTGCTTTGTGCAGAGTTCACCTGTGCATTACCTGTGCTTTGTGCAGAGTTCACCTGTGCATTATCTGTGCTTTGTGCAGAGTTCACCTTGCATTATCTGTGCTTTGTGCAGAGTTCACCTGTGCTTTGTGCAGAGTTCACCTGTGCTTTGTGCAGACTTCACCTTCATTACCTGTGCTTTGTGCAGAGTTCACCTGTGCTTTGTGCAGAGTTCACCTGTGCTTTGTGCAGAGTTCACCTTCATTACCTGTGCTTTGTGCAGAGTTCACCTGTGCTTTGTGCAATTCACCTAGTGCTTTGTGCAAGTCACCTTGCATTACCTGTGCTTTGTGCAGAGTTCACCTTGCATTACCTGTGCTTTGGGCAGAGTTCACCTGTGCTTTGGGCAGAGTTCACCTGTGCTTTGTGCAGAGTTCACCTGTGCTTTGTGCAGAGTTCACCTTCATTACCTGTGCTTTGTGCAGAGTTCACCTGTGCTTTTGCAAGACCTGTGCTTTGTGCAGAGTTCACCTGCATACCTGTGCTTTGTGCAGAGTTCACCTGTGCTTTGTGCAGAGTTCACCTGTGCTTTGTGCAGAGTTCACCTGTGGGCATTACCTGTGCTTTGTGCAGAGTTCACTGTGCTTTGTGCAGAGTTCACCTGTGCTTTGTGCAGAGTTCACCTGTGCATTACCTGTGCTTTGTGCAGAGTTCACCTGTGCTTTGTGCAGAGTTCACCTGTGCTTTGTGCAGAGTTCACCTGTGCTTTGTGCTTTTGCATTCCCTTTTGCAGATTCACCTGTGCTTTGTGCAGAGTTCACCTGTGCTTTGTGCAGAGTTCACCTGTGCTTTGTGCAGAGTTCACCTTGCATTACCTGTGCTTTGTGCAGAGTTCACCTTGCATTACCTGTGCTTTGGGCAGAGTTCACCTGTGCATTACCTGTGCTGTGTGCAGAGTTCACCTGGCCCTGAGGGGCCCGAGACCCGTGATGACCCCGGCTGTGGCAAGTCCAAAATGCCCATCTACAGGACTCTGCCCCGTGTCAGTCAAAATTCCCGTCTTAACGACCTGGTCCTGTCCTCAGCAGTGGTACCTGGCTTCAACGCAGTTTCTGTTTCTAATTTGAACTAGTATGGCGTTTCAGGTATATGCCTTTGTCTAGCTTTTATTTTTATTTTTATTTTTGTTTGGATATATGCTTTTGTCTAGCTTATATTTAAATAACTGCATGATTTAAAAATATTTTTAAAAGCACTTGAGTCCAGAAAAATTTCAAATTTTGACAGTATTGTACCTAGTCGGGAACGAAACAATTGTGGCATATCAGTTTTTACCAGCGTTTTGCCTGGTGAAAATTGTTGCATCTAGCCACCGTCAGGACGTTAGGAGTCTATTTTTGCCTTGCATTTTGGGTCTGACGCTCCTGCCATCTAAACTGTCTTGCCCAAATTTTGCCCTGATACACCCAACTCCTAAGCTAGGAGGTTGGCTGGGTGTTGAAAGACGTGATTTGCGCCTGGAGAGTAATCACCGAGTTCGGCTTTACTTTTAACTTGCGTGATGAAAAATATCTGAATATATATTGGTTTAAACAAAAATTTATTCAAGACGAAATAAACGTACAAAAAAATCATTATGTGCTCATCAGCAAGCTATAGCTTATTGGCGATGAGCTCATGCAGTTGGAAAAACCACCACAATGTATGTCTGCAGTGTTACTGACGTACAGCCTTCTTAATCTTAGTAATCTTACTTTAGCTGGAAAGATTGTAAATGCTGCTGCACAGTACTTGACTGCTTTTCGGGGGGGGGGGGGGGGGGGGGGGGTTGCATGGATTTGCTGCTGAATGACTACGATTGTTTGTACACTATAATCGATAGTGTAGTTGCATAAACGTGTATGTACTCAATTTAGTATGTTCGGAAAAATTTCATTATCATTATTTCGTCTTGTGAATTTGTGTGTTTCAGGCAATGTGTTCTATATGATGGAGTTCAGGGACATTTTCATCACACTGCTAAACAAATTTGACGAGAGTAAAAATTCCAGGTAAGTTCTCTCCTCTTTATTGAACACGGGGAAAGGTCAAGAAACAGACTCTTCTTGAAAACATCTTTTGCGGTGGTGCTTTTGTTCACGAAGAACAATGTGGCAAGACACTGTGTCATTTCCATAGGGACTGACAGTATTCCAAAAGCCTCTGTGAAAAACCCTGACGTGTCATTCGAGACTTAAAAAACCCTGACATGTGTCATTCGAGACTTAAAAAACCCTGACATGTGTCATTTGAGACTTAAAAAACCCTGACATGTGTCATTCGAGACTAAAAAAAACTACTCACCTGATAATAGCAAGGATTCTTGATTTCCAGCGCCTAGCCTTATGAAAACTCTGACTCATGTCAGAGGAGAATGAACAAATACTCACCTGATAGTAACGAGGATTCCTGATTTCCAGACCTTACCCCAAAGCCTTTGTGAAAACCTCCGACTCGTGTCATTTGAGATTGAAAAACTACTCACCTGATAATAACAAGGATTCTTGATTTCCAGAGCCTAGTCTTGTGAAAACTACTCACCTGATAGTAACAAGGATTCTGGATTTCCAGACCTTACCCCAAAGCCTTTGTGAAAACCTCCAACTCATGTTATTTGAGACTGAAAAACTACTCACCTGATAATAACAAGGATTCTTGATTTCCAGAGCCTAGTCTTGTGAAAACTACTCACCTGATAGTAACAGATTCTGGATTTCCAGACCTTACCCCAAAGCTTTGTGAAAACCTCTGACTCGTGTCATACGAGACTGAAAAACTACTCACCTGATGATAACAAGGATTCTTGATTTCCCGAGCCTAGCCTTATGAAAACACTGACTCGTTTTGTAGGAGATTGAACAAATACTCACCTGATAGTAATGAGGATTCTTGATTTCCAGAACCTATCCTTATGAAAACACAGACTCATTTTGTAGGAGATTGAAAAACTACTCACCTGATAGTAACGAAGATTCTGGATTTCCAGACCTTACCCCAAAGCCTTTGTGAAAACCTCCGACTCGTGTCATTTGAGACTGCAAAACTACTCACCTGGTAGTAACGAGGATTCTTGATTTCCAGAGCCTAGTCTCTGCAAAACTACTCACCTGATACTAACCTAAGCTAGGAGGTTGGCTGGGTGTTGAAAGATGTGATTTGCGCCTGGAGAGTAATCACCGAGTTCTGCTTTACTTTTAACTTACGTGATGAAAAATATCTGAATATATATTGAGTTTAAACCAAAATTTATTCAGCTGAAATAACGTAACAAGATTCTTATTTCATCAGAAGCCTAGCTTCTTGGCGAAGCTCTGCAGTTGGGAAAAAACAAATGATGTCTGGAGTGTTCGACTACACCTTCTTAATTTAGCAATCTTACTTAGCTGGAAAGATTGTAAATGCTGCGCACAGTACTGAAACTGCTTTCACGGGGGGGGGGGGGGTGATAGCTAACGAATGACTTACGATTGTTTGTACACTATAATGATAGTGTAGTTGCATAAACGTGTATGTACTCAATTTAGTATGTTCGGAAAAATTTCATTATCAGTTATTTCGTCTTGTGAATTTGTGTGTTTCAGGCAATGTGTTCTATATGATGGAGTTCAGGGACATTTTCATCACACTGCTAAACAAATTTGACGAGAGTAAAAATTCCAGGTAAGTTCTCTCCTCTTTATTGAACACAGGGAAAGGTCAAGAAACAGACTCTTCTTGAAACATTTTTCGGTAGGGACTGTCAAAAAACAGTAAACCTGTGTATCAAGGATCTGACATTTCAAAAAGCCTTGAAAACCCCTGACATGTGTCATTTAAGACTTAAAAAACCCTGACATGTGTCATTCGAGACTAAAAAAAACTACTCACCTGATAATAGCAAGGATTCTTGATTTCCAGCGCCTAGCCTTATGAAAACTGACTCATGTCAGAGGAGAATGAACAAATACTCACCTGATAGTAACAGGATTCTGGATTTCCAGACCTTACCCCAAAGCCTTTGTGAAAAGCCTCTGACTCGTGTCATACAGATTGAAAAACTACTCACTGATAATAACAAGGATTCTTGATTTCCAGAGCCTAGCCTTATGAAAACACTTGACTCGTTTCGTTGGAGACTGAAAAACTACTCACCTGATAGTAACGAGGATTCTTGATTTCCAGAACTTAGCCTTATGAAAACACTTGACTCGTTTCGTAGGAGACTGAAAAACTACTCACCTGATAGTAACAGGGATTCTTGATTTCCAGACCTTACCCCAAAGCCTTTGTGCAAACCTCCGACTCGTGTCATTTGAGACTGAAAAAATACTCACCTGATAGTAACAAGGGTTCTGTATTTCCCGAGCCTAGCCTTATGAAAACACGGACTCATTTCGTAGGAGATTGAAAAACTACTCACCTGATAGTAACAAGGATTCTTGATTTCCAGACCTTGCCCCAAAGCCTTTGTGAAAACCTCTGCCTCGTGTCATTTGAGATTGAAAAACTACTCACCTTATCGTAACGAGGATTCTTGATTTCCTGAGCCTAACCTTGTGAAAACACCTGATTCATGCCATGAATGCATGAAAAAGTATTCACCTGATGGTAACTGATTCTGGATTTCCGGACCTTACCCCAAAGCTTTTGTGAAAACGTCTGACTCGTGTCGTATGAGATTGAAAACTACTCACCTGATAGTAACAGGGATTCTTGATTTCCAGACCTTACCCCAAAGCCTTTGTGAAAACCTCCGACTCATTTCATAGGAGATTGAAAAACTACTCACCTGATAGTAACAAGGATTCTTGATTTCCAGAGCCTAGCCTTATGAAAACACGGACTCATTTCGTAGGAGATTGAAAAACTACTCACCTGATCGTAACAGGTTTTGAAGACTGTTTTTCCATAGCCTACCTCAGAGACCAATTTAAAGACCACCCACCATTTTATGAGAACGCTGTGGAAGTGATGATCATTTTTTTGTTCTGGAAGTGATGAAGATTCTTGCGATTCCAGAGCCTACCTGAAAGACCTGGTGGAAACCACCCACCTGTTTCTGAGAATGCTGGAGAAGTTCACAAAGACCAACAACCACCTCATCGTTCAGGCCAAGAAGCGCAAACACAGAAAGAAGGCGAGGAAAGGTATTGGTGGAAGATTTTCGTGTCTGTGTGCGTGGATTTTCTGTTGTTTTTCAGGTATATTGGTTAAAATTAAAAAATTCAGGCACAGGTATCACACCCCGTGTCAGCTAATTAATTGAAGATCTTTGTTTCTGTGTGTATGAGTATTTTCAGTTTTTCCAATATGTTGGCAGAAAAATAATTTGTGGCACGTAGACCTGCGAAAATTGTTGTCTCATGTATGGAAATGAAAGTGTTTGAAGGGGGAGTGAAATGGAGAGAGAGAAAAACAACAACCTGTAATCATGTTTGTACGTTAGATATACTGACTCAGAATGCTGTGCAGTAGTAGCTGCATTGTAGGTCACTCTCTTTTTAATTTTTCCCTTGTTCGCTGTGTTGCACGTGCAGCGGCCAAAAGGTCCAAGGAGCCGTCCGAGCAGCAGCTGGAGGACATGTGGCAGGAAGTGTCATCAGAGTTGTCTGCCCTGCTTCAGGGGAGGGAAGAAGTGCCCCAGGATATTGCCCCTTTTGACGCTGCTTCTGAGGTTGATGTGGATCAGCAAAGGTAAAAAATAAATAAACGGGGCGCCTTAAATAGAGACAGAAATTAGAAATGTTCACCACATCTAGGTGTCACCTGACAAATACAGGTATGGGAATTGCCCATGAAAACACAAATTTCCACAGCAGTGAAGCTTTCCTTTTCAAGGCTTTACAGCGAAGGACATCACAGACGGACAAGGAACCAGTTCTTAAAACCGCTCCCAGAAAACAAGACAAACTAGACGAACGAAATTTCAACACTTTACAGTTAAGAACATCATAGACAGACAAGGAACGTTGAACTCTAGACTTTTGCAAGTGCCTGATTTGCATGCTGAACAGTACAAGAACTCTTCATCTGCACCACCACCGGCTGGAACCACCTCAGTGACGACCGGGTGAAGGCCCCCACATTTCAGGACTTCAAATGATTGATCACCATCCAAGTACCATCTAACTCACACGAGCACACTCCCGAGCTATCACAGCTATACCTAAAGTTAGGTCCTGCAACGTGTGGAATCAAGATCGAGACCTAGTTAACTCAGTTCGAACGCAGGTTCTGTTAGGGCAGTACAAGCAGTACCGCTTGCGCTAGTCCTGTGACGAGCTGGTGTGTTTAGTCCGTTCAGTTTTGTGCCGTTAAACATTGCAAGTATCGTCATTGATCTTTGCGTTGCAGGGTTGAGGCCATGGTTCGAATCCACACTGCTCTGAGGCAGAAGCAGGCTGGTGAGGCGGTGGCCATCTTCAGAGCAGCCAGGTATGGCGACGCCCCATCCGCTCTGAGAAAAGACAGGCTCGTGAGATGCCACCCCTCTGACAGTGCCACTTTTTCTTTTGAGACTTTACATAAATAAGGGCGTGGGCTTTCCCTGTGCGATTTGTAACTTTGCAAAGCATGCATGTGCCTGTAGTGCTGTGAGACCCCTCGTGAAAGGCCACCCACAGAATTATAGGGAGACCAAAGCGAAGAGCGGGCTTTTTTTGTCAGGAGATCCGCTGTATGTATTCTCTGTATTTAATCAGCATCAGGTGGTCAGGAGAATGTGTTTAATGTTATGCATCTCTCTCTGTGTGACTGTGCAAGTCTCTCTCTCTGTCTCTGTCTGTCTGTCTGTCTGTCTGTCTCTCTCTCTCTCTCTCTCTCTCTCTCTCTCTCTCTCTCTCTCTCTCTCTCTCTCTCTCTCTCCTCCCTCCCCCTCCCTCCCTCTCTCTCTCTCTCCTCCTCTCTCCTCCTCCCTCCTCTCCTCTCTCTCTCTCTCTCTCTCTCTCTCTCTCTCTCTCTCCTCTCTCTCTCTCTCTCCTCTCTCTCTCTCTCCCTCCCTCTCTCTCTCACTTACACACACACACATACACACAAAGTACCAAATAAAAAACATTTTACTCAGTTTAATGACAGCATACATACAATGTTCCATTTTCTTGCATTTATATTACAAGGCAGGCAGTCTTGCTTGATAGAGCAAATAACAATGAAAAACTCTGAACTGATTTGGCATTATAGTCACGATTATACTATTTATAGATATCCACGTTGATTTGGAATGCAGCTGGTCTTTCGTCAGGGGTTTTGCTCTTGTTGACCTGCTAATTTCCCCCTAAGAATGACCTTGAACAACAGGAGAGGCAGCTTTTAATCTGGCATCAAATGGTTCCAGTAACACAAAGTTCCATCATGCAGTTTATGTCCACTTTACCGCCATACTGTTTACATCTACTTTGCCACCATACTGTTTACATCTACTTTGCCACCATACTGTTTACATCTTTACCACCATACTGTTTACATCTGCTTTGCCACCATACTGTTTACATCTACTTTGCCACCATACTGATTACATCTACTTTGCTACCATACTGTTTACATCTTTACCACCATACTGTTTACATCTACTTTGCCACCATATTGTTAACATCTTTACCACCATACTGTTAACATCTTCACCACCACATTGTTTACATCTTTACAACCATACTGTTTACATCTTCTGTAATTCCATACTATTTACAGATACTTTACAAGCATACTGTTTACAATAATTACAGCTACTTTACCACCATACTGTTTACACACATCTTTTTTACTGCCACACTGTTTACATCTTTAGTGACATACTGTGTACATCTACTTTACGGTTACCACCATACCGTTTACATCTTCTTCACCACCATACTTTTTACATCTTCATCACCATACTTTTTACATTTTCTTTAAGGCCATACTTTTTACATCTTTACCACCATGATGTTTACATCTACTTTACCATCATACTGTTTACATCTACTTTACCACCATGCTGTTTACATCTACTTTACCACCATGCTGTTTACATCTTTACGACGATACTTTTTACGTCTACAACTAGACTGTTTACATCTACTTTACCACCATACTGTTTACATCTTTACAACTACACTGTTTCATCTACAACCAGACTGTTTGCAGCTACTTTACTACCATACTGTTTACATCTTTACCACCATGCTGTTTACATCTACTTTACCACCAGACTGTTTACATCTTTACAACTATACTGTTTACGTCTACAACCAGGCTGTTTACATCTACTTTACCACCATACTGTTTACATCTTTACAACTATACTGTTTACATCTACTTTACCACCATACTGTTTACATCTTTACAACTATACTGTTTCCATCTACTTTACCACCATACTGCTTACATCTTTTCGACTATACTGTTTCCATCTTTACCACCATGCTGTTTCCATCTACTTTACCACCATACTGTTTACATCTTTACAACTGTACTGTTTCCATCTACAACCATACTGTTTACAGCTACTTTACCACCATACTGTTTACATCTTTACCACCATGCTGTTTACATCTACTTTACCACCAGACTGTTTACATCTTTACAACTATACTGTTTACGTCTACAACCAGGCTGTTTACATCTACTTTACCACCATACTGTTTACATCTTTACAACTATACTGTTTACATCTACTTTACCACCAGACTGTTTACATCTTTACAACTATACTGTTTACGTCTACAACCAGGCTGTTTACATCTACTTTACCACCATACTGTTTACATCTTTACAACTATACTGTTTACATCTACTTTACCACCATACTGTTTACATCTTTACAACTATACTGTTTCCATCTACTTTACCACCATACTGCTTACATCTTTTTGACTATACTGTTTACATCTTTACCACCATGCTGTTTACATCTACTTTACTACCAGACTGTTTACATCTTTACAACTATACTGTTTCCATCTACTTTACCACCATACTGTTTACATCTTTACAACTATACTGTTTCCATCTACTTTACCACCAGACTGTTTACATCTTTACAACTATACTGTTTCCATCTACTTTACCACCAGACTGTTTACATCTTTACAACTATACTGTTTCCATCTACTTTACCACCATACTGTTTACATCTTTACAACTATACTGTTTCCATCTACAACCATACTGTTTACAGCTACTTTATCATCAAGCTATTTGCATCTGTATTTCCACCAGACTGTTTTCAGTCTTCATCCCCCCCCCCCCCCCCCCCCACCCCCCCCACCACCACCACCACCCCAACTCTACACTTTTTCACTGCTAGGTTTGGGGGGGGGGGGGGGGGGCGGGATGTCAGGAGACAATCCTTATGCTTTACATTTGTGGAATGTCGTAGAAGTGTCCCTGCATTTTGCTACCAGGACAAGTTGCCGCAGCTGTTTGTGTGGTGGTTTTGCAGAGAGGTGTGGCCTGAACGCAATGAGTTTGGCTCGCAGGACATCACTGCTGAGGAAGAGTTCATGGCACTGAGAGAAATCTTCATGGCTCCGCTGCCTGGGGGTGAGTTACGCTCACACACGGGTCCGTCACATATACACTGTAATACCTACCACGCACACACACACGCACACAGGTCCATCACATATATACTGTAATACCTACCACACACACACACACATGCACGCACACACAGGTCCATCACATATATACTGTAATACCTATCACCCATACACACGTGCACGCATGTATGCACACACACACACACACACACAGGTCCATCACATATATACTGTAATACCTACCACACACATGCATGCATGCACACACACACACACAGGTCCATCACATATATACTCTAATCCTACCACACACACTCACATGCATGCACGCACACACACACAGGTCCATCACATATATACTGTAATCCTACCACACACACACATGCATGCATGCACGCACATACATACACACAGATCCATCACATATGTACTGTAATACCTACCAAACATGCACGCACAGGTCTGTCATGAATTGTAATACCTATCACACACACACGATCACAAGCACACATGTGTGCTCACATACATACCTGCACACACACACACACACACATGCCTGCACAAATGTGCACATACACAAATGTGCACGTGCCTGAACACGCGCATGCTTTTTTGATTTTGAGAACAATCTCTGTCCCACCATGCACACAAGCGCACACACACACACACACCTGTATATGCATGCACTCAAACACACACACACACACACACCCCTGCCTGCATATGCCTGCACACACCCTATACGCACACACACCATACACATACATACACATGCATACATGCTTGTAGACACACACAGTGATCTGCACACGCACACACTGTTGCACACATGCAAGCATGCATGCATACACCCACACACATACATTCGCACACATGCTTACACACGCTCATACACGCAAACACACACACATGAAAGAACCTTTACACACTGAAAGTAGCTCATCAGCATCTGCACAGGCACACGTACACATGCACAAACCGTGCATGTTCATCGTATGCTCTACAACAATAATGTACTGTATACTGAAATGGAGATATTCACATGCAGTTAAATCCACACACACTGTCTCCTTGCATTTGCCTATGATTCTGTTCATAGTTATCTGCGCACTTAATAGTAGTGACACTCTACATTTCACAATGGAATTGACGCTGCAAAAAGGTCATTGTCATGGGAGACCATCCTGTGGTTTAAAGCAGTTTTCTTCGTCTTCGTCTAGAATGGCGTCCGCTTCAACACCAAATAGTTGGCAACCACAAAGTTAATTCTTCTCAGTGGAATTTTGCGTGAAAGGGCAGTTAAAATATAAAGGCAGCGTACGGCCAGGTTTTTAAGGTCACTGTCTTGGAACAGAATTGGGGAACCCCGAGGGAGTTCTTTGTTCTTCTTGAGGATTTTACTGTGCGTCTCTGAAAAATGCAGCCCTTTTTTCTTTTCTTTTTTCCTCTTCTTTCTTGCGGGCGAGCTATTTTTGTTGGCCTTGCGTGAGAAGTTTGCTGTGCATTTGTCTAATGGAGTAGTTTGCCTGTAGTCGGTCTGTTGATAGTCAGCACTAGTTTGGCTGTAGTCTGTTGATAGTCAGCATTAGTTTGCCTGTAGTCAGTCTGTTGATAGTCAGGACTAGATTGGCTGTAGTCAGTCTATTGATAGCACTAGTTTGGCTGTAGTCAGTCTATTGATAGTCAGCACTAGTTTGGCTGTAGTCAGTCTGTTGCTCGTCAGCACTAGTTTGGCTGTAGTCAGTCTGTTGATAGTCGGCACTAGTTTGGCTGTAGTCAGTCTATTGATAGTCGGCACTAGTTTGGCTGTAGTCAGTCTATTGATAGCGTTGGCTGTAGTCAGTCTATTGATAGCACTAGTTTGGCTGTAGTCAGTCTGTTGATAGTCAGCACTCCTTGCACAGGAGCATTAGTTTGGCTGTAGTCAGTCTATTGATAGCACTAGTTTGGCTGTAGTCAGTCTATTGATAGCACTAGTTTGGCTGTAGTCAGTCTATTGATAGTCAGCACTAGTTTGGCTGTAGTCAGTCTATTGATAGCACTAGTTTGGCTGTAGTCAGTCTATTGATAGCGTTAGTCTGTCTGTAGTCAGTCTATTGATAGCACTAGTTTGGCTGTAGTCAGTCTATTGATAGTCAGCACTAGTTTGGCTGTAGTCAGTCTATTGATAGCACTAGTTTGGCTGTAGTCAGTCTATTGATAGCACTAGTTTGGCTGTAGTCAGTCTATTGATAGCGTTAGTCTGTCTGTAGTCAGTCTATTGATAGTCAGCACTAGTTTGGCTGTAGTCAGTCTATTGATAGCGTTTGTCTGTAGTCAGTCTATTGATAGTCAGCACTCCTTCCACAGGAGCATGTCCATACTTTGATCAGCGTTGTTGGCGTCTTCCACGCTTGGCCTTGACCCTGTCGATCCTCGCTCTGACCTTGACCCTAGAGTCAGCTGCCCGGAGTCTGACATCGTGTCCGGCTCATCCTGGTCGCTGAGCACAAAGGCTGTGTCATTGGTCTCGACGGTGTAGCTAAAAGCCCGGTAATAGACCAGCTGAATCTGCTTTCTGTGCCTGCGAATGAATGCTGCAGCGACGAGAATCACAATCAGTGCAATGATCGTCACGGAGGTGGCGATGATGATGGTTTGGGTCGTTGCTGACGAGTCGGCCAGGGAGGGCATCCTGTTCTTGGAACCCCCGTAACGCGGGATGTTGTTGGAGATGTCAGTGGTGTCAGCGTCAGAAGTAGTAGGGTACACGACTGGAATTTCATTGGACTCGGTGGTGGTGGTTGTCGAGCTGCTGGTGTGGGTCAGTGCTGATGATGTGGTGGTGGTGGACTTCCAGGCGGAGGTGGTTGCGGTTGCAGCGCTGGAATGGGAAACAGAAAAATGGGTTGAACGTCAGTCAAAACAGATGGTCATGGTAGTGGTTCTGTCGTCTGGGAGGAGGCAGTTAAAACTGCAGCACTGAAGGGGGAAAAGAATCAGCAGTTAAATGTGATTGCAAGGGATGAGGGTGGTAGTTGGGGAGTCACTGGTGTTACTGTTAGTTCTGATGACATGGTCTTGATGGAGAAGGTAGTTGCAGCACTGGGGGGGGGGGGGGGGGGGATGGCCTGGTTTGATTGCTGTATGGTTGGTCTTTGGAGAATCAAGTCAGTTCTGATATGGTGATGGTCTTCCGCGAAGAGGGTGGTGGATGTTGTGGCTGTGAAAAAGAAAAGAGAAACGGGTTAAAAATAACTGCAGCAGGTGGTGATTTGGGTCAGTGGCGCAAGTCAGTTCTGAGGATATGGTGATGGTCTTCCGCGAAGAGGGTGGTTGACGTTGCGGCACCGGAAAGGAAAAAAGAAACAGGTTAAATCAGTGAAAGTCATTGCAACAGGTGACAGTGGTGGTGATTTGAGTCACTGGTGCAAGTCAGTTCATATGTTATGATAACATTAACAGTTTTCCATGAAGAGGTGGTTGACGTTGTGGTACTGGAAAGGAACAGAGAAACAGGTGAAACATAATTGCAACAGGTGACGGTGGTGATTTGAGTCACTGGCGCAAGTCAGTTCAGATGTTGTGATAACAGTCTTCCATGAAGAGGTGGTTGACCTTGTGGCACCAGAAAGGAAAAAGAAGCAGGTTAAATCAGTGAAAGTCATTGCAACGGGTGACGGTGGTGATTTGATCCACTGGCGCAAGTCAGTTCAGATGATATGATAACAGTCTTCCATGAAGAGGTGGTTGACGTTGTGGCACTGGAAAGGAACAGAGAAACAGGTGAAACATAATTGCAATAGGTGACGGTGGTGGTGATTTGAGTCACTGGCGCAAGTCAGTTCAGATGTTGTGATAACAGTCTTCCATGAAGAGGTGGTTGACGCTGCAGCTCTGGGTAAGTAAGTAAGTAAGTAACTTGGTGTTTTACGCCCAGTCAACCATTACGGTTATATCAGGGCAATGTGGCTCTGGGATGGAAAAGGGAAACCGGTGAAACGTAATTGCAACAGGTGACGGTGGTGGTGATTTGAGTCACTGGTGCAAGTCACTTCTGAGGATATGGTGACAGTCTTCTGCGAAGAGGTGGTTGATGTTGTGGCACTGGAAAGGAACAGAGAAACAGGTGAAACGTAATTGCAACAGGTGACGGTGGTGGTGATTTGAGTCACTGGTGCAAGTCACTTCTGAGGATATGGTGACGGTCTTCCGCGAAGAGGTGGTTGATGTTGTGGCACTGGAAAGGAACAGAGAAACAGGTGAAACGTAATTGCAACAGGTGACAGTGGTGCTGATTTGAGTCACTGGCACAAGTCAGTTCTGAGGATATGGTGACGGTCTTCCATGAAGAGTTGATTCAAGTCACAGCACTGGAAAAGAAAAAAGAACCAGAAGTTCGATATAGCTTAGGTGCTGATTACTGCCCTGCACTGACAATCCACTGTTGATAGAAACTTCAGGTACTTCTTGATTCCACTCAAAGGAAGACGTAGATGCCATATGCGAATAACAAAGGAATAAGATCTACAAGTTATTCCCAAGATAGAAACTTCAGGTCAAGTACTTCTTGATTCCGCTCAAGGGAAAACGTGGATGCCATATGCGTATAACAAAGGAATAAGATCTACATGTTTAAGTTATTTCCAAGATAAAAACTTCACTTCAAGTACTTCTTGATTCCACTCAAGGGAAAAACGTAGAAGTCACGTGTGAATAACAAAGGAATAAGATCTGCATGTTTCAGTTATTCCCAAGATAAAAACTTCACTTCTAGTACTTCTTGATTCCACTCAAGGGAAAATGTAGATGCCATATACGAATAACAAAGGAATAAGATCTACATGTTTAAATTATTCCCCAGATAAAAACTTCACTTCAAGTACTTCTTGATTGCACTCAAGGGAAAACGTAGATGCCATATGCGAATAACAAAGGAATAAGATCTACATGTTTAAGTTATTCCCCAGATAAAAACTTCAAGTACTTCTTGATTGCACTCAAGGGAAAACGTAGATGCCACGTGTGAATAACAAAGGAATAAGATCTACATGTTTAAGTTATTCCCAAGATAAAAACTTCACTTCAAGTACTTCTTGATTCCACTCAAGGGAAAAATGTAGAAGCCACATGTGAATAACAAAGGAATAAGATCTGCATGTTTCAGTTGTTTCCAAGATAAAAACTTCACTTCAAGTACTTCTTGATTCCGCTCAAGGGAAAAACGTAGAAGCCACGTGTGAATAACAAAGGAATAAGATCTACATGTTTAAGTTATTCCCCAGATAAAAACTTCACTTCAAGTACTTCTTGATTGCACTCAAGGGAAAACGTAGATGCCATATAAGGAATCCTATAACAAAGGAATAAGATCTACATGTTTAAGTTATTCCCCAGATAAAAACTTCACTTCAAGTACTTCTTGATTGCACTCAAGGGAAAACGTAGATGCCACGTGTGAATAACAAAGGAATAAGATCTGCACGTTTAAGTTATTCCCAAGATAACTTTTCTGTTCCGTAGTTTCATTCCTTATGAGACATGCGAGGGGCGAGTTAGTCCTGGGTTTTAAAGTCCCGTCGACCCACGCAAGGTCTCCTCAGGAGGAACGGCCTAAAGACGGTAATGACGCCATGGTAAGAAAATACGGTGCCATTACTCAGTCAGCATTCATGCACAGCTTTGGTAAAGGTATGAGCTTACTCATCGTACCTCCCTGCGCAACCATCCTTGGTTTTAAACTTAAGTCCTGTGAACCCACACAGGGTCGCTTCTGGAGGAATGGCGGAAAGATGGTAATGGTGGGATAGTAAGAAAATACATGGACGACATAGTAAGAAAATACAGGGATGACATAGTAAAAAAAATACAGGGACGACATAGTAAGAAAATATAGGGATGACAGTAAAAAATACAGGGACGACATAGTAATAAAATAGAGGATAGTAATAAAATAGAGGGATGACATAGTAATAAAATACAGGGAAGACATAGTAAAAATAATAATACAGGGACGACATAGTAATAAAATACAGGGATGACATAGTAATAAAATACAGGGATGACACAGTAATAAAATACAGGAATGACATAGTAAAAAATACAGGGACAACATAGCAATAAAATACAGGGACAACATGGTAATAAAATACATCTTTCTCGTCAAACCTTCACGCACATTTACATTCATACACTCCCCAGCCCCCCCAGCCGCACCGATACCCACCCCACCTTTCTACTTCAGTGCTCACGTACCTTGCTGATGGTACAGCTGAGGGGGCAACCGTTGTCGTTGATTTGGCTGTTGTGGTAGTCATTGATGGACTCTGATCATCCGATGTGTGGTCTTTGTCCCCGGATGATCTGTCACCTGTGTCGTTCGCACCGTCATCCAGAGTGGACGTTGAAAACTTTGTGGTGGTTGGGGTGGTGGTGGTGGTGGTGGAGATTATGGTGGAGGTGAATGTCTTGTGCTGCAAAACGAACAAAAGAAAAAACTTCATGATAAATGCGATCATCGCCATCATCCGAAAGAGTTGTTCTCTTCTTCAGTTAATTTTATACATGCATCATTTTGTGATATTTCATGGAATGGGTACATTTATTTCGCATTTTGTTTTCAGGGAATGTCAAATTTATCATTTCTGGAATATTCAACAGTGAATTATATATACGAATAAGGAGGAAGAATCTAACCATCACAAAGAAAAAGAAAGAAGCAGCAGACATATAATAATATGTTTTTTAAACTGCAGAACGTAATTTTTATTTTCTGACATTTCTGTTTACTCACCTGTGTTTGGATATGGGATGAATACTGGTACTTACAGATGTTCTCCATCTCATTTTCACCGTTTAACTGTTGTTGAAGTGTCGTTTTGTTTAGCTGGAAAAGGGGGCTCACCCTGAAAATTTGCATGTTGCGTTCTGCCATGATAAATAGTGTTCTTTCTAACCTTTCATGGGTTTTGTACTTACAGAGGTGCTGGCTTTTTCTGTCCTGTATCCCCCAGTTGTTGTAGTTGTTGTAGTTGTGTCCATCACTGTTGTGGTGGGAGTTGATGGCTTTGTACCGGAGGTGCTGGAACTGACGCCGGTGGGTGTGGTTGTGGATGAGGCCGAGGCTTTCACAGTTGTGCTTCGACGGACCGAAGCTGTGGAGGAAAAGGGTGTTGTTCTGTGACTCCCTGTTGAAAATGGCTGAGCGGTTTGTGTGGAACCAGTCTTCACGCTGCTTGGTGCGCTGGGTTCCTCTGATGTTGAAGTTTGATGAACGGAAGGTGTAACCACTGGTGCGCTTGGACTTGCTCGCTTGGTCGGTCTGGACGTAGAAGTTGTTGTGGTGGTGGATGCGGTGTCGTCGCTATCAGATTCATGGGATACACCTTCACTGAAGTCTGTGTCACTTGTCGATGGGCTGGTTGCAAAATCCAGGACTGAAGTGTCTGCTTCGGAGCCTGGAGAAGTTGAATAACTCGTAAATTTGGGCGTGGAACTTTGCTCAGCGTTGAAAACGCTTGTCGTGGATTCTGCGATGCTTCCCGAGCCCATCTCGCCGCTGGATTCAGTGGTTATTTCCCACGATTCTGTGAGGTCAACCTCGCTCGTAGCCATGGTGGTGGTGGTAGTGGTGGTGGTGTAGTGAAAGGCATGGAAGGGAAGGTCCGCGATCACCGCCCCTGCCAGATGCATGGGCATCGCGCACACCACCTCTTCCGCGTCCACGAACACCTGCCTGGCTCGCTGCATCCAGTCATGCAGCCACAGCAGTTTGGAGTCGCAGATCCAGGCGTTGCGCGCCAGCTGGATGGATTTCAGGTTGGGGAAGAAGCGAGGGAGGTCGGTCTCCAGGCTCTGGAGATGGTTGTCTCTCAGG
The DNA here is from genome assembly GCA_018857735.1 of Alviniconcha marisindica. Taxonomy (NCBI): domain Eukaryota; kingdom Metazoa; phylum Mollusca; class Gastropoda; family Provannidae; genus Alviniconcha; species Alviniconcha marisindica. The sequence goes on along the minus strand of JABMCL010000448.1, from coordinate 593,277 downwards.
TCCAGGTCCTCCAGGTTGTAGAACGACTTCAGCGTCTCTTCGGAGCTCAGGATGTTCTGCGCCAGCGCCGGGCTGTAGCGCAGGTTCAGGGTCTTGAGAAAGGGGACGTCGCGGAAGAAGTTCCCCTTCATGAACGGCTCCGTGTCTTCCACGTAGGACAGGTCCAGGATTTCCAGCCTGTGAAGACCGGCAGCGAATCTGGTGTCAATGTGAGTGATGGGGTTTCGGCCAACTTCCAGCTCGGTCAGGTTCCTCAAGCCTGAAAACAACTTTTCCTTGAGCTCGGCGATGGCATTGCCGCCAAGGTAGAGCTTATGCAGCGAGGACAGTCGGGAGAATGCGAAAGGATCGATCCTGTCAATCTTGTTGCCCTTCAGGGACAGCAGCTTCATTTTGGAGTTCTCCGGGAAGTCCACGTCCGCCAGCTGGGTGATGTCGTTCTCCTCGATGCAAACCGTGTCGACGGAGGATGGGATTGGGGAAGGGAACGAGGTCAGCCGGTTCCCGTTCAGCCAGATTTGTTGAAGGTGGGCAATGGGCATGAAAGCGCCAGGCTCGACCTCGGTCATTTTGTTCTCGTCCAGTATGATGATGCCCAGGAAGCGGGTCTGCAGGAAGGTGTCCTTGGAGATCCTGGTGATGTTGTTTCCGCTCAGCTGGATGTACCTGGTTGCCCACGGCAACCCGGCTGGGAAGGTCTGCAGCTGGCACTGCCCGAGGTCCAGGTAGGAGAGGAGTGTGTTTTTGGACAGGAGGTCGTCCATGCTGCCCAGAGGGTTGTTGGCCAGGGACAGGTACGACAGTTCCTTCAGCGAGTGAAAAGCTGTGGGGCTGACGTACGAGATTTGATTTTCGTCCGCCATGAAGTAGACGAGGCTGGCGAGGGGCTTCAGCGCGGTCTCCGCCAGCTGCTCTATGCGGTTCCTCGTCAGCACAAGCTTGGTCAGGCTGGACAGGTTGTCGAACGACCCATCCACGGCTGTGAGCTGGTTGTCCGTCAGGTCCAAAATCCTCATCTTGGGCACGTTTTGAAACACGTCTCTGCTGAGGTTGGCGATCCGGTTGGAGCCGAGGTTGACGTGCCTCAGGCTTGGCATGTTGCTGAAGGCTCCGTCGGAGATGTGAGAGATGCGGTTGAACCTCAGCATGACCTCCTGAAGCATGGTAAGGTTCTGGAGGTGGTCGCCCACGCTTTCGATCTCGTTGGTCTGGAGGTCGATGTAGACCACGTTGAAGGGAATGTCCTGGGGGATTTCTTTCAGCCCTTTTCCGTAGCAGTCGACCCGGAAGTTGGAGCAGGAGCACGGGTAGGGGCAGGCATGTGAGAGAGGGGTGAAGGTCAGTATTGTAAGGTGGAGGAGAAGGGCTGTGAGAACCAGGTTCATCTTTCCATCCATGGTTAGCACTGAACAACTGTGATGCTTGTTTCTTGTACCTCTTCTGTTTGTTTTTGTTGTTTTATTTCTGTTTTTCTTTTTTCTTTTTTTTTCTTTTGTATGTTAAACTTAGTTTTTTGTATAAAAAAAAACTAAGTCTTGATGTAAAATGTAAATCTCAAAAGCACAGCTGTAAAAATATCTCAGAAGGCACAGCTCCCTAAAAACGTCGGCTTTGATCAATCTGCTTCTGCACAGTGATGGCTGGTCTTTTTCTGTGGTGCTTGAGGTGTTACATTCCTTCTTTTGCAATCTGGTGCCAGTGAATTGTGAACAGCAGTCACTGTGACATAACAGCACCAACACTAAATGTGTTAAACAACTGGTCTTCTTTCTGTGGGACCTGAATGTCACATTCCTTCCTTCACTTTGTGGTGTCTGTGGATTCTGATGTTAATTAAGCAACTGGTCTTCTTTCTGTGGGACCAATGTGAATGTTTTCTTCGCATTCTTTTCTTCCTTTTTTGGGCCTTTGCTTTGTCTGTTTGTGGCACCTGTGGATTCTGAACAGGGGTTACAGCCACACAACAACACCAACGCATCTGCGGATTCTGATGTTAAACAACTGGTCTTCTTTCTACGGAACCCGACTATCACATTCCTTCCTTTGCTATGTGGTGCCTGTGGATTCTGAACAGAAGGGTTGCAGCAACAGTAACAACGCCAACACTCAGTCAGTAAAAGTGTTAAACAACTGGTCACATTCCTTCCTTCACTTTGTGACCTCTGTGGATTCTGACCAGAAGCTGCAGCAGCAACAACAACAACAATGCCAAACGTCTACGTTGGACAGGCCTACCCCTCTGCGACTGAAATAATGCACTCGGAATTCGCAATCTGGCTCCTGTGAATTCACAACGACAGTAACAATGCCAAACGTCTGTGTCGGACAGGTCTTCTCTCTGTCACTGAAATACTACACTCAGAATTTGCAATCTGGCTCCAGTGAATTCTCAGCAACAGTAACAATGCCAGACGTAAGCAGCCGCTGCGACCAGCCCAGCACAAAACGTTTGAACCAACTGATCCCCTCTCAAGCAGTTTTACCAGAAATAATTTGTGTCCCTGCGTATCAAAGGACTGGTGAAGAGGCTTGGCCACCAATCAGATCGCTCCAAAATTAGCAAAGACACCAGAGGGCCCAAAATAGTTGAGGCTCATTGGTGGAGTGTGTTTGTGTGTGTGAATAGAGATGTATAGATATACGCTTGTGTGCGGGCGCACACGCACTCACACACACATGCATTCATTCACTCACTCTTTCACTCACATACACACAACACACACACACACACACACACACACACACTCTCTCTCTCTCTCTCTCTCTCTCTCTCTCTCTCTCTCTCTCTCTCTCTCTCTCTCTCTCTCTCTCTCTCTCACACACACACATGTACACAACACACACTCACCCACACACACACACAACACTCACATGCACTCCCCCCCCCCCCCCCACACACACACACACACACACACTCACACGTACACACCCACAACACTCACATGCACACCCCCACCACACACACACACACACACACACACACACACACACACACACATACAAGCGAGTATAAAGTGTGGGGGACCAGAGCCCTTCCATGCAGGAAGCGGAGGGGAAGTGGTGAAGTAGGCTTGTGCAATTCTCACGCTGAGTCACGTGTTTACATTGCGTTGCATTCATAGTCCAGCGGCACTAGCACTGTGGGTCAGAGACCATCGGTCCAGAGACTCTGGTGTCCTGTGTCAATGGTCAGATGAATGAATGCACAGAGCGGAAGTTAGGACAGGGCTTGTCAGGGCAAGTCGGTCGTCGTTGGGTCTTGTTGTTGTGTGTGTGCTCAGTGTGTGTGTGTGTGGTTGGTGTGGGTGGTGTTTTGTTGTTGTGTGTGGGTGGTTGGTGTGGGTGGTGTTTTGTTGTGTGTGGGTGGTTGGTGTGGGTGGTATTTTGTTGTTGTGTCTGTGCTGTGTGGGTGGTTGGTGTGGGTGGTATTTTGTTGTTGTGTGTGTGTTGGTGTTGTTTTTTGTAGGTGTTGTGGGTGGGTGGGTGTTTTTTTGTTGTTGTTTTTGGGGGCGGACATTGTTTGGTGGTTTTGCTCAGCACAAATAATAATAATAGTAATAATAAAGTATAAAGCACAAAATCTTGTCCATAGAGACTATTTTAAGTGCACGTGCACACAGGCACTTGCACACACACACACACACACACACACACTTGCACACACAGGCACTTGCACACACACACACACACACACACACACACAGGCACTTGCACACACACACACACAGGCACTAGCACATACACAGGCACTTGCACACACACACACACACACACACACACACACAGGCACTTGCACGCACACACACACACACACACACACACACACTGCTCTGATGTTTGAACAGATTTATCTGTTCAGAAACGCTATTGACTGTGAAATGCTGTTCTCACTGTATTTGATTTAGGTACGCAAAATCGTCTACAAGATGGAATGAAACAGTAGGGCAGATTTCAATGAAAGTTTGCTGCGTGTTCTGTATTAAACACAGGTTCAAGCACACCGTAATTAAGTTTTTCAGTCTGTTCATTGCAAACAGCACAGTCACAAGGGCACATTGTATTGAAGGTTTACAGCCTGTTGATTGTGAACAACACAGCAGGGCAGACTTCAGTGAAAGTTTGCTGCCTGTTCAGTATGAAACACAGGTTCGGGCACATCGTATTAAAGGTTTGCAGCCGGTTTATTGTGAACAGTATGGTAGGGCAGACTGTATTAAAGGTTTGCACCATGTTTATTGCAAATGTGAGCCGGTTTGGCCTAGCGGTAAGGCGTCAGGCTGGTAAGCAGAAGGACCTCGGTTTGATACCGCTTCGGCTTTCCTTTCTCTTCAAAAGGTGGTTTGTGGACACTGTCTTGTGACTGTGACCATCACTTCCTACTGAAACATTCAAATGGCTCTCATCACTGCCCATCTTAATGCAGGAATCATTCTGGTGGCGACAGTGTAGCGATAGATATGTAATCTCCCTCTTTCCCCCACCTCCATACCCCCTCCCCACATTCTCCCCGTCCCTAATGCGCCTCATAATTTCTGTGGACGTTAAGCGCCATGTTTACTTACTTACTTATTGCGAACAGCATGATAGGGCAGATTTCAATGAAAGTTTGCTGCCTGTTCGGTATGAAACACAAGTTTAGGCACAGCATATTGGAGTTTTTCAGTCTGTTCATTGCAAACAGCACGGTAGTACGAGCACATTGTATTGAAGGTTTACAGCCTGTTGATTGTGAACAACACAGCAGGGCAGACTTCAGTGAAAGTTTGCTGCCTGCTCCGTATGAAACACAGGTTTAGGCACAGCATATTGGAGTTTTTCATTCTGTTCATTGCAAACAGCACGGTAGTACGAGCACGTTGTATTGAAGGTTTACAGCCTGTTGATTGTGAACAACACAGCAGGGCAGACTTCAGTGAAAGTTTGCTGCCTGCTCCGTATGAAACACAGGTTTAGGCACAGCATATTGCAGTTTTTCAGTCTGTTCATTGCAAACAGCACGGTAGTACGAGCACATTGTATTGAAGGTTTACAGCCTGTTGATTGTGAACAACACAGCAGGGCAGACTTCAGTGAAAGTTTGCTGCCTGCTCCGTATGAAACACAGGTTTAGGCACAGCATATTGGAGTTTTTCAGTCTGTTCATTGCAAACAGCACAGTAGTACGAGCACATTGTATTGAAGGTTTACAGCCTGTTGATTGTGAACAACACAGCAGGGCAGACTTCAGTGAAAGTTTGCTGCCTGCTCCGTATGAAACACAGGTTTAGGCACAGCATATTGGAGTTTTTCAGTCTGTTCATTGCAAACAGCACGGTAGTACGAGCACGTTGTATTGAAGGTTTACAGCCTGTTGATTGTGAACAACACAGCAGGGCAGACTTCAGTGAAAGTTTGCTGCCTGCTCCGTATGAAACACAGGTTTAGGCACAGCATATTGGAGTTTTTCAGTCTGTTCATTGCAAACAGCACGGTAGTACGAGCACGTTGTATTGAAGGTTTACAGCCTGTTGATTGTGAACAACACAGCAGGGCAGACTTCAGTGAAAGTTTGCTGCCTGCTCCGTATGAAACACAGGTTTAGGCACAGCATATTGGAGTTTTTCAGTCTGTTCATTGCAAACAGCACGGTAGTACGAGCACTTGTATTGAAGGTTTACAGCCTGTTGATTGTGAACAACACAGCAGGGCAGACTTCAGTGAAAGTTTGCTGCCTGCTCCGTATGAAACACAGGTTTAGGCACAGCATATTGGAGTTTTTCAGTCTGTTCATTGCAAAC